>JARYHS010008075.1:60878406-60923748 GCA_031002005.1 Vandiemenella viatica | reverse complement strand
ATGAGCTTACAATATTATTCTTTCTGTAACTATTGCTTGTATCTTAATACAAAAACAATAGTAAATTGAGTTGAAACCACATCTTAAAACAATTTGGCTCACCTTCGGACAGCTTTCTTCTTCTTTGAGCATTGTGAGAGTCCTGTCTAAGTGACAGAACTGAAAGGGTAGCGGAGTGGTTGATTTGTGGACGTCTGATGTGGCGGGAATCTAGCGGAGAGTTTACTAACCTCGTGGGCTCTTGTATCTTGATGCGAAGCTCTTCTATCCAGTCTAGTGGGCTATTAAATATGATGTTAAGTCAGGATTAGTTTGACACCAGCTGATAAATAGGTTCAGCAACCCAGGATAAGGAAGACTAGCTCGTGTTAAGTGGCTAGTTGAGAATCTCTCCTGATAAATGATAACAGGCGGCTAACAGTTCACAGAATCCCATTTAATGACCAGTAAAGACTGTAGACAATACAGTTGATAATATGACCTGCAAGGATCTGTCCGGCTACGCCTATGAATGATGCTTCTGCATGTAATTGAAATTAGACTGGTTGAATGGACACTGAATGGCTAGATGGAATGCCTGGCCCCAGGATGTTACGAAGGCCTACATGGTGTACAGACTGAAGCTTAAGAGAGTTGGCCTAGCTGTTAGTTACCCATAATGATTCGATGAAAGCTACTCGCGGACTGAGGACGAGAAATATATCTTTACTTCGGAGGTAGACCCTATTGACGTCATTAACCAGTTCAAATCGGTACTGATGATTGACTCAGCGCATCAGTAGGTTTTGTGAATAACAAGTCCACGCTGAGGTAGCGCTTACAACCTGGCTTGGCTGCCTCTAACTGTATCGAATATTACTTTTATTAAAATCTATGATTTTTATAAAATAAATCCCTATGAATCAAATACGATACTGACAGCATCATATCTTCCAACAATTTCTAAGTTCAGCTTTACTTGTGGCAAGTTTTGTTTTAATGTTTAGCAGTATTACCAATCGCTTTTATCTATTTTTGAGATGGTTGTTTAAAACTAATGGTGGTTTAAAAGAAGTTTCGTATCTAACTAGGGGCCTATGATGTTTCAACCTCATTATACTTCTGATTTTATACTTCTGTTTTAAAGTATTTTATTCAGGCTTTTCAGTTTCACTGAAAAAATCGCGTACGTAATTGTGCCAAGTTTCATAACAAGTGGAACAATTTGTTATTTAATTGCAGCAAACGTTTAATTTTTTTGGAGCATAACTCAGAACCTCAAACCACAGAAGATTCGTGTTTATAAATTTGACTAAGTTTGAAAGGCGGGTTATTTTTTTTTTTTTTTTTAATTCTTCAACCCGGTTAATTATTTTCATCATGTTTTGTAATAGATTTTCTTTTGTACTTATTTAATGATTGTGAACTCCATTCACAGAAGTGTCTTGGGTGAGTAATAAAATAATACCTTTCGTAACTATTGGACATTGGGAAGCTTAAAGGCAGATTAAGCAAATTTTGTGTTTGCGGAAGTTTTACATACGTGAAAATAATAATATTCAAACTCTGAACTAGGTATATGGTATTAATGAACTGAAAATGTTTTTTCTTTAAACCAGGAATATAAATTTTTTTAAGTGTTAAATTGGAGAGGACTTCGTATTACCATTCTATTATTTTTTAAATTATGATTTATATTAAACTGGTGCAACAGATTAACTGGGAGCAGCGTTTCTAACACAGAGTCATTTGAATGTTAACTACAATATAACTTTGCGACATTTCTTGCAAAATGTAACTGACAAGGGAGATTATCTAGCTGTCCACTTCCGGTTTTAATAATTTTACTAGTGTTATAGTTGAACAAAAAGAAGGGTAGACGTATTAATTTTTTATTGTATAGAAAACATAGTTACTGACAAAGTAGTCCCCAAAAATAAGGATATTCAATGAAAATTTGATCTTAAAAACTTGTAAAAAACTGCGAACGAATCAAATTATCGTATATTTCTCATAATGAAAACAAATTATTTTAGCCCAATTATTTTGGGGATGAGACAAACCCAGTATTTTCAGAAGTAGTGTATAGGAATTAAAATATCCCAAAAGATATAAATCTGAGGAATGATAGTGTCAATATCAATTAGAAGTTAAGGACTTTCCATTTAAAATATATATATATATATATATATATATATATATATATATATAGAAACAACCTTCAAATCTCAATTTCATGAAGAAACGTTAAGCACTCCGCCCTTAGTTTGCATCAATGTGTAACATATTTCTCTCCAGATTTTTCGGTTGAAAGTGTGCTAGAAGGAAAACAAATTTGTTAAGCGGGAGAAAGAAGTTGCCTTTATTATGTCTCCTCGTGGCAAACATTTTTTTCAACTAAGACGAAATTCATTATTTTTTATTTTAAATCTATAGATTTTATTTTTACTTTTAATTTTCATTCTTATTTCATCACAGAAAAAATATGAGTGAACCGTAGTTTTGAAGCTACTATGTTACTCCTATTTTTTTATGAAATTGAATTCGGAGGCACCAAGGATATTTTATGGGTATTTATCTCCAATATCGATTTTTCGAAAAAAATTGCTTTATTTGGTGTCGATGCGTGACATAAATTATTTCAGATTTTGTTTTTGTTTTTTTTGTTGGAATTTACAGTTTTCAAGGGCGAAATTAAAAATTCAGAGGTTTGTTTAATCCCATAAAGTTGAGTAACCAAATCGAAAAAAAATCCCTTTTTAGGTTATTTTTTTCATGAGAAACATTTTGCAATTTATTTCTTCAAATACATTTTTGGTTGCTGTTTTTTGTCACTCGGTTACAGAACCATACAGACAGTACAATCACTCCATGTATATTTTACATGATTATTTACACTGATTGTCACACAACATCTTCTGTCAAATCAATCAATGATGTTTGAAGATATTTCACAATTATAAGCACATCTAAAGTTAAAACATTCAATTTAAAGCACCTGCATATTTCTAGTTATTGTAGAATAATATGTTCAAGACAGTAAAATTACGAAGCAAAAATGACAATTCATAATAATACTTTGCTAATTGAACAGGTACTACAATGATTATCATACTTGGATCTCCAGCTATCAGTGTTTTAGATGAACGAGTTGTTAAGGAACAATTACAAATACAATTTTTCTTCCGTTACCAAATGATGAAATTTTTATTTGACAACGAGAACTGGGGTGACGGCGCATAGCAAATTTGCGAGCTAAATATTTTTTCTGCACATACATGTATATACATACATTAAACCTCGACTCCATTCTAATATAACACATCACAAAAATATTAAACTGAAGGGTACACTTCGGAACCTTCCTGAAGGTTGGTAATTCACAATGGAATTGTGGATTATCGTTTAATGTTTCCTATATTTGGTCAGTAACCTCACGAGTAAAACAGAGGGTGGGGTACAGAATGTCTTTCGTTAATCCCCTTCATTGGTTTGGATGCAGGAATCCCACAAACGAGAGATTTCACTCCATACCTATCTTAAACTGGACATTGTATAGGAAAAAGAATAATAATTTCATGTGGTACTAATATGTTGGCGAGATATTTCAGTGTACTTATAGGAGTCCCCGTGTTTCTTGGAACAGAATCTTTAGTTTCTTTATATCGACAGAGACAGAGTTGCTAGTTATTTTGTGCACTGGTTCGGCTACATTTATTTACACTTCTGCTCGTTACCTTCCATTTTATCGGACTTAAAGCGTCGTCATCGTCATGGTCATTAGAGGTGGAGAAGTTAGGAGTAAGGAATTCGGCCATGGACTACTGTAGGAACCATCTAGTCTTTGCTTTAAATGATTTCAGTAAACCATGGAAAACCAAGTAGAACTCGTTGCCGCGTGGATATTGTACCTATAGAAACAACACATGACTTCATACTTACAGCTTCTTGTATTTCAGGCATTCAAGTAACTTGTATTTTTTTTTT
This sequence comes from Vandiemenella viatica, assembly GCA_031002005.1. Lineage (NCBI taxonomy): Eukaryota > Metazoa > Arthropoda > Insecta > Orthoptera > Morabidae > Vandiemenella > Vandiemenella viatica. Next base: position 60,919,782 of record JARYHS010008075.1, on the reverse strand, counting down.
CAGGACTCCACTCTTATTTAATATAAACTATTTCGTACTTTTAAGAGATATTCATATTTTCTTCCATCAAGTGAGTCAGTTTCATTCAGGTTCGGGTAGTTTTGTGGGTAATCGACTAGATGTGAAGCGGTTCATATATCAGCCTGATATTTCATTTTTAGAGTACCCAACGGTAAACGGAGGTTGTGACAGAACGCTTCCTTAGCAATCACAGGCCTCCAGCACTGTACGATTCAAAGTTTTGTAAAAATGTATTCTGGAGGATTTTCTTAAAACCAAGGCAGTCGAAAAACATTTTTCCCCAAGCCTGTGAACTATAGATATTTATCTATATCTCAATAAGTATACATCGTTTTAAAAAAAAAATAAAGACGTGAACGGCTCTCAAATGTTTTCATTTTAAGCCATTTTTTTTTTTTTTTTATTAGCAGGTTTTTCTCAAAAATGGTGTTACTGAGGAAATTGAAAATTGTCCCCCGTATCGTCTTTATCCTTTATTATAAAGTTTACAAACAATTGGAAATACTGTTCTAAATGTGAGTAAAGACATTATATTTTTAACAATCTTCACAATTTCTACTTTCTTTAATAATTAACAGTTACTTAGCAGATGATGAGTAAAAATAACACTAAGAGAACTAACTATTCATTAGAAACAGAATAATGTTCTCGTCAATATTTCAGATAAGTATATAATATCATATAGATAATTTTGAATGTATACACATTCTTAAACCTTGGAATTTAGAAACAATTCTTACTTAATAAACTTCACTCACCACTTTAAAATAATTTTTATATCGTTATTAAAACTATAGCCTAATGCGAAATTTCTCCTTTCATTTAGTGTTCATGAGTTAATTTTCATGTGTTTGAAAACAACAGAAGATTTTTTCCCCTTAGTAGCATAGGTACCTGTAATTGCAGTGAAGGTAGTGAGATTTTATTAATTATTTTTTTTTCGATTTTGGAACTCCATTTACAAACTAGAAGCACGTTTGATGTTAATTGTTTTGTAATGTTTAACAAATTTAATGAGTTGTTGAAAATCTACTTGCTTGTTTGGGGACAAACACGGCTCATTTCCCGATTCAGTTAATATTATAAAATAACTGACAAGCACTGTTATTCTTCAGTAACATTAGCAAATAAATGAAGTGCATCGTATATCTAATAAGGACGAAGAATATCTCTGGCATCAGCTTAGCAGAGAAATGTCTTGAAGCATTTTCTTTTTTTGAATTTAACCACTGTAATTGCATATTGTAGGATGAATTTGTAGCTCTTCCTGAAACATTTCCAGTAAATGTCATTACACATCATTGTAAGCGCTATTTGCCATTGCGGTTTAATGCTTTACTCAGGTCGATTCATTTCTCGGTAGTCAAGAAATTACCACCAGAGGCGTGAGGTTCGTGAGTTGTATATCAGAAGAAACTCCGTCGTGCTGGCTAGGGACCTTCTTGTAGTGCCGCATATCCTGTTGCAATTTTAATGTCGCAGACCTGGATCTGTCGTTTTTGTCGCCATGTAACTGGCGAACAGTAATGTTATTTCATTCAGTGTGACCTTATTATACTACGGTATTTTATACTCAGACATAAGATGGAACGATCAAGTAATCTTGAAAGTATTTCATCACTGAGAAAAAGGGAGTAATTTAAAATTCCTGTGGCTTTTCGTTCCTCATTTTTCTTGCCTCCCTGCTGCACAATTACCACTTGTGTTAGAGAAGTTTCACAGGTTTTTCATTCTAACCTCCTTTTCGGCTCAGATTCTTACTTTTAGCTCAACAATATTCACATAGACGGTCCTTATGATACGAACGATGAGGACGAGGTAGATTTTAACTTAATTCTTTTTTTTAAAAAATCTGATTTAATTTAATTTAATTAAAATTGTAATGGAGCGCACGCTCCGGTACCAATTTCCCCACAACTGTCTTCCACCTTTCCCGCACCCACCTACATTTTCCCTCTACAAATTTTAACTTCAAATTCTATCAACGTTTTTGGTAAATTATTCATCATTTCTCCTGGTAACTTATTCCAATCCATGACATCCTTAACTAAAAGGGAGAATCTTCCTCTACCCTTGTACCTGAAATCGAGTGCCAGCTTGTGGTCATGGTCATCTTTTCGGCTTCATGCATTACTTTTCATACTTACACCAATATCTTTCCAGGCCTCTTCACCAGTATACGCCTTGTACAACCCAATGACCCTCTTCACCCTCCTCCTGTCTTTCAATGAATCCCATTCCAGCCCTTTTATCATATTTGTTACTGATGGCGTTCAGCGATAATTTTCAGAAAGAAATCTAGCAGCCCTGTTTTACTTAAAATGTGGACCGATAGTGGTGGTGTAACGGTTAGCGTTCTGGCCTCGCATTCGGGAGGACGGCGGTTCGAATCCCCGTCCGGGCATCCAGATTTGGGTTTTCCATGATTTCCCAAATCACTCCAGGCTAATGCAGGGATGCTTCCTTTAAAAGGCCATGACCAAATTCATTCCCATTCCTTGCCCCCCATCTTTTCCCGTCTCTAAAGACCTCGCTGTTAAGAGACGTTAAGCAGTTAAAAAAAAAAAAAAATTGAAATGTTGGTCCCATACTAAACTACCATATTCGAGCAATGGTCTGACCAAAGTATTGTAACCCAATTCCTTTACTTGTCTCGTACATCCCCTCAGCACTCTCTCCAACAAGTGCAAAATTTTGAAACCTTTTCCTACCACCTGTCCAATGTGTCCTGCCCAGTTAAGCTTCTTATTAAATGTAATGCCAAGATATTTACATATGCAACCATTTAGGCAGCTCCAATTTGTTTTTGTACCAACTGTTGTATCACGCTTTGATTATGATATTGTGGACACTACAGTAAGGACAGCACAAGACGAACACAACACTTAATTAAAACCACCCATGACCGAGGCCGGACTCGAACCGACGACCGTTGCAATGCGAAGCCAGCGTGCTAGCCTCTACACTGCCAGGACCGGGTACATTTCAAGTCTTCAACAAGCAATTCTTTGCCCACCTTGTATTCATAATCAATCTTCAGTTTTTTATTTGTGTATCTAATAAGCTGACGCTTCTTTGCATTTATCTTCATCCCATATTTACCAACCCAACTAGATACCTTGTCTAGATAACCATGAAACTGTATATACTGGCCTCTACCGTTGTGATCCTTTTAATTTCTGATAGCAAACAATTAACACAATTATTCATTAGAATAATGAATATCAATGCTCCCAATACGCTACCCTGCGGCACTCACATTTTTACTTCCATTTTTTTTTTTTTTTTTTTTTTTTTTTTTTTTTTTTTTTTTTTTTTTTTTTTTTTTTTTGCTCTTGCATTTCCTACCATAAATTTCTGTTTTCTATCTTTTAAAAATTCTTCTACCCAGCAAATCACTTTCTGATCCACTCCAATAGTTTTCACATTATTCACTACCATTTTATGGCTCACTCTGTCAAAAGTCTTTGAAAGATCCAGTGCTATACCATCAATTTGGCCTCCCTGATCCATTTCATACGAAATACCTTGAATATATCCCACCAACTGAGATTCGCATGAATATCCTTGCCTAAAACCATGTTGCCTACTTGAAAACCACTTAAGCTGCTCACATATATTTCTGATGTGGTTGCATATCCACCTCTCTATTAATTTACTTTCCACTGATGTCATACTGATCGGCCTATGATTTTCGACTATATTTCTCGCCCTTCCTTTATATACCGACGCTACTGTCGCACTTTTAATCTGGTAAGCAGGAAGTTTCCAGACTCAATTTAAATAATATTTCAAGATAAGGTCACATCAACTGATTTTTGTTACGGCTAGTGAATGTGTACTGAACTTTCACTTTTAAATGTTTTTATTAACTCGCTTTGGGCTTTGTGTGTCCGGGTGGAATATTATAAGTGATTTTAAACTAACTACTCGATGAGCTAGAGAGTTGAAATTTTGACCATAACTCATAAGTGGATGACAATGCATAAAAATTTTTGAAAAACGGAAAGAGTTGTCCGAAAAATTGGAAAATGCGGGAAAAACTTTTCTACGGACCAATTTGGCTAATGGTTTTTTTTTTTATTTTTTTTTATATTTTTTTAAGGATTGTAATAGCACGAATAAGGTTTTTAGTTGGTGATAAATTTGAAAAGTTGCTCGGAAAATTGGAAAGTTCCGAGGAAACTGAAAAACTTTTTTTCAGTGTATCAATTTGTTTAATTTTTTTAATGTTTATTATAGTGCCAATAAAGTTTTTAAAGAAAGAAAAATTGGAAAATTTGACTGGAAAAAATGAAAGTACTTTTTCTATGGACCAATTTAGCTATTTTAAAATGACTTTATTAGTGTGAATAAGGTTTTTAGTTAAAGAAAAATAGAATAGTTGCCCGGAAAATAAGGAAATTCGGTAACGAATGAAAGTGCATTTTGTATGGACCGATTAAGCTAATTTTTTTAAAATGTTAGCCGTACTCTGAATAATTTTTTTAGAGAAAGAAAAATTGGAAAATTTATCTCGAAATTTTTAAAATTCGTGGGAAACAAAGTATTTTTTTTTTTCCATGGACAGATTTGGCTAACTTTTTATAAATGTTCGTAATAGCCCGAATAAGGTTTTCAGAGAATAAAATTTGGAAAACTATCCAAGAAAATTGTAAAATTATGGAAAACTGAAATTATTTTTTTCTATGGACCACTTTGGCCTTTTTTTTTTTTTAATGGTTGTAATAGTGTGAATAAGGTTTTTAGAGAAAAAAAAATGGAAACATTGCCTGGAAACTTCTTGAAAAATGGAAAGTGCTTTTTTCTATGTACCAATTTAACTAATTTGTTTAAAGTTTGTAAATTCTGGAAAAACAAAAAGTGCTTTTATCCATTGGAATTTTGTTCGAATTCAATACCATAACGTATGATTCAAACGATGGATATACATAATTCTTATTTTATTTTGTTCCTTATTTCCCCGGGATGGAAATAACTCAATTAAATGTTTTTTATTAAAAAAAGAAGAAATTTGTAGCATGTCTCTGTGATTATGTCGTCAAAGTATTTAAAATCAATTACAAATTTTCACTCACATAATCCTAAAAAGCAGAAAATAATAATAAAATGAAAAACTTTTTAATGTACCATGTTTTTATAAGGGACTAAAAAGTATAAAATAATTTATCTAATCCTTATGAAGAATAAAACCACATACAGATTTCTAACTTCTACTAAATTGTACTGAAGATTTATCCTTGGAAATTTTTGATAGCTATTAAAATTATTGTAACATTGGTGACGAAAAACATGGGGCGCTTGTAACAGATAGTTAATAGCTAAACAAACAATTTTATTGCACCGCAAATAATGTGAACTGACAAGTAAGTTCTTTCGTTAATGGCTACTCTCTACTCTTCTTATAGTTATGTATTGCATTCGCCCTATGTTTTTCGTCATTAACCTTACAAGTATTTTAATAGCTATCAAAAATTTCCAGGGATCAGTACAATTTAGAAGAAGTTAGAAATCTGTTTCTGGTTTTATCCTTCATAAGGATTAGATAAATTATTTCATACTTTTTAGTCCCTTATAAAAACATAGTACATTAAAAAATTTCTTATTTTATTATTATTTTTTCTTCTTCTCTTCGATTTTGGCCATCTAACGACCACGAAAATATTCCTGAGCATTCATTTCAATGCTTCATTTCTTGAGTTCCAATAGTTCTTCATCCTTTTACTTTGATTGTTCCTCCTTTTTTTGGGTCCACATGTTATTACTATTCCTCTTCGCCTGAAAAACTTTGAAAATTTGTATAAATCTTTTGAAAGTTGCTTTATTTTGTATTATATCTTCTGTTATTCCGATCTCTATCATTACTCCTTGGATCCACTGGTTACCAATCTTGCTATTGTAAACGTAGTTAAAAATCTTTTTGTAAGTCTGCGGTCATCCATTGTAATCATGAGATCAAAAAAATAATTATTTTTCTCTTTCTAACAGTGTAGGTTTGAAACAAAATACGGAATGGTGCAATATGCTAAGCGGCTATTTTCCTTTATGGCTGAGACTTGGGTAAATCCACAAATTACAATGGAAGTAATTATTTTGCCTTGTTAGAACTTGGTACTGTATCAGTAGACCTTGGCTGTATTCGCTATCGATTACTCTCGCCGAGTGTTTACTTCGAGGTCGACTTTTCGCAGCGCCGCGGGCCGAGAACGGTCGGCTTCCGAGCTGATAGCATCTATGCCATCATTAGCGTCAATAAAGATGCAAATGCTGCGAGCAGCTGTCAGTCATCTCGCTGTCTGCTAACCGTACCGTTACTTTCCACAGTGCAAACTACTGTTTCTTTGTGCTATATTGACAAAATTATTAGCAACCGAAAATAAAGTTCTTAATAACATTTTGTTTAAAAAGTGATATTATGTTTTAGTTGCTTTATTCTTAGTTTAATGCTAAATTTTGTTAAGTGATTTAATTTTGGGTGGGTATAACTATAATTAATTTTGTGGCCCTGATATAAAACGTCATTTATATAATATATCGTCTTCAAGAGAAGAAATTAATCGTAAATAGAATCAAATTTAGTATAGTACAATATACAGGGTCTCCCAAAAAGAACTATCCGATTTCAAAATTTTCTGCGATTCAGCAACCAAGAACTACGTGACACTGGGCACCGTGATGAGCGAGCGGGAGGAACTGAGCTCCTGTTAGGCCCGGCGCGGCGTGTCTAATTTACTAGAGGTTTGTGCTGCCATCTGTCTGCGAAACGTGTAACTTCGATTGTTCTGTATAAGTGTATGTCTGTTTGTGAGACGTGTCGTTTATGAGGCACAGACTGGGAACCGACTCAATATTTGCCTAGATGATTGCGAAAAAAAACGCCTAAAAACCGCGTTCAGACGACCGGCACGCGAGGACTTTGGCACGTGCCCTGTCCCGTTGAACCTCCCCGGTCCAGTGGTGCACCGCGTCAGAGCAGTGAAGCCCACTGGTGGATTCTAAGGTAATTTTTTTTTTTTTTTACGTTACTACCTTGCCGATGATCTTTACATCAACAACGGGCTGTCTTTAATGTTACAGGTAAATTCATCTACGACCCTGAGCAACATGTTTTCAAGAAAAGGCTGATACTTACTTTAATTTCATCAACATTCCCGTGTAAAGGGGTAGAGTACGAATATTTAATGTAACTGCAGTAGGAAAATCACAGGGTGTGAGTTCTGTAGACGGAAAGTGCAAGTGCTAAGTTCTGTAAGGACGCATTTTAATTATATTAAATTCTTGTGTATTACTTCGTCAATTCTGAGCGAAGACGTACGTGCAATAAAACGCTGGCTTCAACAAACGGAAATTAAGCCGTTAGCTCAGCAGAAATCTTCCGCGCGTGTCAGAATCGCACGCGTAGCTAAAGTCACTTTGCAGCAGACAACTTGTAACTTTTCCCCATTCCTGTCTGATCTGTGAGAGCGACAAGTCCGGCCTCGGATCAACTATCGATCGAGCCGCGAGTACCCGTCAAAATTCTCGTTCAACTACATGTCGTAGAATAATTGCTACAACATACCCTAGCATTGCTGGCATTACGTCGCGTGGAGTTCAAGGATGTATTATTCTTGTGACAGAATTACAAAAATGTTCCAATAAACATCAATTATAGCGACTTCAGTATTTTATTCGACTAGTGTAGAGCCCGTATGATTCTCCGTTCCCACTGATGCCCACAAACAATTTATCTAGGTGTCAGACAAGTACAGAAGAATAACAGTGTAGCAGAAGAAGAAAACGTCTAAAGTCTTAGCAAACATAAAGAGACTAATTTAGCCAAGTACAGACTATACACAACAGCCATCCGGCAAAACAATCACCACAGTTCTGAACCTCTGTTCCACGCAGACTAATCCAGCGTTGAGGGAGTGTCTCTCTGAGGAACTGTCGGACTTCCGGATGCCAATGTGGAGCTAGGTACTGTTGGCAGACGAACTTTTCGAATTGTTGTTAAATCCAGTTGCGTAACATATGCAGGTAGGACTGCCCATACATTTTTGATTCAGGCACGGTACAAATAAATTCGAATTTCTGACAACGTCTCCCCTGTACACAGCTGAGTGCGATTTTCGAGCTCTCATATACGCACATTGTATCAGTCACTTAAACGAAACGTAGCCTCACTGATAATGAGATGTAGCAGGAAATCATCATTTTCCATATTCTGTTCCACCACATCACAAAATGTTTGAGATATTATTTTGTCGGATTGTCTGAGCTGTTACACTCATTTCAAAACGTGTATGCCTTAAAAATTAACCGCCGTCTTAGGAACTGACTGGGTTGCGCTGTGCTCAAAAACCTCTTAAATATTCCTTACCGAATGTTCCGCAGTACGCGATCGCCCTAGACGCTTTCCTTTACACAGACAACCACTAGTTCCGCGCTTTTGATACCAATCGCGAATGCTGTTTCCAGCAGGGGGATCAGTTTTGTAAAAGTCTATAAAGCAAAACGCGTAAAATGAGAAACAGCATTTGTCTTGAGACTAAACTTTGTATTACATCGAAAAAGATGGTGTTGAAACTCCTCCCCGTCTGTAATGAGAGGTGCACGGTTCATGTGAGGATCTACGTTTTCGAGCAATAACATTTTGAAACTAAACACTTTTTTTCTGGGACAGCATGTGTGTATTTTACTTGTAACATCTGCATGAAATACAGGAGGGAATCTTTTTATTGCTCATTTAATTCACCTCAAAAGCGTAGCTGTGACCGAACGTGGTGAATGAACGGTTAACGTTCCGGCTTTTCATTAGGGAGGATGCCGGTTCGAATCCCCGGCAGGGCATACAGATTTGGGTTTTCCATGGTTTCCCTAAATCACTCCAGGCGAAAGCCGGGATGCTTAATTAAAAAGGCCATGGCCGAATTCCTTCCCTTTCCTTGTCCAGTTAGCTGGTTCGATCGCCGATGTGTGTTTTTTACATCCAGTACTTAGCAGGTTACAAGAAGTGATAGAGCAGAACATCTAGTCACGATGTTTTCTATCACACACACTGGTAACGACGTTTCCGTACTACGTTGGCCTATATAGTGAGGGTATTTGCCCCTTTCGAAAGAGATGATAACTCTTGCGACGTCTTCGGTGTTTTTCAGAACCACAGGCACCGTGCTCCATTTTTTCCCTTCCTCGATCCTCATGCAAATCACGAACAGCAAACTACAGCTAACACACTTCCATTTTAATATTTGTAATAACACAGGACTCTCTGAGAAAACTATCTGACTTACCTACTTCTGTATGTTTGCTCAACAATTAGAACGATTTCTATAGACGTCGGAATCCGCCTTGGAGTAGTACACCAGTGATACACAGAAACAACTTAACTACATAATGTTAATAATTCCGAGTGATCCTAATGACATGGTGAAAGGGTCTCTATTAGTTGCGTATTCCGCCCCTGTCGTACCCTCATTAACCTAACCCGGTAATCCTACCTGATAGAGGGGACCTACAGGTACAGTTTAACGTGGAATCCGAACAACAAAAGCGTTCAGGCGTAGTTTACATTACACAGCAAGCCGTGCCACAGATGAACGTCCGGTTAAGTGCCTACGAAAACTCCGCCGAGACAGGGATTCGAACCGGGGACCTTTCGATCTCCAGTGAGAGGCCTTAACCACTGAGCCACCAAACCGCTCCTGAAATACATTATCAGCAAACACAGAATCATTGGAAGCGTTTCACTAGAGTACAACAAATCTTATATATATATATATATATTGGAACCGGCGTCCTCCAGAATACGAGGCCAGAACACTACCGTTATACCACCACGCTCGGTAAGAGTACAACAAAGCTTTTTAATCAGGAACTAGATCTAAAGCTACTTGACAATACAGAAGGAGTGCTTAAATCCGCTAGCGATATTACAGTATTTCTTTGATTTAATATTTCTGCTTCGGCTGTGTTTGTAATGTAAAATACTTTCCGAGTTGGTAGAGGGTTGGATGAACGGAAAGAAGCTCAGCCATGGCTTTTTTAAGGAACGAATTCGGCATTCGCCTGGAGTGATCACGGAAAACCGACACTTTCCTTTAGCTCTTTTTTCCAAGACAGTGCAGTATCGATCGTAGACTAAATACGCGATATCACTCACATTAGTTGGTTCGGGAGGAAAATATTCCTTATCTGATTTTTAAAAATAAAATGCCGTTTACTTTCTATTCCCCAGACGCGTTTCGCTCTTATGGTATGGGACGTCCTCAGTATCCGTAAATGTATGTTTTTAAAAGTGTATTACAACGATTACTATGTATATAGTGATAATTTTCGCATGTCCAGTTTGGAACAGCACTTACGCAGTTTTAAAGGCCTAATTTTTTTTTTTTTTACTGTCTGTCGGTGTTTTACAAGCCTTAATTGTTGGGTAGTTGAAGTTTTCATGCTATTTTTCACTTGTATGCTAAACAAACTTTTGTAGTTTTGTTTGTGAATTAGTAGCGCCAATCGAGTTTCGTTTTTGTGTTATTATATCCGTATTTGAGCCAGCATCATTAAGACAGATATGAAAATACTAAAAATTGACAACTACAAAAAACATCTGCTAACGATTAGATAAAGCTATCAGATATACAAATCCATAGGAGTGGGAAAATCGATACTATTATTTTCAAATTTACCATTTTAACAAATAAAACATTATTCAACACACACAAAAACAACCACATAACAGAAAACTAATACAGAAACTCTCATAACAATCAAAAACAAAATGTCAATCGTAGGAACAGAGAGGTAATTTAACAAATAGTAAAACACAGATACAATAACACAAGAAAGGAAACTGTGTTGGTACAATTGTAATCGCAAATATAGCAACACGGGTAAAACAAAAACAAGCTGTGTTTAGCACGCGTGTATAAATTAGCATGAAAACGTTAACCATGCGAACAAGTAAGGCTTGTAAAACAATAATTGTCAGAATGTTCAACTGTAATCATTTAAAAAGACATTGTATACAATAACTATAGTGACAAACATGTAAATACATACATTTACAGCCATTGAAGATGCCTCATATGACAGGAGCGAAACGCGTCTGATTAATTAAAAAAATAACATTCATCACAACAGTTGCTTGTAGAAGGTGTTTAATTTATAAAATTTATTGTTCAACCAGTGGTAAAAATGGCGTATAACAATCAGATGTTTATTTCCTTCTCTGTTCCAGACTGTGTGTTATTTCAGCTGAGTCACGCACCAGCTGACAAAAACAATGAGGTTCTGTGACAGTGGTTTATGTGTGTGGTCGCTATCGGAGACGTCGAGTAAATCTCCTGCTGTCCACGTAGCAGCTCCAGGTCTTCGATTTGAGGTAACGACAGCTTTGGAAGGCTGTATCGCTACCTGCTGACGCTAACAGGCTCGGGCTGACAGGTATCCACTCGTCCAACCAACACAATCACATCACCGTGTGTCAGTCAGTGTTAGCCCTCGCGCATCGTATTTTACTCCATTAGGTCTGTAACTGTGTAGTGCCGCATTCAAATAAGAAACTACTAAAGCAACTCAGTATTCTGTTCCAACACTTATAGAAAGCATTCTACTTCTCACAGCATCTGCAGCGCTCGTTTACAAAAGCGGAAATATAGGTTTTACTTTTTGGTAGCAACCAAGTGCCAGAGGAATAGGTGACCACAAGGTTGCGGACATCGCGTGCCTGAGATGAAACATGTCACTGCAACAATTCGTGTTTTTTTTTGGGTGGGGGGGGGGAGCATATACATACACTTCAGGAAACTGATTAGATTCAGAAGTTCATGTTTATGAAATGTCGTTCGTTGCTCTCTAGAGTATAGATTACGAACAAAATTATCCTTGACTTAAAAGATATCTAGCTTAATGCTGACAACCGTTGCATTTGTGTATGGCAGATCAGCCACTAAGTAGGGGAATAGGGGAACTCTAAAGATCGCATTGTGCCTGTGAACATGGTGCGCTTAGTTCTGCGTGTTAATTTGCTCTCCATTAATGCAATTTCGGTATAATTTTGATCCCGGCATCAGCATCCATAATTGCAAAAAGTAGTCGTAAATTCACTATTGTTGGTACGCCAGATCCGAGTCTCCAATCGTAGCGGCGCAAGACTAGGAAGGCAAGCTCCATTGTTTCACGTATTCGTTGTATCGTTAAGATAATGTCATCATAACTAGGGTGAAACGTATCCGGACATTGAAAACAGGATTTTTTAAAAACAGCTCAAACTTAGGAACTACAACAAATACTGTAAAACAATCAGCTCTATTCTATATTCCACCCAAATAGAAATATATAAAAAGTTGTGTTTATTTTCTAATTAAAGTGAAGAAACATTTATTCCTTCAAGCTGATAGAAATTAAATGTTAATCTACATCCACATCTATCCTCTGCAATTCACAAATCTTTTGGGTGGCAGACGGTGCTAAGCAACAATCCTATTTCTGTGCATTTCAATCCCGAACAGAAAGAGGAAAGAACGAATACATAAAAGCATCAGTACAGCATCTTATTTCTCTAATCTTATTCCTCCTGTAATTGTGACCTAAATAAGTTGGCGGAAGAAGTATTTCATTGCACTCGTAAATTAAAGAATTTCGCATATTCTGCAACAAAATTCAAACGAAAACGACGTCGTCTGTCTGCCAAACAATCACAGTTCAATATATGTCACAATTCTGTGACACTTTCGTAAGGCCTGTAACTAGCGGTCACGAATCGAGCGGCTCTCCTCTCTACTTTCTCTAACGTGACAATCAATCCTTTGCGATACGGATCCCAAAGTCCACAACAGTAATCCAAATGCGGACGCACTAGTGTTTTGTACGCTATTTCCTTGGTATGAGCATTACAATTTCTCAAAATACGAACTATGAATCGTAATCTAGAATTAGTTTTGTCTACGACGGAAATTATGTGCAACTCCCATTTCATTTTACTTTCTACTATTAGGCCCAGATACTTCAGGCAAACAACCGTGTCAACAGCTGAATTGTTAACTTTGTACTCGTGAAGAAACTGATTCGTTTGTTACTAATTTGCACTGCTTTGCACTTTTTGCAGTTAAGAGTAAGCTGCCATTTATGGCACCATTGCGAAATAACCTCCAAATCGTCAGACCACCTTAGTTCCCTATAGATAAGTGCATCATCAGCAAACAATCGCAACCTGGTATGAACGTTGTCACCGAGATCGTTTATAAAAAGGAAAAGAAGTGGTCATATTACACTTCCTTCAGGAACGCCTGAAGTAATATCAAGCTGAGAAGAGGCTTCCCCGTCAACAACTACATACTGTAACCGATCAGTTAGAAAATCGCGTAACCATTCACAAATCTGATCCGATACACCGTATGCTCGAATCTTCACTAAAAGTCGGTTGTTTGGCACAGAGTCAAAAGCTTTCTGAAAATCCAAGAAAATAGCATCAACTTGCGAACCTGAGTGGATAACTTTCATTACGCCATGCGAAAATAGGACCAGTTGTGTTTAACCAGATCTGTTCTTCCGAAATACGTGTTGGTATGGTATAAGTAACTCGTTTTCTTTTAGAAAACTTCATAATGTTAGAGCATATGACATGCTCCAGAATTCTACAGCAAACAGATGTTAGAGATATTGGTCGATAATTCCTAGGGTCTCTCCCGATCTCCTTTCTTGAAAACGGGAATCACCTGGGCTATTTTCCAGTCAGAAGGTACTTTTCTCTCTTCTAAAGATTTACGTAGTATATCTGACAGAAATGGTTCTATTTCTTACGCTTATTCTGAAAATACTCTTACTGGTATACCATCGGGACCCGGCGCTTTCCCCCACTTCAGAGGCTTTAATTGCTTCATAATACCTACACTGTCAATTTGTACTGAATAAACCTCAAATTCCACACGCCGCGGAAAAGCGGAAATGTTTTCCATGGTTCCGTCAGTGAAAGAATTTTTAATTTCGGTGTTAAATACGGTAATCTTGTCGCTGCTGTCATCAACTTCCCGACCATCTTGTAGTAGAATTGGCATATTGTTGTCACTACCACTAACTTTTTTTTATATACGACCAAAATTTCTTTGGATTTTCGTTAAGGGTCTTGTAAAGTGAATTATTACGGGTCTCGCGCATCGAATTCTTACCATGTCGTCTTATCTCACCTAACTTTTCTAAATCACTCCTATACGTCGTCCTTCTTGAGTGAGCATGTATCTTTCTTTGCTTTTTAAGTAGCCTTTTAGCTTCTCGTGTAAACCATGGAGGATCATTCCCATCCCTGATTATCCGTCTCGGTATATGTAAGTCCTTACCTACCCTGACTATACGCATGAATCGAAGCCACATCTCTTCAACCGAGCGTCTTTCTTCTATGAAGGTAAGGCAATTGCCCCTCAAATACGTTCTAAAACATTCCTTTGGAGCCTTTTCGAATCTGTAAACGATCCTTTCTTTTTCGCGCTGCTGATAATTTTAGTGTAGCAATTGCAGCTTTATGATCACTTATTCCCGTGATAGTATAAAGGTCTGTTAATAATTCAAGCCTATTTGTAACGAGAATATCTAAAATGATTTCTTTTCCATTGTAACATCCTGTTAGTTTAGTAACAACCTGCTCAAGATGAAGATCTGAGAAAACATTAAGAATAATTTCACAGGATGTTTTATCCCTGTCACCAATAATGTTAACGTAATTAGACCAGTCGATATATGGAAAGTTGAAGCCACCTCCTACTATTATTGCATGATCCGGAAATTGACGAGCTACGTTACTTATATTGTTCCTTAAGTCCTCATCAATAATTACGTCTGCATCTGGTGGACGATAGAAAGACCCTATTACAAGTTTTGTCCTAGCTACGTTGAGTCTAATTCATAGGATTTCACAGACCGTATCGATATCTATTTCGTTACACGACTGGTGTTTACTAATAGCTATAAATACCACACCTCCATTGGAATGCAACCTATCCCTACGGAAAACGTTCATGCTATTGTTAAAAATTTCTGTTGATCTTATATCCGGTTGTAACCAGCATTCAGTACCTAATACAAAATCTGCTTATGGGCTACTATTAATGACTTCAAGCTCAGGCTGCTTGTTACAAACATTTCTACAGTTAATAACGAGTACTTTTAACGGTCAAGATTGATTGATACTACCTCTACCGTATGCTGTCGAATTTAATTGGGCTGCCCGTAACTGTAATCCCAGTTTCGGGTCTTCCTCCCTCAGCCTAAAAAATCCCCTAATACACTCCAGACGGCCCCTGCCACCCGTGTAGCCAATTCACATATATAGTGCACACCTGATCTATTCAAGGGAACCATACACAACTCGACCCCAGGACGAAGATCTAGGAATCTGTAGCCAAGATTATCGCCGAAACGCCTCAGTCTTTGGTTTAGACCGACTCGGCTCTGAACCAGAGGTACACAGTCAGTTCTATCAACGATGCTGCAGATAGTCAACTCAGCCGAAATCTTCACCCTATCAGCAAGCCGCCGGAAGGAAGAGAGAATACCCTCCGACCCAAGGCGGCAAGCATCACTGGTGCCGACATGAGCTACACATTTTGGGTATCAAATCAGGAGTTGGATTTGGTGCAAAGAAGGGTGACTAGATTTGTCTCTGGAAATTACCGTAGAACACAATCAGTAACCGATATGATAAAAGAGTTGGAATGAGATTCATTGGAAGACAGCAGGAGGGTGAAGAGGGTCATGGGAGTGTGCAAGGAGTATATTGATGAAGAAGCATGGAAAGATATTGGTGTAAGAATTAAAAGTACTGCACGGAAGGGAAATGACTGTAAGCTGGCACTCGATTTCAGGCACAGAGGTGGGGGAAGAGTATCTTTCGTCGGTAAGGGGGTCAAAGACTGGAATAAGTTAGCAAGAGAATTGATGAATCATTTACCAAAAACGTTGAAACAATTTAAAGTTAAAAATTGTAGAGGGCAAAAGTAGATGGGTACAGGATAGGGGGAAAATGTATGTGTAGCGAAATTATCATCTGAGCGTGCTCTCCATCGCAATTAAATTACATTAATTAATTAAATTCTATGACTGAAATCTTTGCGGAATACCTTCTTATCATCAGAAATGTTTAGGTTATCGCTATACCTGTTACGCATCAAAAACCTATTTGTTTGTGGATGGTGTTTCATCCGTAGATAATTGATTTCTAGACGGGTAAGCACGTGAAATTAAATCGTACGCCTGTACGTGTCTCGAATATGCGATCAGTATTCTAAGAAACTGTTACACCTGCATCAGCTACCGATAAACTTTATCCGCCGCTGACGTCAGTGGTTAATAATATTAAATTCGCATTTTTTAAGTGCTTAAGGAATATACTAGATCTAAGGAACCCAGATAAAATTTTGGGTTATCGGTTTTGACAGATCCGTAATTACATACCAGGTCGCTGACGGCAATTTGACTGTTGTTCTTTTTTCTCGGTTGTGGTACTTACTGCAGACCCGAAGCGAACCGTGCGATAATGTGTTACAAGCCGATTACATTCCGCAGACTAAACGCTACAAATCCGATACCGTGATGCTTTATTATTTTTGACAGTATCGTCAGATCGATGTTGGAACAAGTTAAGCTTACGATATGACGTAGCGACCGGAGGCCGCTATTAACTCGCTTCCGAGAAGGATTACAGCAGTTAGAGTGGGTCGGAAGATAAACGCCATTAGAACGAAGCGGATTAGCAGGCACAACGGCCGGGTGACAGCCAGCGCATAGAATGCTGTGAGCCAACACACACAACACAACCGTGGAATAGTGTCCCATAGGAAGCAGTGACAGATGTCAAGGGATGTAAGGTAATGCTTCCCTAGCAGCTATACACAAACGTAATTTAGTTAGATTCGATTTATGAGTTGATATTTAAATATGTCAGTGTTTCGTGCATGCGCACTTAACGTTCTACGCATGCTCACTTAACGATACTCTGTTGCAAACAGCTGTGATAGTGTCAGATGTCACCTAAGCTCATATTAAACAGTGGGTCATATTAAAGGTGAAACATATATTTCCTATTTCAGTTGCCATAAACCGTTGTTTACAAACGTGTATGATACAAATACATCGAATACAACTGAACTACAATAATGATAATAATAAATAGTAATATAAACTATTAATTATAATAATCATCTCCAATACGTAAATTCCTAAGCTCACTCACTGACTCGTATAGAATATTGGCTGGAGAACTGTGTCGTCACGACCCGGCCTTCACTCGCAAATTAACAGCGACCAGAGATGTTTTGTAATTGGAGGTTAAGGGCACAGTTTTATAAATAAGCAAGTGTTATAAAATTAACTGCCGGAATACATTCATTAAGTTTTTTTTTTTTTTAGTATTTAATTCTTTAAAAAAATGGAAAAAATTTACGTATGAAAAAACGTGGAACTACGAGCACTTTTCAGTAATATGTTGTTAATGAAACTAACATAAGAAACCCTCAAAAAACTTAAATTACTCAGTTCGCTGATGTAACCACGAATGTCAATAGCTATTCCGGCCCAGGCCAAATTTCAATTTAATCAAAACCTTCGCTAATGTTGCTACTTGAACAATGTTCAAACATTTTTGATTTTTACGTATTTTACTGACCACTTTCGTTAATGGTCTTTGTTCATGTTCGTCGTAGGTGAGTTATTACGTTATTTAAAATGGTCAACAGCCTAAATATGTTACCGAGTAGAGTTTACTGGCAATTCATTTCTTCGGAGTTGTTCAACTATTTAATAATCTGAACTCTGTATTAAGTTCTGGGTCGTTACGGACACTATGACAAAAGATTATATTGTGAATGTTTGCCTAGCCTCAATCAAAAACAAAGTGATGCTTTCGAGGCAATTGCGAACACCCTATACATATAAATTTTTCACATTTTGCAGAATGAACTTTTAGGGTCAAATAAAAGTCATGTTTGTATTTCAGCAATTTCCAGTTTAGTAACTACGACCTTTGAAACAATTATTTGATAGTACGATGGTATCTGTCCGTATTTAATGCGTCTATTAATACTACTGAGTTCTTCAAGCTCAAAAGATTTTATTCACCCTAAGGGTGAACCACAGGTCAAGTTCGCATTTGTGCACGTCAGGTCAACCTGTCATTATCTTTGACCCTAAAAACTGGAACTATTGTAGACCCGTGGCGACCCGCCAAAAAAATGGTCACTTGCAATGATAATAATAACCAATATACTACCTGTAAATATCTATATAGTAAAATAGTCTTTATTTCTTGCAAACAAACTTTTATTTTGCTGATGCATCTCGCATGTTATTGATTGTAAAAACGGTTATCACATAATTTTGTCCAAGTTTTTCCATAGTAAAAAAAAAAGCTGTAAACGTAAAATATAAACTTAGAGTCTAGCACAAGATGGTGAGGATGCAAATTACATATGAAATCAACTGTCAGTAGAATATAAAAAATAATGCTTGAAGATTAAATATAAAAACAGAATATCTTACTAATGATTTGGATGAATTGTAAATTGAAGGTAAATAATTTTTGTTGTTTGGGTTCAATTTTAGAAGGAAAAGGAAAATCGAATATGGAAATTAATAACAGAATTACTATTGGCTGGAAAGTAATCGGGATGCTCAATTGACTTCTGCGGAGCAAGAATGTTATGAATAGAATAAAAAGAATTACATTTAAGTCATTATTGGAAAGTATAGTCTTGCAACAAAATCTTCTCGGGTATCCAGCCGGATGGTGGAGTAAAAACACGACGTTTCGACAGCTGACTCTGCTGTCTTCATCAGGTATCTCGTAGTTGTTCTCAGCTGACTGTCTCTGCCTCGACTAGTCTTATATGCATGAGAAACCTGGACAATCAACCAAAATCATATTAAGAAGCTGAGACCATTAGAAACGGATTTCTGGAGAACATAATCAAGAATATCAAGAAAAGAAAAAGTAAGGAATGCCGAAATAATAAGGCTAATTGATGTGAAAGAAGAAATGTATGAAATCATAGAACGAAAAAGTTTGGTTTGGTATGGCCATGTAACAAGGATGGAAGACACTAGGATACCAAAACTTGTACAGGAATGGGAAGTTAAAGGGAGGAGGAAAAGATGATGTCCCATGTCTACCTGGCTCAAAGTTCACAAACAGCAGTGAGAAGATTTGGTGCAGGAGAAGAAGATATACAGGAACGAAATATCTGGAGAAATGTTTTGAGAAGATGAAGTCAAGTTCTGTATTCCGAGTTTTTATTGTTATGTAGGAGTAAAGTCTCTGTAGTGAGGAAAATCTCTCTTAATAATAATGATAATAATAACAATAAATTACAGAGAAAGAAGTGAGTATGGCCTATAGAAGTTTCGCATCATCCGCGTATGTACAGTGCACTGATAGACGCAATTAATATTTTTGAGCAGCTGCGAGAGCAATCAGACAATGAGACCACACGCGGGTCGTGATGTGAAGCAATGAGCTGAGCCACTGACAAAGCGCGCCGGGACCTGGTTGAGCTGACCTCACACTGCACGGGTCATTGATTTAAGACACGCCGCACCGTGGCACAGCCGTTAGGAATTCAGCGTGTCGAGCTTGTATTAAAGTACCAAGTGAAATCAGCCAACAGTTACCTACGAATTACACGTTACATATCTCCTTATTTATTTGTACAACGTCTTAACCTTTTAAAGCGAATTTATCCCTTGCCTACGTTATGTGGGCGTTGGGTTAAATCCTCGAACTAGAGAATTATTTTGAACCACCGCACAAAATAATTCATTTTTGAATTAGCTAGTAAATATATAATATTTTTAAGCCCAATATAGATTTACCGATAAACAACAACAGTGTACAAGAAATAAGATTAAATTAAGCAGAAAATGATTACAATCTGAAACTAACGAAGGAATTAAACGCGAGTGGTAGGTTATCAGATAGGGTTCATGCATAAAATTTTAAAAAGAAAACAGTTTTACCAAATAAAACGAGAGCTGCTTTTGTAATTAGCCTCAGAAAATTTTTGTGTGATGCAGAAAGTTGTATGTAAATTTCGAGCCTGCTGACCCAGTTTTTCCTGGAATTGCTCTAGGAGATTCCGGGTCGGTTCTTTAGAAGGCCATGGTCGATTTCCTCCCCGTTCCGTGCCCCGTCTTCTCCCGGCTCCTCAACGTCAGTGAGCAGTAAGGACCAAAGGAAAAAAAAATGAGTAACATCAGCGGTCTGCTTGGCTCGGGCAGCTAAGCGTCAGACTACAGCCTGGACCATTATTGTTCGTTTCTCGATGAAGTCGAGGAACTTTCTTCGAAACTGCTCCCCAGATTCGATTCAGTCTGCTGTCGAATGAGCCGTCTTCTATTATCTTCAGGTCAAGATGATGTTTTCAGAGCACTATCTCCTATAATAGAGTGCTTAATTCAATGTGCCTGATCGTAAAATTAATTTATAGTGTAAGAACTAAGAAATATTGAAATTTATAAGTAAAGAAAATAAAGATAATAGATTGCAGTCCATCACGATTTCCACCAAAAGTAGATGGATGGCTAAAGTTGTTTACTAAGTATGAATTATTTTAAAAATATAATAATTCTTACCGTTTTAAACAAAAAAATGAATCTTGTAGAATATTTTCGACATTGGGGAGAGGGGGGTATTGTTCATTTAAGAAAACTGAACTAAAATACAGCCCTGAATGTAGAAGCAGCATTCGATGTAACAACTAATGACTTAAAATGCATTGAATGAATATTACATTAATAAAACATTGAACTGAAGAACCAGTTAAAAAATGAAGTCTTTGCCATACAAACACTATAATTTAACAATATTAGATCAGTACCTGGATGTGTTTTAGGAAGTAGTCAACGTTGTTCACCCAGTTCTTCCAGGATAGAACTTTTCTTATATATTGGTAAGTGTTAGTATATCATGATGTATAAATAGCTTTGCTGCAACACAGGTATGAGATGCCCAAACACTAAAACACTAAAAGGATTTTAACTAAAAATAAGTCTAATTCAAAAGGAGGATTTCCAATCTTACTGTGGGCTGGATTATTGCTTCCAGTTAAAGGGAAAGCAGTTATCCCAACAGTTAGTTACTAGCTGCCGAGCTAGTTGCCGAGTTATATTCGTTTTATTTTTCTTATTTTTCCTTATTCGTTTACGCCTCGTCGACGCCTAAGGTCATTAGAGGCGGGATGGGATTGGGGACAAGGAACGGGAAGGAATTCGGCGATGACCTTTTTGAAGGAAGCATCCCGGCACTCGCCTGGAGTGATTTGGGGAAACCATGGAAAACCCAAATCTGGATGCCCGGACGAGGATTCGAACCAGCGTCCTCCCGAGTTATGTTCGGCCTCGGGTATGAGTGGTTTTAGTTGAGTGTTTTATCCGTTCTGTGTCGTCTTTTCACATGTGCTACTAATTATACCACAAAAGATTAATTTACAGTTGAGATAAACAATAAGAATGCTCGGCTAGCTAAATGTCTATAATGCTGTATATTTCTAAATAATAATTTTAAAAAGTCTGTAATTGCTCAGAACCAATACAGCATTTAGTTTATCAGTGATACGAGGGTTGGAACTTAAATAGTGGCAACTATTTATTCACAACCGCTACGAAAGCGTCACATGTTTGCACCTGTTACTGTCCTTCAAAGTAGTCACCAGCGTTGTGTAGAACCCGTTGCCAGCGATGTGGAAGACGTAGTATAAAGTTAGCAGAGCATGTTCTGTTGATGGTGCGAATGGAGCGGTCTACTGGCTGTCGAATCTCTGGAACAGTTCTGAAGCGAATGCCACGAAGTGGTTCCTTCATCTTTGGAATCAAATCAAAGTCACAAGGACTTAAGTCTGGGGAATATGGTGGATGGTACAGTATTTCCCAGTCCCATCTACCGAACAGAGCAGCCACAGCTTGCGCTGTATGCGCCCGCGTATTGTCGTGCAAAATGATGGGTGGGTTGCGCAGAAAGTGTTGCCGCTTCTTTCGCAAAGATGGTCGCAGGTGAAGCTCCAAAAACGAACAGTAATACTGTGCATTGACGGTCTGCCGTGGAGGAACGTAATGTGTTAGGATAACACCATCACAGTCGTACACGAGAATCACCATAACTTTCACCATACTGGGGCTCTGACGCACTTTCGACTTTCGCGGCGACCCATAATGAAGCCATTCGTTGGATTAGCGTTTCAGTTTAGGCTCGTACGATGTGGCCCATGTCTCATCCAGTGTTACGATACGGCGTAAGAAAGCCTCTCCTACGCCCTCATAGTGGTCCGAGTGCGTCTGAGCAGCGTCGTAACGCATCAATTTCTGTATTTCCGTCAATTCATGCGGAACCCATCGTGATACAATTTTTCGTATGCCCAGGATGCGAAGCACGGTTGTATGAGCTAATCCGGTTTCGTAGGCAAGCTCACGAATCGTCTGGCGTCTATCACTGTCCACTAACTCGGCAACAGTATGCACTTCTTCTTCAGTCCCGCTAGGACGACCTGCACGATGCATGTCTGCCACAGTTTGCCGACCTTCGTCGAAGGCTTTTACCCAACGTGCCACTGTTCTGTACGGCAATGCCGATTCCCCGTATGACTCTTGAAGGCCTTGATGACACTGTTGTGCTGCACGACCTCTGGCACATTCAATCTTGATCCAACTCAGTTGTTCCTGTTTCGAAAACATAGTGACACCGTTACGTTACACCGCACGCTCACAAGTGATTGCGTTTCCCTCGATGGTGCGCACGCCGGGGACGTGGGACGGGCGAGTTCATTTTC
Source organism: Vandiemenella viatica (assembly GCA_031002005.1). NCBI lineage: Eukaryota > Metazoa > Arthropoda > Insecta > Orthoptera > Morabidae > Vandiemenella > Vandiemenella viatica. The sequence goes on along the minus strand of JARYHS010008075.1, from coordinate 60,896,977 downwards.
TCGGAGGCAAGGTAGTATGTCAACAACGTGTGCTATCAGCGACAATAGTCGATTCCATTGCATAGTGTCTCCACAGCAGTGTTGCTACTATTTAAGTTCCAACCCTCGTATTTTTATGTAAACGGGGTAACAATCAAATGTTGTTTGCACTAAATTTTAAACTTCAGAAGGAGACAAAAAAGTACGATTTGTAATCTAAAACAATCCTATAAAAGAAAGATTTATCCTAGATTAATATATTTTTTCAATTCTCCTAAGCCAATTCTCAGAACTTTTATTTGTTATCTGCATAGTTATCATCTGTTTCTCAGAAATCTCCTTAGATAGCGTTTGTTTCTATAGCAAAATCAACAATAATACTGATACTGATTGTTGATGCCTTGTCTAGACGCATGGCAACCAGCTGCACTATTAGCACAGGTTTCAGTCATTCAGAAGCAAATACTGAGTACTTCTTCATTAGTTCTATTGATCTGACTTACAGCAAACGTAACAACGTAGGAATTATTTTGCTAATTTTACCGCGCGACCTCCTTCTTGTGACTGATTTATATGTTTGGTTGGTAGTGCTTCCACAATAGCTAATGAACCTAAAAGTAGTTAATTCCTCAAACAACTAATTCACAACTATACCTACATGCCTCTAGTGGGGTTATTTTGACAATATTCCGTCAAATTTGTATATAGTTTTACACCTGCTGATTTTTCAGTGGTTTTTACAATAGTTTCCTTTTTGTTAAAATATTACTCTTTAGTATTACATTTCGAATATCATATATCAATCATATATATTCTTTTAAGTATTGTACCTCACGATCTCTAGCGAATGCTACACAGAACAGTTCAAACAAATATTAGAATACTGTAGCACACATTTCACCATGTACGTAAGTTATCGGAAGTAAAGGCGTTACAGAATGCAAACTTACGCAGTCAACTGAAAATGTGCGGTATACCTTATTTATAAATTTAACAAAATCGGAAAAGAAAAATCCTGAATAAATCCAGTTGCCTTTCGCTTAAACTGTTACAATAATTCAGCTGTGTTTACCTCATGTTTGAGCCACGCGCTATGACTGACTGCATTTGATTTATTTCGTGTCAGAAACATATTGTTACACAATTACAAACATCATATTGCACTAGATCAAAACTTGTCAACTTCCAGTGCATTTTCTGAGGGCTCATACAGATCAACTTCCGAGCAGGTCTCTTGCACGTTTAATTAAATTGCAAGCTGTGATTTCGTCCTGAGCGCAGCACGTAGGACACTGCGTGGACACAGCGTTTGTTTGAAATCATGAGCCTCTCCAGCACTGAGCCGCACTCAAATAGCAGACGCTACTAAACATCACTCGTGAAGGTAGCACTATATCTTACCACAAGCCCAGGAAACCGTTCGAACCGAATTCGGTATGACGTAATTAAACTGCACGCGAAACAAACGGACAAATTCAAATTGATTCTCGGAAGACGCGCCAAATAGTTTGCGAAATTGCTGTAACTAGTGAGCTCGGTCAGATTTACAATTCAAACATTTTTAGAAAAGCTCATTCCATTACCACCTGCTGACCATAATTGAAAGGTAGGTATACGTCTCCTATATATAGTTCTATGTAAATAATTTGAGGTGAAATGTGAATATAATATTTATCTATAAATTCAGATGAATTGGTACATATCATGGAATATACTGCCCTATTCAAGGACAAAATTCTTTGTTACTTGTTAACAATTAATTTAAATCTATTTTCATTATGTTTTATCTCTGGTTTTATTACACCCATGGCCAAAAGTATTGAGCACACAAGAAATTTTTCATGTGTGCCATATATACTGTACATATCAGCAAATAACTATTTTTTCAGCATCTAAAAAGGTCGGAAACAATTGTCCACCTGAATGCCACCAATACAACATCTGGTGTAATAAATTTTGTCATTCTAATATTTTTCTGTTTATTAAACAGTTCGCTACATTCGCTCTTTGTGGACACACATCACTAATCTAGTGCTCTTTTCCTTTTTAGATCTGTGACATCGTTTATACTGCTGCATTATGCCTAAAAGATATTAAACGAGTGCAGATAAAGCTATTGCATGAGCAAGGGAAATAGCAGGTGGCGATTTCGAAAATTGTGAAATGTTCTCGCCGATCTGTACAGTATGCTATTGAGCGATTCGCCATGACTGGGTCGCATGTTAACAGGCCCAAAACCGGGCGCAAGAGGATCACAACAGACCGTAAGGATCGAAGGTTAATAAGAGAGTCGTTAAAAAATAGAAAGAAAATCTTTAGCCCTCGCTGCTGAGCTGTCTGAAAGTTTTAACAAAGCAATATCTGCTCGCACCACTCGTCGACGACTTCAAGAAGCTGGTCTAAAAGGCTGTAAAGACAGGAAGAAGCCATGGCTCTCTGACAAGAATAGAAAGGCACGGTATGAGTGGGCTCTAAAACACCAAACTTTCACCGAAGAAGATTGGTCAAATATCGTGTGGTCTGACGAATCAAACTTTCAGGTAGGTTTGTCGACGTGATGAGAAACAACATATAACAATTTTGTTATAAAACAAAATTTATGAATGTACAAAATTGATGAAACCATTCGCTACAATATTTACTAACATTTCAGATTTTAGGTACACCGGGTGTGACCTATGTCCGTCCCCGGATGGGTGAGGAAAATAACCCAGAATGTGTGGTACCTACCGTAAAACACGGTAGAGGGAGCGTTATGGTCTGGGGCTGCAGGAGTGGGACAAAAATTCGTATGTGAAGGACGTATGGATTCCACGAATTACATAGACGTCCTAGAATCTGCTTTACTGCCCTCTTTTACAACTCTTTTTGGCGATACAAACATGGACGGGGTTAAATTCCAGCAAGATAATGCAACCTGCCATAAATCTGTCCGCACAATGACTTGGTTTCGGGAAAATAATATCGAGCTCCTGGACTGGCCTGCCCAGTCATTGGACCTGAATCCCATAAAACATTTATGGGGTTTATTGAAGCGCAAAATCAGGCGGCACACAATTAAGTAAAAAGAAGAGTTAAAAGACCGCCTGCACCTCGAGTGGAACGCCATAAGTGCTGAAGAATGTAAAAAGCTAGTGTACTCTAACAAAACGAATTTCTGCTGTAATAAGGGCAAAAGGTGGGCCACTAAATATTGATTTTTTGTTATTAATAAACAATGTACACTCATACAAATTGTTTCTATTTATTTAAATTTTTATTTTTCAAAACAACCAACGTTACCAAGGGTGCTCAATACTTTTCGCCATTAGAGTATTTAAATCCTATCATTACATTGACTGTTGGAGAATTGAAATTTCACTCTTCTCATGATCCAGCGCAATCTGTAGGACGCTCAGTACACTACACAGTTCTTGCTTGCGGCACACGATTGTCCATAATTTTAAAACCGTTGACTCGACTTTCGTTTCACCAAACGTATAGGTCAATCGAAAATAATCAAAAAAATTCTTATTTGAAATAATTTTCTGGTATACACTATTACAAAATTGGAAATTTTTATTCTGAAATCAGAAATGTGAACGAATTTTGATGTCCGTGTCAACTGAATTAAATGTACAAACACAGTTTTTCCTGCCATGGTTCCCAATTTATGGTATGAATTTCTTAGGAATCTGTGATAGGAAGTGTTCAACAATATATCCTTTGCTTAGTTTAACTACTCCAAAGTTCGAACCTACATTGATTTAAAAATTTGTGTTCGGCAACAGATCTGCCTGAGCGGAATCTCTTCTAAATTTTGTTTAACTTTGAAGTTCGTAAAAGAACCGTTTTTGGAAGTTATTCTACCAGGGGCACATATAGAAACAATTTGAATTTATTTATAGAATTTTGTGACATCTGTGTCGGCGAACTCTCTTGTATGACTCGTGCATGCAGGAAGAGTCGCAGAACATTGCTTGCCTGCTCAGACATTGTCAATTTTTATTGGAAGTATGAACAAAGTAGCCACAACGATTGTTTATTTTAAAGTGCACATTTTTAATTAGAGCATCAAACGAAACAACTCAGAAAATATATGGGAAAACCTGATTTTTTATGACTTTAATTGATTTAAGTTAGAACAATTTCTAAGAGAAACAGTTCAAAAGAATATTATCTCTGAATACTTCAGGAACCTCCAATCATTGTCGGTATCAGAACTGCAAATATCTGATAGCAATCGCAGAAATGAATTTTCTGGACTAATTTTTTTGTAATATTGTTTCGTATTATCATCCAAACAGAAACATCTTTTATTGCATTGCGATGTTACCGTTGGTTCCCTTGATAACTAAACACACAAAATAAAGCGTAATTACCTAGAAATAACTGCTTGTAACAAGTTACTGTTATTGTCAAAGAAGATTAAACATCTAGATGTTAATCTTTTAGTACTTGGAATGGAATAAATATTACTTCCTAAGCATCTTGCTACAGAATAAACAGGACACAATTAAGGTCTGGGAAAGTTTGTTGTCTCATGTGTTTTCACAAAAAGCATTATTTTTTTCTTTCTTAGTCATTACTATAATGTCCTACACATTATTTATTCTAAGAAAAAATGGTTCAATAAATTGTTTGGTCTGTATTCACCAACCCTATTATCAGAATCGAATCTGTGTCCTTGAACCTGTCATTCGGAATGCTTAAATGACAGCAAGATGCCTTCAATTTAGGATGTGTCATTCATTTGCGACTAAATTTAGATAGTGTTTTAGTTGGTTGCTTAGCGCAATCGCGTACACTTTTTTGTTTCGAAATTTTTGTGGACTAATTAATGTCCTAACTTCAAGTTTAGATACTGGAGTGACGACCCTGAGCGATTTAAGACTACTAAGAAACTCAGCAGAAAAGTTGTGTCGTTCAGAGAAGCGTTAACACTTAATTGAATCTATACTCAGATATGTTGTGAATCCCCATCCAGGAGTTTTGGAACATTTGATATGTTATATAATTGCTAAACGACAAGGTGAAAAGTCACTTTGAACAACTTCAATGTCGTTATTTACCCATACGCCACCGCATATACACTACTGACATCCGAATAATATAAAAAAGTTATTACGACTGAATTAAGCTATGTTGTATTGAGACCATCGTTAAGTTTAACACGCTTGTTGCCGTGCACTAGACGTTATTCCCTGTCGAAAAACGACAAAGTGTTTCCTGTTTTCCATAGTTTTCTGAGGTCATTCCTGGCGAATGCCGGCATAGTACCACGAAAGGTCGTTCCTTGTGCCCAGTCATTTTTATTCTAATGAAACTTACATCGACAAGGTGTGAAGCCATAAGCAAACTAAAAAAAATAATCAGATTGTTGTTCCTAATTCTTGTTGATAGCTTTACGCTTCATTGACGACGTGGTTATTAGGGGTGGGAAAGGATTGGGGCAAGAAACAGTAAGGAATTTGGCCCCGTCTGGCTTTTGAATGAACCATCACGGAACTCGCCTAGAGTGATTTCCAGAACTCGGGGAAAACCCAAATCTGGATGGCCGGACGGGGATTCGAACCCGATCCCCCGAATGCATGGCCAGAGCGTTACGGCTCACCCACCACGCCTGGTCATGTTCGGTAACTGACTCGAAGGACTGTAAAATGTCTTGGTATTCATTTTTAATTATCACCTTGAATATTCAATTCACTGTCTTTATGGCGCATTTGGTACGCGTAAGCGAAGTCGTTCCAGGTAATGCTAGAGTATTATGAGTATCCCAAGGCGTTATTAATCATAGTCGTTTATATTCTTATGAGTGCGATGGTCAACTTGACCTCGAGAGTTGTACGCGTCACTTACATTTTTTACGACTGACCTTAGATTTTGTGACTCCCATGTATGTCACAAGTATGCCTCTCATGGATAGTGGGATACCACACAGAAGACCGGTTTGCACTTGTATAGCTCATTTGCAGTTTAAAAAAATCACAAATTACATAGCTCCTGTAAATAGAAAATGATATGTAAAGATAGCAAAAACAATCTAACACTTCATTCGGTATTTAGGATACTTTGATCGATAAACTCTTATTTCAGTAAGGAAATATAGAAAAGAATCCCACTATGAATCGCCTAAGTTGATCCCTTAGTAACAGTATGATTTTTGAAAATTAACAGCTGAACTGAATTTCCTTGATTGTTAGTTAAATTGTTAGTGAGTTTGGAAACGTAAGTATCAATGAGGACATTAATGGGGAGAAGCGCAGAGTCCCACATGAATCGGTGGATCCAGCGTCCGGGATAGCGGTGTTTTCTTCTTTGTCCTGAGAGACCTTGCAGCCATCCCCATAAGCCGCGGGATATGATGAGACTCTAGCATACTCTATTGAGCCTGTCTATTTCAGCTCATCTGTGTCAGACTGGTAGATGTTCACAAGTTTGATTTTTTTTTCCATCTGATTGACGTCGAGGTCACTAGACGTGGGAAACGAATGGGAACCAGAAACAGGAAGAGATTCGGTCATGATCTTTTGAAGGAATCATCCCGCCATTCACTACGAGCGATTTCACAGAAATCAGGTTGGCAGAACGACGATTTCAATCCACGTCATTCCGAATGACAAGCGCGGGCATTAGCGCTCACCCTACAGGTTCGGTATAGTTGCCGTGTATCGTTGAAGGAGTTGCTTCTGCATTCATCAGTCTTTTGAGAATTTAATGATTTCCTTGCATATTCTGATATCTTACAGTACTAGTAGATGATTGTCGTTGATTTTAAGCTGTAATGCTGAGTTCAGAAAATGTTTTACTAGCTACAAAGACTTCCGGCATCTATCATTACACACTAAAAACAGGAGATACGAATAGCTTTTGCTGGCTACGTCGCAGTTGCAGAAAGGAGTACTCGATGCATTTACGCGGTGGTGATGTTTGGGGAACCAATCATGGTGACAATTCTATATTATGGGGGTAATCATTTTTATTCACGTGATTTCTGTTCGATGTCACTGCGCTCTAGGAATTGACAGGCGAATTAAACCACAGTGCTTCCCGTTCCTCTTAATCGTGTCTTCCCACACTGAATTACAATGTCGTTTTATCTTACTTCGCTGATGTTACTGTGGGTCAGTTGTCTTGTAGTTGTGCCTGTGGTCGATTCCCATCTCTCCAACTGCTTCGCCATCGCATTACCTTTTATTCCAGTGAGCGCCTTCACCTATTTAATTCAATAATAGACGTTTACTAATACGGATCATCGAAACAACGATTTATCCATAAGGAGAAAGTTATCGAGTACTCATAGGCCATTGCAAAGATTGGTACTTTCTTCACAATAGGGTTCAGTTCTATATCTACATCTACATCTACACTCATACTCTGCAAGTCACAAACATTGTGGGTGGCAGAGGGTGCTAAGCACTAATCCTAAACCCGCGCATTACAATCCCGAATAGCGCGAGGAAAGAAGGAATACTTAAAAGCATCCGTACGGCATCTTATTTCTCTAATCTTATCCCTCCGGTCATTACGACCTAAATAGGTTGGCGGAAGAAGTATTTCATTGCACTCGAAATTTAATTTTTTCGCATATTCTCCAATAAATTCGAACGCAAACAACGTCGTCTGTCTTCCAAACTATCCCAGCCCAATCAATGTATCAATTCAGTGACGCTTTCACAAGGGCTGTAGCAACCAGTCACGAATCGAGCGGCCCTCCTCTGCACCCTCTCCACTGAGTCAATCATAACCTTGGAATACGGATCCCAAACTCCACAACAGTAATCCAGATGAGGACGCACTATTGTTCTATACGCTATCTTTTTGGATGAGCATTACAATTCCTCAAAATACGACCTATGAATCGCAATTTAGAATTCGCCATGCCTACGACGGAAGTTATGTGCATGTCCCATTTCATGTTGCTTAGTATTATCACCCACAGATACTTCAGGGAATCAACCGTGTCAACAACTGTATTGTTTATTTTGTACTCCTGAACAAACTGATTCTTTTTGTTACTTATCCGCATTGCCTTACACTTTTTGCTATTAAGTGTAAGCTACCATTTACGGCACCAATCGAAAATAGCATCCAAATTGCGCTGAATTTCTACGCAATCGTCGGAGCACCTTATTTCCCTATAGATAACTGCATCATCGGCAAACAATCGCAACCAGCATTTGATGTTATCACCTAGATCGTTTATAAATATTAATAAAAGAAGTGGTCCTATTACAGTTCCTTTAGGAACGCCCGAAGTAACATTTATCTTAGAAGAGGCTTCCCCGTCTACAATGACATACTGTGATCGATCAGTTAGAAAATCACGTATCCACTCGCAGATCTGAGCCGAAATACCGTAAGCTCGAATCTTCGCTAAAAGTCGGTTGTGTGGTACAGAATCAAAAGCTTTCTGAAAATCCAAGAAAACTGCATCAACTTGCGAACCTGTATGGATAACTTTCATTACGTCATGGGAAAATAGGGCTAATTGTGTTTCACACGATCTGTTCTTCCGAAATCCGTGTTGACACGCTGTAAGTAACTCGTGCTCATCTAGAAACTTCATAATGTTCGAGCATATGACATGCTCCAGAATTCTGCTGCAGACAGATGTTAAGAGATATGGGTCGATAATTCCTAGGATCACTCCGATCTCCTTTCTTGAAAACGGGAATTACCTGGGCTATTTTCCAGCTAGAAGGTACTTTTTTCTCTTCTAAAGATTTACGGAATATATCTGACAGAAATGGTTCAATTTCCTCCTCGTATTCAGAAAATACTCTTACCGGTGTACCATCGGGAGCCGGCGCTTTACCCCACTTCAGGAGTTTTAATTGCTTTACAATACCTACGCTATCAATTTCTATCTGATCCATCTCTAATTCCACACGATGTGGTAAAGTGGGGATGTTTTCCATGTTTTCGCGCGTGAATGAATTTTTGAATTCGGTGTTAAATACGGTAGCCTTGTCGCGGCTGTCTTCAACTTTCCGTCTGTCTTTTATTAGAACTGGCTTATTGTTCCCACTGCAACTAACTTTTTTTACATACGACCAAAATTTCTTAGGGTTTTCAGTGAGGCTCTTAGAGAGAGAATTGGCACGAAAGTCATTACAGGCCTCACGCATCGCATTCTTAACATGTCCCCTTATCTCCTCTAACTTATCTAACTCAGTCCGAAGCATCGTCCTTTCTGATCGTGCATGTATCTTCCTTTGCTTTTTGAATAACCTTTTAACCTCCTGTGTGTACCATGGGGTATCGTTCCCTTCCCTTCTCTGTGACAGTGTCTCAATTGCGATAACAGTAGGGCTGCATTGAAAAGCTTTTATCTTCAGAGTAGATTTCCTACTAAAAAGATACCAACGAATGCTCACATGCGAACTTACAGCTTCTGCCAAACTGCATTAGTGACTGAAAAACCAATAGCACTAAAACATATGCGAAGTGCCGATTATGCATCTTGTCTAATATGGATAGTAGGCTTTCTGTTGCAGATCCATAGCACGGGGATCCATATTCGACTAATAGCCTTGTAAGGTCCTATAAGGTCAGAATTTCGGGATCTCTTCCCTACCAGCAGCAAATTAACTTCCTTTGTTTTGTTATTAGCGTTTAGATTTATTATATCTTCTTTGTCGTTTTTATTTTTCTTAACATATTTCTTTAGGGAAATGTTCCATATCGCTCTTGTTTCACCTACTTCATGTTATTCACACACGCACTGTAGTGTTTTGGTATACAAAAAAATGTTTCCTTTTTGCTAAAAACATTACATTTTTACGACTTGTAACTTATAAATAATCATTATATTGAAATTTAAATGTTTTCTATGAGTTACTAATCGGAAAATTGTAATGTGAATAAAAAAAGGAAACATACAAGAAGCAGGTGGATATGGAACATTTCCCAACTAAAATTTATTGAGAAAAAGAAAAAAAAAAGCTGGCATTGAAGATGAGCTAGTAAATCTAAACGCGCGTTACAAAACATAGTTTTTATTTTAGCTGCACAAGACTGATAAAATCCACATGAAAACCCATTATTATTATCAATACAGTACGCTTTAAAAATGTATTGAATGCAATTTTTCTGCCGATGCCTATTTAACGGCAGTGTTAAAGAACGGGACAGATTGTCGCAGTGGTTTTTGCAACCCGCTAGACCACTTGTTATGAAAGTGGCAGCAGCGTTGCTGTCGGCGGTACCGGTTACGATTTGCATCTGATACGAGGACGCAAGCCCCCAGATGCTCGCCGTGGAGGGGACACCGAGGAAGCGTGACGGAGCAGGGGGCTCGGTGTGAGTGTTATATAAAAGCCGGTCCAGCCCGGCAAGCCCGGCCCGGCCCGGCGCTGCCCGGGACGAGATTGAGCTATCGAAAGCGGCCGCCGCGCCGCGCCGGGGAGAAAGTGGAGGTGGCTAGCGGGTGGCCTACGCGCCGGGGGTCCAGCGACGCCCACCACCGCCGGTTTCGCAACGTTCTGCGCGGAACCTGCCACACCCGCAGTAATAATAATTAGCCCGATTACCTGGGGCCACTGACCTCTGCTTGAGGTAGTCAGATAGTGGGCATCCACTCTCGTACACATAGCACGTAACCAACGGAAGAACTTCTCGTGGCTTCTTACTTTATCAAGTAAATTAAATATAAAAATTGGATCGGATGCTATAGAAGAAGTAACTGAAATCTGCTACTTGGGAAAAAAAATTAAAACTGATAGCCGAAGCAGGAATGTTGTTAAAAGCAGAATAACACTAGCAAAAAGAGTCTTCAAGAAAATGAGGAATCTTTTAGTTTCAAATATTGATCAAGGATTTAGAAAGAACTTTTTAGAACTCTATGTGTGGAGCACAGCACTTTATGGTAGCGAAGCATGGACTTTAGGAATACCAGACGGCAAGAAAATTGAAGCATTTTAAATGTGGTGTACTGAAGAATGCTTAAAAAGACAAAGTACGAAATGAACGAGTTTTGGAAATGATGGGCGAGGTAAGAAGTTTGTGAAAGAGGCTTATAGAAAGAAAAGACAAGATGGCAGGTCATATTTTGAGACATGCAGGAATGCTTTATTTGTCAGTGGAGAAAAACAGTAGAAGGTAAGAACTCTATTGGAAGACTGAGACTAGAATATGTGAAGCAGATAAAAAAGACGTGGGTTATAAGGAGTATGTTGAGATAAAGAGGTTAGCGCAGGATAGGAAAGGATGGAGAGTTGCATCAAGCAAGTCAAAAGAGTGATGACAAAAAAAAAATATACTTGCGAGCGGCGTTGCCCTGTATTAGACTTATGACTTCACTTGCGACAACTCGTAACTGGAAGAGTTAGACCTAGAAAGTAATCTTCGATTTAAGCAACTACGATAAAGAAAAAGGAGTGTGTTACTTAGATTGACGATTTGCTTGTAGGAATTAAATTTCTGCAAATACGAAGGAGTGGAAATACTGAAGGCTGCCTTTCGAGTATTTCTCGAAGTATCCAATACGCATTGAAGACCGCAGTCATTTCTTACGTAGCTGTTTATATGACTTTCTCTGTATGGTTACGACTGTATTACGTTCTCCGGGTCTCCTGTAAGATCAGTTTCGAGACACTTTCTCTAAAACTAAAGAACTAAGTTTCGGACATCTGAAATAGTCTTTATTCGTCTTGTAGAATATTTTTACAGACGTTTATTCACAAAATGGATAGAAACATCGTTTCAACAAGTATAATCTCACTTAACGAATGAAGCAACTTAGTTCTTTAGATATTAAGGGTTCAGAAACCTGTAACTTTTTCCTCGGAAGCTACAACACTGGGCAACTATTCTGTCTACTAATAACAGTTTACTATCGTTGACCGCGTGTCAAGAAATTCAAAATTATGTTACTTTTACCTTTTTATGTCTCCACTAGTGATTTCTTGCCATGATGAGAATCCTTGTTTGCCATCTTCTAGACATAAATGGCTTCTACCTGTAGCTCTCCGGTAACAATCTTTCCTCCGTCTTGTTTTCTTTATCTGAAGTAAAATGTGTGCTCTGCCTTGCTTTGTTTGTCGTTCCTTTTAATTTCTTGTTACTTTTATTTCAAGAATACCACCAGATATATGACGGGAACTAAACTTTACAAGTTCAACTTAAACCCGCTTTTATTTCACAGCTTCTCAAATATTACAAATTTCTTAAACGTAACTTTTATACAAATAACGTTTTCACTAAAGGTTCAACTATTTCCTTTAACTTTTGCAGCTACCGTAACATTCATGTCACTCTCTCTCAATTTATAATAGTTATCTACATCGTATCCTCATTGGTCTCAGGTCTCCTCCACCAAGTTTTTTATTTCTTGCAAAGATGGTCCCAGAAATACCATTAATATATGACATTTAGAAACATAAGAACATTAATAACAATACTTGTTTACTTACATACATTTATATGATGACGTGAGGTATGCCCGCTACAAAGCATTCTTGTTCTTTTGGTTATCGGGAGTTATGGTATTTCCCGTACGATTTATAAAGATGAGTAGTGCACCTGAAGTAAGTGTTGATAAAATCTAAGATAATATTACCGTTTTAAGTTTGACGTAAATAGAAATATGTTATTTTTTCTTTTAACTATTAATCTCAAATAACTTACAATGAATTGTTCTAACATTTCACATTGACCCGTTTAACTTTAATTTTCATCCTATTCTAATGTTTGCTTAACTAGTTGTTTCTAATCTCCCCCATTTCAACTGCAGCTCTGACGAGAAACGCTGACCATTCATTACCAACAAAAAAATCTGTCATGTTAATCTCTGTGATATTATAGTGCATAACAGTGAAAGTTTCCGTTTTAGTTAGAGGAATGAAAAATGTATTTTACTCAATAATTATAAAAGCGATACTTTTGAAATGTGAAGTTAACAGACCAGCGTTTATTCAAACAGAACTTGGTGGAGCATTTGTTAATATGAAGAACGAAAGACACTATGAACATAATATAATAGAATGATGTAAACACAGTACTATAATTTTCTAACAGACAGGTGTGTTAATTTTGCTTGTGACCTTCCACATTGTAGGCAGATCAGTTTTCATTAGTGCATCAAGAGACTTAATTTTTATCAGTCGATTTAGGGAAATATGACTTACGATAAAATGAGATAAAATGTATATAAGAACGAAGTCTTTCTCGGCGTTGAGAATGTATAAACTGCTCTCGGGTGACTAGCCGAGTCAAGAGTGCGTTGCTACACGATATTTCGGCGACTAGATGGTGGCAATGTATCTAGTCGCCGAAATATCGTGTAGCAACGCACTCTTGACTCGGCTAGTCACCCGAGAGCAGTTTATACGAGATAAAATGTGATGCGTTGTTTCTTAAATTCCCGGATACTACTCCTTCTATTCAGATATTATGTCTCCACAACTAATCCAGTCATTATTGCTTAGTAATTTTTTTCAACAGAGATCATTTTGTTGTTAGTGCTGTCTTTGTGTATCATTTTGTCAGATTTTCAGATTTTTTTGGCGAGAAAGAGAGCGTAGCTTGAAGCCACAGCAGATGAAGTATCAGCAGGAACGATAAATTCAATGTTTAATAATAAATTTTTGTTACAAAGATGTACTGAAATATTCCGAAAACAGAACATCGTGAGAATTATTTTTACAATGTGTGAAAAAGGAGTTATTACCATCGGTTTTTGGGAAATGAAATTAATTACCATAATCGATGGATGTATTAGGAAAAAAATTCTGTAACATAGTTTTTCCCACAAGTAAATATATGCATTCCATGCAACTTTGTTCTGAAAAGCTTTATTGAGGTTCTCGTGTCTTTTTCTCGTCCAGCGAACAATATAGGTAGTACCGAGGAACAGCAGTTCAGCCTCTCTTCTCACTCCAATTTGATTTCTTAAGACGAAAGCCATGCACTGGATTACAAGAAGTGGCAAAGTAAACACTAATGACGATGATAATTTTTTTCTTTAACTTTGCCACTCTACGCAAAAATCTATACCAACGGCAGTAAAATTACAAAGAGACTGGACGATGCCTTTTTTGTCCCCACTCCCAAGAGTCGCAGTCCGCGGAGTTATCCATTCCCCGTTCTGTCCGACTGACAAAGAGGAGTTAGCAAACATCAACCATATTGCATCCGGGTACTAGCCTTTTCAACCTTAATATTCCCTTATCACTACTCTTGCAGGACGGAATGATGCGATAGCCACTTACTTAAGGGAAGCCGATATTACATTTTAACTATCTACCTTTAAAAAAAAATTCTTTCTGTGAAAAATTAAAATTTAATTCGATACTGTAATATTTTAATGTGTATCAGGAGCAACCAATGCTACTGTCAGGCAACAACATTTTAATAAGTTTTAACGTATTATGTCGCAGTTTCATAATAAGGCTTAACGATAAATTAATAAAACTTCAAGAAATGCATGTAAGACAAATATAAGCATTCGAAGTTTGCTATGTGGTCATAAAAACAGAAGACCACCGAAATAAAATAATAACAAAAAAGCGAAGCCACATCCGTCTACCAAACAAACAAATTTCGAACTCGCGAACACTCCTCAGTGGTAGTCTGTAGCATGCGGGGCTGGGTGCCTTATTAATTTATGAAACATATTAATTTAATTTTAATCTCAGGTAAATTTTTATTAAAATTATTTCAATTGAGAAAGGGTTCATAATCAATTAAAAATGTATGACATTATGTCTAATCAATAAAACTTCTATAACGTGGACATTTATTCAGGCATTTAAATTTACACACAAAATGAACAAATCATTTCTGTTAGCACTCAAATATTTGTCTCCATAAATCCGCGCAAACCTTAAATTGTCACGACTGCAGAATTCTCTACTATGAGTGTTGGAGTAACAAAAATTTCGCTGTTATGGCGATGTTCCTACTCAGCCTTTCACCAGTTGACAGTGAGGAGGGTCACTTCTTGTTAGGGGCACAACGCCCCGCCGGTTTCCTAGAAGCGGGCTGCCCGCGTCACTGGCAGTTGACGTCGGCCCAGACAATAATTGTTACCTGCTGCATATAACCGCACTAAACAAATAATGTAATTGTAATGTTATCATTCTATTACAAGTCTGACTACAAATTGACAAACGAACAAAAATTTACACATCATACGTCATTCTACATAGATACGTATTAGCACTTTTAATCAACTGATTTCTTATTTTTTATAATTTAAAAAATATATATGTATGAATTTTGTTTTAACGTCAAGTTTTGTTACAGTAGTGTCCCATAGACATCGTAATTAGTTCATGCATTAAACTTTTATCGTAATTCTATTGCGCTAAACATTAAACAACTGCTATTGTAGATAAGTTCCAATAAGAAGACGGTTAGAGTGACTGGACGGAGGTAATTAGATATGAACAAGAATGCTCTCTAATCACAGCAATCACGGTTAATCATCAAGTTAATTAAAACTAAGGTATAAAAAGAAAAGCGAGGCTAAATATTGATCATTATTGATGTCATACTGGTTGCCATAAGTGCTCTAACATAAACCAAATGCAGGTAATATAAATCTCATATTCTTTCGTGAGATGTAATTAAGAAACTTAAATTATTCTTGAAAGCTTACATTGTTCCTAGTAGTTGTTTGATTAGATATGTGACAACAGTCTCAGGGATACGGAACAGCGCACATAATTCTTTACAAATAAAAAATATTGCTCCTGCTACTTGCAACTACGTAACTTAGCATTAAAAAAGTATAAACAATGTCCACGATTAACTAAACCCAAATAACATTCCTCTTCAATAACTGTCTTCAATTCCGTTTCCACAAACTCATGTTAATTGCTACCTTTGTACATAATTTTAAAAGAATCATACACCACTTCAATGCCTGAATAATTTTTTCACCTTCGCCCACCATTCTGGCATTACTAGCTTGAAGGTTTATGGGTATATGTATCTTGAGCGTCGAATTACCATAATTGAAGGAATACTGCTTGCTGGTACCGGGGCCATTGTCATGTGCATAGGGTGTGGAAAAGGGGGGGGGGTGACTTTTCCTTCCTATCAAGAGCCATATTTGACAAACGGTCGACCTTTTTCCGGTGACGTCATCCCCAATTTTACACCTCTCCGTTGCGCTGCTCTCAGATATAATCTCGTATTGTTCAGTGGTGTGTGAAGCATGAACGTAAAGTTTGTCTGCGGCACGATGATAAATCAGTGGTAGTCTAACACAGCACTCAGAAGAAGTATGCTTTTAAATTTCAGAAAAAAGCTTCAGCACAGGCCAAGGGCTTTTGGGACAGTGTTGCCACGGAAACATTTCAGATTAGAACAGTTGATAATTTCTTGAAGAAAGATACGTGCTTCCAACTTAGGGAGGCTAGGAACCTGGAGTTCAAAACGTTGAAAAACAACGAGCTGGAAGAGGATCGTGGATGACGTCACCGACCCCGGTCAACGGAGCATGCGTGCAGGTGGTACGGAGACTCTCGGATGGAGAGAAAAGTCCCACTCTCCCTCAAGGCCGTAGTAACAACCCCGTCCTTTCCCTAAAAAATAAAATAAAGGTGGAGAAGTGAACACTCAAAACGTCTCAATATTGCGTTAACACTGCTAGAAGCATGATAGGATTTAGTAATTCCAGCTTTTACTGAGATGATAGCCGCATCCGTTTCCCAAAATCACTGTCTTATTGTAAGAAAGCCCGCCGTGTTGTCTCAGTTGTTTGCGACACAGCGGCTGGCTGATTCGAGTCGTGTTACTAGGAAACTTTGTCATCAGGACTTGGCTGTTAGGGTAGGATGATTATGCACTATTCCTAATCACCAGATTGTGCACCAGATTCATGCGTTAAATCCCGAACCTCTGCGCAGTGCGTATGCAGTGAGGGCACACGATAGTGTAGAGGGTGATTCGTCCGCCGGATGTGAACTTTAAAAGCTTGGTGCCTCCATCGTGTCTTTCGGAAGAGTAGGCATGAATGGGCACCAGGTTTCATCCTCTCCCATCTATCATCTCTCATCCACAACATGAACAACACTGAACACACACAGCGTCCCTGCCATACACACCTACAAAAACACATAGCTATGGGCACTGTCACACTGGGGAGGCAATGGGAATGCAATGGGAATACACCTAATTCCATCTCCTTGGGGTGTTGCCATGCAGGAGTAAATGCGCGTCGGCAGGATTACTTTAAGAGAGATGCATCTGTATCTTCGTAGTTTATTTTTTACAAATTATTTATATAAACAATTATAGTTGCAGGTTGATATATAAAATTTGGCATTAACATTATATCAATTAAATTAATATCAAACCACTCGGTTTTTAATTTGCGTCTCTGGAAGGCATCTTTGCTGTGGGTTTGCGATGGGGGCGGGAGGAGGTTCACCTGCCCGTGCTCGCGCCAGCTGATGATTTGCAAACAAAAGATTGTGTTGGGTAGTTAGCTATAGCCACAGCCAAAAACGCCGCAACGACATAACACGTTTTTTTGCAAAAAGCGCAAGGCTGATGGTGATGGTACACCTCCTACTACGACATTCATTTCAGGTACGTTATGTTTGTGGCTATCTCCAAATTTTAAATTAAAAATTGGACTAAAAATATTTGCTAACGTTACAATCATTACTTACATTCACTATCATCCATGAGCCCACATTCGTCCACTGCTCTGCCAGGCCACGCTATCTATTGTGTTACTGTACACCTGTATTAGAACGGTTGGTTCGGAGAGGGGGGGTGGATACCATAACGTCCAACTTTTATCGTGAATATGAATATTAATTTCCTGATTTGGTTAATAGGTTAACTCGAATCTCGAATGCTGCAAGAATTTAAGTTATACAAAATAATATTCAATTTATTCGGTCTTCTGACTTATACAAGGCCGGGCATATTTAACGTTACGTCAAACACAATATAATCAAAGACAATAAACAAGCAATACCCGGCGTTTACAATTTGCCGGATAAATGTAAACATAAACAGATTTTAAATATTTCAAAGATTTTGCAATGTTAATGTATAATAAAGTGGTGTCACAGGCCAACAAATTAAAGTTAACATTTAACAAAAAAAATCCCAGGGGCACCATTTAAAGTGAAAAGCATTATTTAAATTAGTTATAATGATCAAGATGCTTAAAATTTGAAGTTAATGAACATGGAAAGTTGGTTAACTCAGTAAATATTGTCGTGATGAGAGCGGAGAGTCTAATCTCAGAAGCCGCTTATGGGTTTGTAAGCCTAGTTAAAACCCTATGAAACCATGGACCTTTGCGTTGGTACTTTACCATTGTCACATCTGCTCGACGAAGTGTGACACGCTGTGTCACTGTTGGATGCAAATTCGCGGACCCATCCGCGCTAGTGCATTTGCTGATGGCCTCTAGCAGATGAAACACTGCCACATCTGAACCAGAATGCGTCTAGCTGCAATGATGGACCAACAGCTAGGAGAGAGTATCGGACGACACGTCTGCACTTCAGCTCGTCTGAACAGCAAGTCCTCTCTCATGGCGTCCTCTTCTGTCTCCACGGAAAAGCCACTATCCCTCTCTCCATACATGGAACAGAAGCCTTTGATTAACAATTGTAGTCCCAGTAGCCATGCACGATTG
>JARYHS010008075.1:60749326-60877406 GCA_031002005.1 Vandiemenella viatica | reverse complement strand
GCCACGGTTGACTTCCTTCCCACACCCTCGCCTTAGTTTTAGTTAGGCTGAAAAGGTTCTTCGTGACCCTCCAAACGTCTTCTCCCAGTTGAAGTCTGGTAGGAATGAAATTCGTTTTGTGTAATACCCAGCAAAGCTTTTGTTATTTGTAGTTATAATTACGTCATAACAGCGTTTAGTTTTGTTAAATACTGTATCCTTTTCTGTCATTAACTTATAATCTAAATTTCTTAAATTAAGTTGCCGCTGGTTTTCTCTGCAATTGCCATAAATGAATTATATAGAATCTTAGTTACTAGCCAAAATAGTATAAATAATGCTGAAATGTAGTCTTCACGGGTTTTCCGCCGTATGTTGTTGAAATGCGACAACGAGCTTTCGGCGGATGACTCTGCCGCCATCTTCAGGTTGGATGTTGTGCAGGGAGAACCAGTGTGCAGCTCTGGTTCTCCCTGCACAACATCCAACCTGAAGATGGCGGCAGAGTAAGCCGCCGAAAGCTCGTTGTCGCATTTCAACAACATACGGCGGAAAATCCGTGAAGACTACATTTCATCGATACGCCTTGAAAGCCTTCGATCTCACATAAGTAATGCTGATTTTCAACTACGTCCACTCAGCTGATGACGATGGATTTTAAAACACTATACACGGTAACTTATTATAGATATTTTGGAAAATAGGCCTATGTGATTTATTTAATCATAGTTATTAAAAAACAAATCTTTAATTATGAATTATTAATTCCTTAACTATATTTTAATGACAAAATGAAAGGCTTGAGATAGGAATACAAAGCTGTTACGAGGAAAAAATTGGTCATTCATACAAGTTGGTATGAAGATTTTTACTTTACACACTATATCTTTTCTACGAGTATTTTAAAGGAACACCACATTGGACTAGTTGAGGGAACAGCACAGATTTAAATGGTAGAACGAAATTTGCTGCCTCTGATTTTTAGGCGAGCTTACAGGGTTCACCATGAAAGATATTTTAATTATGCTTGTAACCCACTCAAAAATAAAGTTCTTACTATCAAAGTTTTTATTGTATTTTTTTAAAATTTGGTTGGAAAAGATACCACCAGGAAACACGACAAAAGTTGTTACTATATGTAACAATCAGATTTGTATTTCAGGAAACAAATCTTCATCAAAAGATAAAACTTTAAAAATCTGAGTATTGGAGTTTTTTTATTCAGAATAAAGGCAAGAACATCTGACATGAAAATAAGAAAGATGCTTCACTTTTCATATTTTCAATCAATTCGTATTTACACCACCCGGGTGAATTCACTTTAAACGTAGAAGTAGTCGCAGTCCTTCAATTCATAGTTGTAATACAAGGAACGAATATAAATTCAAGAAAGATTACAAGTCGGTTTAAATACAACTTGAAAGAGTTTCTGCTTCATAATCAATTTTTCTAAGGGAAAGAGCTTAACATACGAGTATATCATTTTTTAAGAAAAAAAAGGCTGAGAGATTAATACTGTATGCTTACGTTAAGAAAATGAGAAAGACGACGCTATTCACAATGAATATTGCAATGAAACTCTATACAAATGATGACTTTAGAAATACTCTGAAAATTTATTCAGATAGAGTTATTGACATGGAAAATATCATTTGCAGCTCGTAGCATAGAATGGATGTTGTTGTATGATGTTAACTGACTAAGCTGCAGTCGCAAGTTATTTATGTTCATCATCATCATCGTTGGGGACCATCTCCAGTTTCCCGGGTGTGGTTTACGAGCCTTGGTTGTTATAGAGTATAGACGATTGTTTTCCAGCTTTTCCTGTCCAGAAAGGTTTCTCTGTCTGTGATGTACTCCCAATTTCAGCCTCTTCTCTCTACGTCCTCTTTCAGTTGGTCTGTCCATCTTCTTCTTGGTCTTCCCACTGGTCTTTTGCCCAGTATCCTTTTTTCCAAATAAGTTTTTTGGCAATCTTGTACTTGTCATTCTCTTCACATGCCCAAACCACCGAAGTCTTGATGACCTAAGTCTCTCTTCCATGGATACCCTTAGCTCTAGGTTTCATCTAATTTCATAATTCTTTATGCGGTCAAGTCTAGTTTTCTGGAGGCCGTTCTAAGAAACTTCATTTCACATGCTTGGATCTTGCTAAGGTCCCTTGACGTTAGTGTGCATGTTTCCAAAGCATATGTGAGAATAGGAATGAGATATGATTTGTACAAGACAATTTTTGTTCTTCTGGGAACCTTCATGTCCCATAGTAAGCCTGGTACTGTAGAAGATGGCTCCTTTGGTTACTCTACTCATTATTTCTAACTCACTTCTACTATTATTGGCAATTATGCTCCCCAGGTATGTTATTGGTTTTAATCCTAACATATAGTGTTCAATGAACGGGAAAGTATTCTCGAATGGAAACAAAGAAAACAGTAAGAAGTTTGTATAATTGAATCTGATCAACAATGTTATTCATACATTACAACCTAATCATGTGGAGTGCCCAAATTTGAATTTTCCAAGGAATGCATACCAACACACTATAAAAAAAATTTTAAACGTAAAAGAGCAAGAAGATACGCGGATATAAATAAGTGTTGTAACATATTGATCTCAAATCAAACAAAATTAAAACTTTGAAACTTTCTCGATTATTAAATTTTGTCTATACTGTTATGAATGAAGGCTGTAATTAATCATTGTCATTGGTAACAAATTGAGAAAAACTGTAGTACTTATTTTCTGGTTTTGTTTGTAAGTAAGTTCTGGACAACTCTACAGGTTTTGTGGTGGGAATTCCCACCTCCGTTAGAAGGCAGCTCACCAGTCTCATTAGGTCACTGGGCTAAGTGCAGTGAAATTTTTCCTCAGGGAGAGAAGCAAGGATATCCTCACCCACATGAAACACTGATGATTTTCGTGTCGGGTGCTCAGTAATCGAGACTTGCGGCTAGACAACGTCTAGGCTTCAGAGGATGAGACGTGTGACATATCATGACCTATTCTAAATTTCCATTATTTGAACAAGAGTGACAAAATCGTCTGTTCATTGCGACCTTTACGTTTAAACACATGTATCTCTTTCCCTTAAATATTTGGAAATTCTGAAAATACTATCAAGCAAAAGGATCTCTTGTTGCAATGCTATTCTCAGTTCTTAAACAACTCTTTCCGGTTGCTTGTAACTGTCTGAAGACCTGTAATGTATCCCCTGTTGTTAACAACAGTGAAACCCCAGTATTCCTGCTGGGACAGTACACTTCTGTAGGAGCCTAATCTGTATCTGTGTGTATAGGAGTGTAACGGAATTTTTCAATTCAATTTTCACCCACTTCCAGATGTCCAAGTTGTTTGAAATTTTGCACATGTTTTAAGATCCGGTGACAAAACAATACTTTCAAAGCAAAGTCCATCTACTCTCATTACTTTGAAAGTAACAATAGAAAATTAACGGAAAGTGTCATTTCAATTTTCACCCACTTCCAGATATCCGAATTGTATGAAATTTTGCACACATTTTAAGAACCGGTGACAATATAATAATTGCATAGCTATATCGTGATATTCTCATTACCTTGACAGTAACAATAGAAAACTTTTAAATACAATGGAATTTTTCATTTCAATGTTCACTCATTTCCTGACATTCGAATTGTTTGAAAATTGGCACACCTGTAAAGAACAGGTGAAAATACAAAAATTTTGTAGCTGCGTCCTGCTGTTCTCATTAATTTGACAGTAACAATAGCAAAGTAATGTGATCTGTCAATTCAATTTCACCCACTTCCAGATATCCAAATTGTTTGAAATTATGCACACATATTAAGAACCGGAGACGGAATATAAATATTTCATACCAACATCCTGCTATTCTCCATACTTTATAGTAACGATAGGAAAGTAACGGAAACTGTCAATTCACTTTCACCCACTTTCATACATCCGAATTTGTTTGAAATTATACACACACTAGCTGACCCGGTCACGCGTTGCTGTGAATTACTAATTATAGTACGTTGGATTAATGTTATTCTAAACTTCCTCAAGTAGTCAAATTAATATTCACTAATAAAGACAAAAACATTGTAGTCGATTTGGAAATTCAAATGTAATTGGTAAAGAGTTACGGAGAGTTGAAATTAAGGACAAACGATCATAAAAAAATTAATTTACATTTCATTACAAATTACTTAATTGAAATTATATAAAAATTGATATTTATAAAATAAATAAAAAATTATTTTTTATTTATTTATATAAACTGAAATTTCAGTTATATCTTCAGTCATACTGTTTTTATATTTTCCCCACAAACTCGAAGATTGTGTTGGATAATATGTTGTCAAAATAATTGCAAACAGTTTGACGAATACTATTCGGCGTGGCTGTCAACGCTGCATCAGCAAGTGTCAGGTCCCAATAATTGTTGTCTACCAGCAGCTGCAACTCGCGACATGCATCTTGACATGTATTGAACACTCGACCATTAACTGTTTGTAAACATTCGAAAGAAGCTGGTCCGGGAACATTCACCAATAACAAATGCTGAAAGAAACATTCACGTTGTTTTGGATGCACTGTGGAAAGTCTTTGCTTTGAATATGCCTGCGATCGAAGGATGTGGTTCTCCTTGTTTACGTGGCTATCATTTTTTACCTAATTTGTTCCATGAAAAATAGCTTGGAACATCGGTATATAATAATGTTTTTGCGAATTGGCGGAACACATCAGATTTTTGACATAATGTGAAAAATTCAGTTTGTGGTTTGTCGTTTTTGGTGGCTCAAGTATTCTTTGGAAAATATTTTCTTCGGTGAAATATACACGTTGACCGTTTTCAAGATGTATTGCAAGATGGTGGATGGAAGGGTCTCTTTCATGGGTGCGATAACTAAAAATATGCCAGATAGCTTCGTTGCTGCTGATGTATCTACCTATTTGGAATCGTGTTATTTCGTCATTTTTATTTACATTTTGAACTTAAAATACGGCCAAATCACTGCCTTTATTAACATGTTTGCAAAGGTACTTAATGTATTTTACAGAACTGCAAAACTCGACATTAATATGAGCCTTATACGTTTTTGAAAGCAATGGTGAGTATGATACCACCCACTGATTGTCAATTTCAACTTGGTTTCTAGAATTTGACATTCGCATTGTAAATATTTGGCCACCATTCTCAGCGTTTCTGCGGCGATACAACGGATAACCATTGATATCCGTAATAGTATCATTCGTATATTTCTTTGGAAAACGCTTCTTACATTTTCCACCTTCCATGCATGGCGATGTCATGTTAAAAGCACCGCACGGTCGGTGGATCGAGTGACTGGTAACAATATCAAACAATTCTTGATCAATTAATGGGTCCGGAATTTCGGCTGAAATTATTTGATCAATTTCTTCTGGACGGATTTTAACTTCAAGCCAAATCAAAATGTGAGAATGAGGCAAACCTCGCTTTTGCCACTCAATCAAATACAGATAGCAACGTGTGTTACCGAAAACTGAATGTTTTACGATTAAATCAATCAATGATTTTAATTTTTGTTTGAACACACGTGCCGTGACATCATGACGATGCATTGATTGATGGCCTGGTAATAGCAAAGTTTGTATTTCCTCCCAATTCGGATTACATGTAAATGTAATAAACAAATCTGGACGACCATAATGACGTAAGTCATCGCATCCTGTATATATTCCTGCATGTTCCGTGAACTGCCGATGTAGCTTGAAGGTAAAATAAATGCATTACCGATATCATTGGCGATTAAATTTTCATAAATACTGCCGATAACAGAGTCTCGTAAGAGGATGTATTCCTCTGATCGTTATTTAGCCTGGTTGTATCGAATAAATCGCAAATGCTTGTTTTCAACCTTGGCGTACATATCCACGACGTATTGAAGGCACAGTTGACGATATCGAAGGATATAGTTATCCTAATTACGTCTAATCATCAATCGGAGGGCGTAGTACTTCATTGAAGTAACTTTTTTATTTGTTTTATTACCAGAAAAAATAATAAATTAAATAGTAAAAAATAAAAATAAGAAATCAATATAGTTCGCCCGCTATAATCCGTCCCCTGGTCGGAATACCGCGGGTCTACTGTACTAATAAAATAACAAATTCAATAGTTGAATATTAAATTTAACAGCAATTGGATCACGCTGTTTGATGTTGATGTGATATTCATTCTGCCCTTGGCAGAATATCAGTGGATACTGGAGTGCGTCATACGAACGGTGTAAATCCGAAATTATACTAACAGTTCTATCTTGACGTGTGACTTAAATCAACTGAGTCACCAACCATAAAAACTGCAACTTCATCTACGGTTGGCGCGTTGAATCTGCCAGCGTGTTCTCCTGATGGTAATTTGTCAGCTTTGATGACAATTTGATAGTTGTCATTTTTTAATTGTGGCGACACAATTGAATAAGTTGATTATTATTTTCCAAACAATTTTCCAACAATACCACAATTGCTCTCTCTTCTGCTTGTTCGATGAAATTATACTGGCACCTAGTTTTCAAGCGTTCCTCACAATTTCCAGTAGATTTGGAGAAACTTCGGGTCATCGTTTGGCATCGGTATCAACGACCCAAACTTATGGTACACCTGGCCTTGTATTTTGAATTTAGTTTCAAAATGACGTCCATCAGATGTAAGATCGCAAATTTTTGTTGCCCCAAAAGACGTCATCTTGAAGCAAGAATTGAATTTGCGTGTCTTGCGCAGAAACAATTTCGAATTGTTTGTTTCGCCAGCAAGAAGGATTGTAAATGTTCTGGCGGATTGGGTAGTGGTAATAGTTCATCTTTTCCTAATGCACAACACATGCCGGCTGCTTCATTGCGGAATTTCAACGCCTGATAATAATGGCATATTTTTCTCATTGCACCGATTGCAGTTTTAGAATGTGCAGAGTAATCAATGGCTGGTGCATATTGGAACGCAAGACGAACAAATGATACACGTGTTAAAGCACGGCTGATTTACTGTCTCTCTCGTTCTCTTTCACTAAATGTAGCTATGTGCTGTTCTCGTGCCGCTCTTGTTCTCGATATATTCTGTCACAGACGTTCATCATCCTGTTCTTGAGATTCTTGCATACGACGCTCAGCTGTCCTGATTCTTTGAACTTCCTTACTTGCCGCGATTTGTGTTGCTGATTGATGAGCTCTCTCGTCGTGCGTCTTGCCTCTCTGCTACACGCATTGTCGAGGTTAGATTCTTTGGCAACATTTCACTGAAAAATATTTGAATTACAACAAAAAGTGCCTTTCTGAAAGCCTTAAAATAAGACACTATAATACAGTGGGTCCATTGAAAAATAAAGTAAAATGGAAGTTAAGTACTAATGAGGAAATATTAAATAACATTGAAAAAAATATCAGAAAAATAAGAATGATATTTTTTTTGATACATTTATAGCATGGATGACACCAGGCTTTCAAGAGGTTTAGAAATATTTGAAACGAAATAATACCAGTGAACTGTATGGAAAGAAATTTTTTTCGATGGCAGACTTTGAATATGGCAGGATTCAAAGGTAGAGAGGAGCGCAATAATGAAGGAGTACTGGGGAGGAAGAAAGAAAAAACAACAGGAGAGGCATTGAAATTGACACGTGGTCTCTAGCTGACCATAACAAAAAGAAGAAGAAAAATGATAAGCTAGCGAGAAATGCTTACACGATTCGAATTTATCGTAACATTTTCTTCAATGTTATATTCATGTGTGTAATTACTTTTTCGCTAGGTATAAAGACACACAAACGATGAACAACAATATAGTATAATTATAACACAATACACAGCACAATTAAAATTGAAGAAACTCACACATATGGCGTGGAATAGACCGTAGCATAAATAAATCGAAATACAACGCCATCTATTTGATGTTTCGATAAATTAACACACCGCCATCTGTTAGGAATAAACTGTAGCATAAATAAATTGAAACAGAACGTGATCTACTGGATGATTACTCAACCTAGCTAACCAAGTGTTGTATTTATAAGTTAACACATCGCCATCTGTTAGAAACTTATGGAACTATAATAATAATTACGTGTGGTCGTAATGACTTGGTGACATGGTTTCTACTGGTTGGGCATTCTGCCCCTGTCGTAGCCGTCTTTACCTAGCCCACCCATCCTGCCTGGTACAGGGGACCTATATTTTAACGTCGAATCTGAACCACAGTACCGTCCTGGCGTATTTTACCTCATACAGCATGCTGCGCCGGGGGTTAATGCCGGGTTAAGTGTCTATAAAAATCCTAGCCGAGACATGGACTCGAACCAGGGACCTTTCCATCTCCAGTCAGACGCCCTAACCACTTAGCCAGCAAACGGCTTAGTCTTCGTGGCTTGCAAATAATTACAAACCATTGTCCTATGACAAACATTTAATGAACATTTATTTCGCAAATAATAAATATTGAGGTCTATAATCCAGATAAAAACTATCCTATCTTTTAAGTTGGACTAAATTACACACATTAAGCCAAATTTCATCTAAATCGGTTATGTAGTTTCGGAGTTCATCCCGGACGAACATCGTGACACGAGATTTTTATATATATAAAGATATTAAGAACCGTGGACAATATAAATAGCCCATGGCAACGTCCTGTTTTTTTTATTACTTTTACAGTAACAATAGGAAAGTAACGGAATATGTCATTTCAGATTCACACACTTTCAGATATACGAATTGTTTGAAATTATGCTCTCATATTAGGAATCGGTGACAAGTTCATAGCAACGTCCTGCTATTTTCATTACTTTAACAGTAACAGTAGAAAAGCGCTTGAATGTAATGGAACACTTCGTTTCAACGTTCACGCTCTTCCTGACGCCCAAATTGTTTGAAAGTTTGCACACGTATATAGAACCAGTGACATTACAATAATTTTGTAGCTGGGTCCTGATATTCTCATTACTTTGACAGCATCAATAGAAAAGTTGTTGAATGTAATGGAGTTTGCAATTGAATTCTAACCCACTTCCAGATGTCAGAGTTGTGTGCATGTTTACACACGCATACAATAATTTCATAGCTATGCCCGGATATTCTAATCATTTTGATACTAACAATAGAAAAATGGTTGTATGTGGTGGAATTTGAAGTTGAATTTTAACCTAATTCTAGATGTCTTAATTTTGCGCATGTATTGAGAACCGATGATAATGCAATAATATCAAAGCTGTGTGCTGATATTCTCATAACTTTTCCAGTAACTGTAGAAAAGTGGCTGACTGTAATGAAATCTTTTACTTGAATTTCATCCCAATTCTAGATGTCCAAATTGTTTGAAATTTTTCACATGTATTGAGAACCGGTGACAATACAATAACTTTATATCTATAGGACCTGGTTTTCTCATTGCTTATACAGTAACAATAGATAAGCAATTGAATGTAATGAAATATTTCATTACAATGTTCACCCATGTCCTGACGTCCGAAATGTTTGAAATTTTGCACACATATTAAGATCAGTGACAATATAATAATTTCATATCTATGTCCTGAAATTCTCATTGTGAACTAAGAAGTTAAAAATAAAATTATAGTTTAAACTAAACTAAACTACACGCTTTTGTTGCAATGTGAACTAAAAGTTTAAAAATAATCTTTAAATATAAACATTTTGTTGAACAACGCTAGGATGTTCCACAATTTAATATAACTTTTGTGAATAAGAATAAATTCACTGATTAAAAAGTTAATTTTAAAGTAAAGAAAGCATAAGCAAGGTGCTCTCTCCTTGTACATAATGACCTACTTTAAGAACAGCTAGCGGTAAAATAAAAAAATAAAATAAGATTACTGATTTCTAGCATGCCACACTTTTTTTACATTAAAGAATACTTTTTAATCAGTTACTTTATTGAATAAAATTTTCTCGGGTAACTAGCCGAGTTAGTCCATCGTTTGACCACGACGTTTCGGCGGTCACAATCTCTGCCGCCATTGTCAAGTGACTGCTGCCGGTCACTTGACAATGGCGGCAGAGATTGTGACCGCCGAAACGTCGTGGTCAAACGATGGACTAACTCGGCTAGTTACCCGAGAAAATTTTATTCATTTACAACGCCGAGAAAATCTCCAGTCTTACATAGTTACTTTATTCTTAATTTAAGCATCTTCAAAAAGTTATATTGAATTGTGGGACATTCTAGCGCTGTTCAACAAAACTTTTATATTTAAAGATTATTTTCAACCTTTTAGTTCACATTGCTACAAAAGCGTGTAAGTTAGTTTTTTAACTGTAATTTTAGTTTGGAAACATTTCCGCAGGAGGAATGAAACAGTGATGTACCGACCTCTTCATCCACGACTCATGTCAACTTTCTTTCAGCAGTATTTTGGAAAGGAGCAATATAGCGATCGTAGGAGACCGGCAGAAATTTAGTGCCCTGAGAGATTTGTAAGAGATGAGTCGCTGCTCCAAACGAAAAACTTACGTGCGTTCACTCGTTTAGGATCACTGACACCAAGCGTCGCTCTTTGCGCGTAAGCAGGCAGCTGGTTTTACGTAAATACACTGGCGGAAATTAAAAGTGCAACATCCAGACAGGAACGGTGGAATTTTAGAAAACTTTGTAGATATATCTAGGGTCATATCCAGAAGAAATGGTAAAAACTGAAATGGATCAGTCTAAGATTAATACCTTTAAATACCGTTGTAAGTAAGAAGTGCGCTTATCTTGAGCATCTATACGTTAGTAGATCCTAGCCGCCATTGAATCAATAAGTGTTCTGACGTCTTCCTGGTGTATACCTCACTGCGCCTGCATGTCTTGTGCAGTCACATGTAGCATAGTTTGTGCTGGGTGACCACGTGATCTGATGTGTGAACTCCTGGGATCCCAGCCATGCTCTTCTGCAGGAATATGGGGACCGAAGGAGTAAATTGTGATCGCAGCCACTTGCGAGGCCTGTGTTGGGATGGCCACAGTATGAGGACGTGAATTATCCTGTTGAACGATACGATTTGGAGGGAGTACATGAAGGGTTTCACAATAAGGTACAACACCTCGTCCGCATATTGGTGGGCTGCCATTGTGCCTTTAAAAACAACCAACTCAGCCCTGCTGTCGAAATTGATTGTCCCAAAACAATGAAACCGTGACTGGACCTGTGTGACGTTCTGAAATCACTGCAGGGTAAACCGTTTCTTCACTACGCCTGCGTAGCTACATGTTTGCCACAGGCAGAATCGAGACTCGTTTCTAAACATAAATGTACGCCATTCACGTGTCCATTTGCGTTTTGCATTACACCAGGTTAGACGATGCTGGCAATGAAGCCAGGTTAATGGAACATGTTGCATAGAGGTCAGAGAGTGCAACCCAGAAAACAAGTCTGTACGCCGACATGGCATTACGGTACCTTCGAGAGATATCACGATATGATGCACTGATTACAAACACGCCAATTCTTCGACCTCTCCCACAGTCAGACGTTTGGCTGTTGAGGGTCGTCTCTTTTCTCCTTGGCATACTTGGTCAATAAAAACTCGTGGACAAAAAAGTGTATACCTGATAAAGGTGAAATAAATATTTTTTGGAATTTGGGGGTTATGTCACCAGATTTGTTCCTCTTTACACCCATGTGAGATTCACATCACTGTAGAATTGGATCCTCAATGACAAGTAAGTACCTATTGCTTGGTACAGGGTCTCATCATTTTGATGCTTCTGGAACTCTACATTTTGTGAGTCATTGACAAGATTTTGAAAATTTTTTACCGCGCTGCTATTCTGCTGGTTGAGACTGCACATTTGTAATCGCTCCCCGTAAGCAAGGGTTAGAGATATTCCGTCTTTTTTTGTTTGATGAAACTGAATTGTCCAAGTTTCGTCGATGAATTTTTTTTTTTTTCTCTGGAAAACTGGTCTATGTCTCCGCCGATTAGGTTGGGGTACTTCGGGCATTGAATAAGTTTTTCACTGCCACCTTGGAGACGCTATACATTTCCTGCAATGCTTATATATGGGTTTCGTGTGTATCACAGGTCTGATTGTGTGAATCTCTTTCTGTTTATTTTGAATTTAATGCTATACAACTTTCCTTAACCGTTTGATATGATGTTTTTTGGACGAAATCAGTATAACTTGAAGTTATCATCCTGATTGAGAAATTATGCATTACTGCTTACGAAGACTTATTAAAATGAATCCAGAATGCCGTTGAAGCCCTCTCTGCAGTACCTCTCCTCCGGCTCTCCTCCCTTGGTATGGAAGCCTATTGAAAGAGGTTTCAGCGTCAAAATTCGTAGACCACTCCAAGGTCCATTGCATCTCTTACATGGGGAAACCCGTCGCACTTCTTTTGTCTTATCGTCATACTAGAAAGACGAACTGATATTCGATATTTGCTCCTTCAATTTCTTTCATCCAAACTTTACTAAAAAAATTTCATCGAACCGCTGAAGTACTGCTTAGTAATCAGAACATTTGTTGAGGAAAAATTTTTGAGATCATTAAAGGCGGGAGATAATTCGCCCCAAGGAATGGGAAGAACCATGCCAACATTCGACTGCAGTTATGTCGGTAAATCATGGAAAGCTGTTATCTGAATGGTCGGCCCATGGCTTTGCAGTCGGCAGGCACAATACATTAAGCACTCATCCATCAGGCTAGATGAATTAAAAATAAGTTAATCCAAAATTGTGGTGACTTTTCTCTGTTAACATTTCCGCGAGGCTTCAACCTAAATGGTTTAAGGTACATGTTTTAAATCACTGACACTCACATAGAGACATGTCTTATGTTATCCACAATGGCGAAAATTCTTGTAAATTTCAAAACTTCAGCATCGCGGAAATATATTCGTTTCTATACCGTATTGATGGCGAAAAGGAAACTATCAGTCGCTTGTATTTGTATTTTTACTTTGTCTACATGGGGATATTTCAGAATAATTGTAATTCACAACTGAAATAATAACAGCGCGTTTACAAGAAATTTTTTTTTTTTTTTTTAATGGAAGATTGACATCGAGTATTCATTACATCTAGAAATTCATTTCAGTTTTAAAAACTTCATTTAATTCTATTAAAAGTAGTAATTCTCTATTATAATTATAAAAAATAAGAATATTAGGAATCTAACATTTGTCAACAATTATAGAAACAAGAAATAGTGCATGGATGGAAAAAAATGACCATGACCATTCGTAAATCGCAAAAGTAGTTGGCGGAAGAATTTAACCCTTAAATTGTATACGATAATTAAAAAAATATAATAAGAAGGGGTAATTAGATGACTAGGATAATTGACACCTGAGCTTGTGCACCATCGCAATTAAATTACATTTAATATTACTAATGGCGTGGAATTCTATACTTAGCATTTGCTGCATGATACAGGTTTTTGATGTTTTACTTTGTTACCAGCACTTTTAATGATTTCACACAATCACTGTAATTCTAAATTAACAGTGTAAAAGAGAACAACTCTCAAGGTATTAACAATTTTATTTCAGCCTGACAACAGCAACCAATAACTGTATTAGTCACGCTATGGCGTATTTTAATAAGGAAGCTTGACGTGACATTGTTAGTGTTATAATCTTTTATTATTCTATTCTAAATACAGAACTTCGGACCATACTAGCGCCAATCAAATATCAGGTATTAAAACGACATAGATTTATTATGGTCTAACACTTTTTGAAGAAATATTTTTGGATTTGAAATACAGTTAGTCAAATGGAAATACCTGTTTATGACAGCTGAAAACTATTTCCGGGCATGTGTTATAATCAAAATGATTACCTTTTCCAAAAACTACGTTACAAAGCAGTTACTGTTCAGGTACAGACAGCAAGTTCAGGTATCCCATATGGTTTATATTTGGTTCTTTCGGCATTATCTTTATCTCCATGTCTTTTCTTTTTTTTTTTGCTGTCTTTTCCGCACTCGGGTAGTTACGAAAAATAACCTATTTAAATTGACTTTTCCGACCGTGGTGGTGTAACGGCTAGCGTTCTGGCATCGCATTCGGGAGGACGGCGGTTCGAATCCCCGACCACTCATCCAGATTTAGGTTTTCCATGGTTTCCCAAATCACTCCAGGCAAATGCCGGGATGCTTCCTTCAAAAGGCTATGGCCGATTTACTTCCCATTCCTTGCTCCCCCCCCCCCCCTCCTTTCCCGTCTCTAAAGACTTCGCTGCTAAAGAGACGTAAAGCTAATAAAAAAATTAACTTTGATAGGAATTTTTACAATATATACTCATCAGTATGTTTGGATTTTGGTTGCTCTCTTTCATTTTTCAGACAACTGGTTTAGAAATTTTTCATAAGAATTTTGCATTGATAGCTACAATTGCTTCTTCATCAACGAACCAAGCAATTTACAATAACGTTAATGTGATTCGAGAAGCAATGTCCCACCATCGGCAGATAAGCCCTTATCTAGACACGAGCGTGTGTGGTTCAAAACGTGGCAATAAATTTTGTTGATTTGTTGAATAGAATTTAAAACGGAGTGGCCCTCAAACAGGGCTTATAATAGGAGCCTCCTCGTCATCGAGATATAATTCAGTGAACTTTCGTCTGAAAAAAACGCTAAAAAGGACATTGCCAGTAGCTACCAACGATAATAACACCGTTTTCTGCTAGTCTTCATATCCTCGTGTAAATAACAACATCAAATATGAGGTAGTTTTTTCGCCAAAGCGATGAGTTTGTCAGTAGCTGATTGAGATCTAATTGGGATACATTGATTCCGATTTGTGGACAACAGATGTACCATGGTTTCTCTATCCCGTACGAACATGCAGTATCTGTCTGTTCTTCCACATATCCCATCTTTGGAACGGCCAACTCCAACTCGAAGCCTATTTAATGACTCCGTACGGGCCATGGTTGTTCAGACCCAGGTGTTAGACCCTCTTTTGGCTTGATCCTCTCGAAATCATGTTGCACTCTCTTCACCCAGGCCAATACTCTTTCATTGTTTGCTGCTCCATTTACTGGGTTTGAAGTCCGCAGGAACCTTGATCGGGACTTTAGTCTCGGTGGCGCTGGCGTATAGCCACGTAGAGGGTATCGGGCGTCTCCATTCTAAGCCTTGCCATGCTAGAGGCAACTTCCTAGCGTATATCTCCAGGGGTGATGTCAGAAAATATTTCCCCTTTCCCCACAGGTGATGGTGTACTAGATATGATTTAAAAGTGATGCATGGAAGGGATGAGATGACCATGACCACAAGCTGGTAGTTCGATTTCAGGCACAAGGGCGTGGGAAGATTTTCTTTGGTGGGTAAGAGGGTCAGGGATTGAAATAAGTTACCAAGAGAATTGATGAATAATTTATCAAAAATCATCATTTCTTGCTTTCACGGACCTTTAAGGTCCATAGCAGAATACTTTTTGTATTTTTCTCTAACCCCGTTCTTTTTACAGAAGTGGGGGGTTGGCCCATCCTCTAACCCATCTGGGCTTGGGACCTACAGTTTAACGTGGAATCCGAACCACGGAGCGTCCTGGCATAGCTCATATGATTAAACACAGCTCTCAAAATTCCTGCGCTTGCCGGGATTCGTGCCCGGGGCAAAAGTAGCGAATAGTTTTGAAAGCAAGCGCCTTAGCAACTGAGCTACCAGAGCGCTCAATTTATCAAAAATGGTGAAACAATTTAAATTTGAAATTTGTAGACGGCAAAAGTAGGTGGTGTAGGGAAATTTCCACCGGAACGTGTGTTCCATAACAATTAAATTAAATTAAATTAATAAAATACAACTCACAGATGCATTCTTCGTAACCAGCTGCTCCAATCACTGAACAAACTTTAATAGCTAAAAATGAAAACACATTTTTTCTATCATGACGCTTAACCATAAATGAATCATACTCACAGCGTTTCGGAATGGGTGAATTATCTTCCCTACTCAGATCAACATCAAATGCTGTTGATTGTTCCGTCACTAGACATGGAGCAGGAAATACTGACAATCATGCTTGGCCGGCACCGCCAGACACTGATACAATTCCTCTATTCCTTTCCAGCGGTGCTGTCCTATTTGTTTGTTTGTTTGTCTTATTTTTTGCTTATTACTTTACGCCTCCTCGACACGGCGAGGCCATTAGAAGCGGGAAAAGACTGGGGGCAAGGAATGGAAAGGTCGGCCATGGTCTTTTGAAGTAAGCATCCCAGCCCGGATGGGGGGGATTCGAACCCGCGTCCCTCCCGAATGCGAGGCCAGTGCTGTTCTAGAGTATTAACCGAGAATTCATCTTGCAACACAACCTCATTTTTTTTCTTCGGACTTTGCGTATCTTCAAAATGAAGGTCATTATAGGCGAATGGTAATGGGAGGCAAGCAACAAAAAAGCAATTTGGCCTTGGTGTTTCGATGCGACCTCTCAAGTGGTTTCGGGAAACCATGTAAAACCGAAGTCTTAATGGCTGAACGGGGATTTGAACCATCGTCCTCCAAAATGCCAGGCTCGAGTGGTCATTCAGATTTACGCCACGTAGAATTAGACCAATGTAAACCATGCTGTGTGTTATATGGCAGCATAATAATCCGTGTGACTGTGAACAGAAGACTGTAACCCTTTTACGACATTTTAGTGAATTCTGACATAGTTATGGCGTCTATCGCGCTTCACAATCTTAATGTTTTACTGATGTTCGGTATAAAATTTAGATAAATAAGGTCAGTTTCCATATTTTATCGTTTCAATAACTTTTAATATTTGTTTTATATCTATGTGCAGGTAATTGTTTTCAGGTTTTTATGGTTCGTCAATGCCTAGGTCATTAGAGAATAGACTGAGGGCAAGGAATTCGACTCAGTCTTTAAAACCGACGTCAGGATGGCACCACCGGGGGCCGATTGCACTTCTTTCCGATTCACAGGCCACATATTAGACACTCACGCACTTGTTTCGTCCCAGTCCAGCTACTAATATTATCTATTATTATCACCAATTTGTCAATCCTACATCATGATGTTGCCTAATATTTTTAACTTATCTCAAATAATTAGTTAATCATTTTAATTAAAAACCGACTAACCTTTTAAAATTAAAAAAAATTAAAACGAATACCATGGTTAAGATTGTTAGCAACTGGATAAAATCTGATTCATAACAAGCTGTTGCTGTTTATTGCTTTCTGTACTAACGGTCTGATAATTTAAGGGTATTCACAGTAATTTTATATTTTTCATGTAGCGCTCCGTTCCTAAGACAAATGTTTACGTTGTAAACCCGAATGACGTAATCTAAATATGCGTTTACTGCATTAGCAGCTCACGATGTTTGAATGACTTGAGGCTGCCGTTCAGGTAATAACATACACGAGGAATAATTACTGAAATTGCACCTGACGTTCTTTCTTGCATAGGTGTGCTGCTCGGGAACAAATCTCTTGCTCGTGGATACAAAAACTGGAAGTTGCACGACGGGTCAGATGAAATGATCATTCCAATACTAATAGTTTTTTTATTAAGTCATTCAAAATAATATGGGTTGGAACGTTTTAGAAACAAAAACTGATGACTGTTTTGTTAGCCCAAATTGTTTAAAAGTTGATAATTTAGAAATCTAATTGAAAGTCTGCAGTGCATCACACGAAACTCTCTTTGTTATTTGCAACATTTTAACCGAGCGTGGTGGGTGGGTGGTTGACGCTCTGGCCTCGGATTCGGGAGGACGTAGGTTCGAATCCCCGTCCGGGCATCCAGATTTGGGTTTTCCATGGTTTCCCCAAATCACTCCAGGCGAATGCCGGGATAGTTCCTACAAAAGGCCATGACAGAAAACCTTCCCCTTCCTAATCCCCATCCTTTATCGCCTCTAATGACGTCGACGTCGACGAGGCGTAAAACCATAATAATAATAAAAATATACAACATTCTACAATGTTCATAGTATCCACAGTTTTTTTCAGCACTGTTGTCTATTATGGTGAGTTTTTCATTATTGTTATTACTGTTTATGTATTAGATTTATTGTTGTTCATGTATGAACTACGAAGTCTGCACTGGGTTTTTGCTACAATCAGCAACAGTGGATCAAAGAAAACCCGGGTATTGAAGTTCTGCGGCAAATGCTACTTTAACCATTCGGCAATCATCCCCGTCTGCGAAGTGGCTAGCGCCAGCTTTCTTTCTTCAAAAAAAAAAAAAAAAAAAGGGGGGGGGGGGAGTGGCACTGGCTGATTGGCTACAAATGAAAAAGAAAATGAGAAAAGTTTGCTATCAATAATTTCGCTTTAAATACTGTAAATTATATAATTACATTAAAATATAATTTTGCCACGCTTCATCGTTTCTGTCAACTTATTTATAGTACAGCACAATAATTTTTTAATTTAATTTAATTATATTGGGATGGAGTACACGAATGGGAGGCAATCTCGCTACACCAATATTAACTACTTTCTTACTAGCATTTCTATCACTATTTTTTATTTTAAATAATTTTAGGGTAATTTCCTTAACTCCCTTACCTATGAAACCAAATTTTCCCACTCCCTTATGCTCAAATTGTCAGCCTCTGTTCGTGATCATGTTTTCCCTTCCGTTAACTACTCCCACTTCTTATACAAATATCCTTCCAATCATCATCCCTAATATATGCCTAGTACACCACCAACCCTCTCTTTAACCTAGTTCTGTCTTCCAATGAATCCCAATCCATCTCTTTTATCTTACTGGTTACTCTTTGTATTTTATGGTAAACTTAACAATCAGATCACGGTGTCCTACTTTCCAGCCCCTCCAACTACAACCCAAGTAAGCTACATCACCATATTCAAGCCATACTCATCACACTGACCACAGATTTGTAACCCACTTCTTTAATTTCTCTGGTCCATCCTCTTAACACGATCTCCAATAAATGAGGGATTTTGAAATAATTTCCTGCCCAAAGTGTCCTACCGAGTAGAGTTGGTTATCAAATTTTATGGAGACATATTACACTTCAACTCTTCAACGAGCAATTCCTTTTCTCAATCTATAGTTTTGAGCTGTGTAGGGCCAGTCTATTAGGCTGATAATATCAGATATTATCTGTCTTAATTCCATGGGCGTATCCAGCGAGGGGAAGGGAGGGCTACTGCCCCCTCCCCCCCCCTAATAGAAAAGTCATGTTGCCTTCAGTACGCTTCGACAGTGAAGAACTGGCTCAGGAGCACTATGGGAGAGGAAAGATTGACTGGATTATGAGTGTGAATCGAAATTTCGTGAAAGTACACCCTGAGATATTGACAAACAAAGTTATTGAAAATTTTTCTGAGAATCCGAGACGATTAATGTTTACATAAAAAAACTATAATTGAGTTATGATCTTGATTAACTGCATAGTAGGTCCTTGGATTATTATGTTAATCAATAATAAAAATAGTTTCCTCAGTAGGTTTGGGTTTTATTTTGTAAGAAATCGTCATGTTTCAGTTACCCACACCACTTCCTCAAAAAAAAAAAAAAATTATATATATACACGAGTTCCCCCTCCCCCTCCCTGTTTCAGATGTTGCCTTCCCCCCTAGTTCTGATCCTGGATACTACGTCCTTGCCTCATTCCATATTCATCTTCCAAGTCAGATATTCTGTTAATGTCACCTTGCATCTGTTCACAATCTTTTGATCCTATTATTTACCATTTGTCAGCTGCAAACAACCTAACTTCTGACCGAAAAAATTAGCTCAAACCTTCATTAGAATAATGAGTAAAAATGGCCGCAATACACTATCCTGTGGCACTCCTAGTTTCACTTCCACTATTTTCCTATTATTTAGCATTATGTTATCTACAAACAATTTAACTTCTGACTGTAAAACATTAGCACAATCCTTTATTACAATAATTAGTAGAAATGACCCAAGTATGTTACCCTGTAGCACTCTCAGTTTCACTTCCACCCCTTTGGCACTGCATTTCCTAACCTAAATCTTTGTTTTCCATCTTTTACGATTTCCTATATCTATTAAGTTACTTTTTACCAACAACAATGTTTTTAGCTTAACAACATTTCATGGATCACGCTGCCACATACCTTGGAAAAAATTAGATATCATTATCAACTTTGCCGCTCTTGTCCATTTTATCCGAAATATTTTGCATATAGCCCATCAACTGAGATTGACATGAATATCCTTAGAATGGAAATTTTAAATTGTTTTACTTCCCGTGTGTCGTATTTCACTTATGTAAATATCGTTATCTTCTACATAAGGTTGACGGCGAAACTTTAAAAGTAACTCTTGCCTTGAAGTGTTATTACTGCAGTGTTAAACCGCATTGTGAACACCAAGGCTGTTGGATAAAATAAGTGTTCGTAAGTCATGATGTAATAAATTAATTCATTTATATTTTAAGCGGTACCACGAAGTAATTCAATGGGATCAGCGATGTAAGTTCTTAGGATCTGTGTTAGACAGGATTTTTTCAGCTCAGTCAAATATCATGGGGTTTCGTAAAATATTACACATTTTTAGGAGATAACCACACAATATTTCATTATATTTTGACGTCTTGTTCTGTAGCTCTTCTGAATTCACTGTCCTGCTTAGTGTTAGGATATTCAATATCATGCATTACTAAAGTTTCTTACGTCATCTCTTCCAAATAGAGAGATGAGATGTTGAGGCTAGAGAAACTGTAGCATTAATTCCTGCCTGATATTCGTCTATTTTGGAATTCTTATGATATTCTCTCCAGTTTCTACAACCTTCTCTGAAATTCGTTGTATCATTCGATATTTCGCGGGTGTATACTTCTCCAAAAAATACAAGTAAGAGATGGTTCTACTAAACTTACAGACGCTTACTTCTTACGGAATTAATGCCATATAGACTTTTAAAAATGGATAGGATTTTGTTATTATATACAAATTTGAAATAACTTTATTTTGTGTGCATGGTGTTGTTTGTTATTAATCAAGTAATTGTCTAGACAGCCTTCAGTTTTTTGTATGGTGTTAAAGACGTCTATACTTACTAGACAGGTTAGATCCGGTTATCATAGAAAACACAGGATATGTTGCCCTCCTCCAACTGTTACAGCAAACAGATGAAGATGGTAAAGTCAATAATTGTTGAGACATTATTTAAGTTTCCTCCGCATGCCAAGTTCCAAACGTTTTATTCAGACCAAGTGCGTTATTTTAATCTTTCTTTTTACTTGCTAATCTCAGTCACTTGTTAACTGACCTTTCAATCCTATTAATAACCTCCTGTTTTGACACACAACAGACAGAGATTTTTATTCCTTCTGAAGGCCATGGCCGAACTGCTTACCGTTCCTGCCTCTAATCACCTCGACGTCGACAATGCCCTACGAAACAGATAGAGAAGAATGGGATCGGTGACATAAGGGGTTATGGTGTTGAGTGAAAATTATTAAAGAACAATAGATGAAGGAAGGATAATCCTGTCCAAGATCGTGCGTGAATGTATGATGAATGGAACAAGAGAAGTATTGTGAATGGTAGACGAGGAAGCAGAATACTTCAAAAACAGAAAAAGAAATGGCTACAGTACGTCATAGAGGAACATATATATTGATATGAACAAATTAAGAAGACACAGAGGAATGGAGAATGAGGGCTTCACTATAATGGAACCTGCCAAAAGGCAAAAAACCGATTAATTATCAACATATTGTCAAAACTTCATTTAATTTTGTGCGATACTCTGAGAAATTTGAGTTGCCGTACTTTAAGCCGATTTCAGCGTGCCACAGTGTTTAAGATTTATGCGTAAGTTCCCAATTTTATTTCGCTTGTGATCATCCTGCCGAAGTAAACATCTACATGCATTAATTAAAAGAAATTACTACTGTAGCTAAATTGCAACTGTAGCTTGTTAGTTATCAGTTCATTCATTCTAGGCAATAGGAGTAGTGTGTGTCAGAGAACAGATGATCATAAACATGAACAGGCAAATGACTTCAGGCATAAGGAACTGTGATTTCTTTCACGTAAGAGATTGAAGGACTGAAATAATCAGATAATGTACTGAACGGTTTAAATCGAAAGGTGAAGTAATAATTAGAAATATATAGGTTTATAGGAAACTTGTCTTCTAGCATATATCCATCACAATTATTATTAACGATTAACTCAAATCTTATGACATATCTACCAATGGCTTTACAACGAGAAAGATAGCAACTCCTTTTTTTACTGAGTTTAAAATAATCTGTTGTTAATATTAAAAGTATATATACTACTAGCAGATGCTTATATCAATCTTACCAAGCCAATGGATTCCGAGTGAAAAAGAGCTTGAGTTCAATTAGCGCAGCCTGACACCGAATTGAAACGTAATAGTTAATGATGGGTAAAGCCATGGATTAGCTCTTCAAACTACGAATAAGCAATGTCTGTGACTCTAGCTAGATGTAATGAAACTGCAATTTAACTCAATGTAAAACATTGTGTACGTCTGGTGCATGCCGCAATGCATTTAATGATCAGTTCACTGCAAAAATTTAATGTAACGCGATGCACGATCGTACCAATTGTATTAATTGACCGTGAAGTTGAACTGCGCTGTACTCTAATCAACGCATATTAGACGCGGAGGCAGTACACGTCAATACGACAGATTACTGCACTTTGTCACGGGTACCGCATATTAATAAATGAACTGTAATTCTCACGCTCACTTCAAAAAAGTTGAGCTATCGGCGAGTGGGAAATTGTAGGTGGCCTGACGGTAAAAAAAGCAAGAAGCTGCAGGTTGTGCATTCAGCTGGGGAGGGGATAATTACTCCAGTCGATTTATAAAGAGATGCTGAAGAAGAATGTCATGTGCAAATAAATGTAACATTTTTCTGATTTTCACAGTTGCTGAACTAAATCTAACAGTCCTTTCTGTGTTTGGTGTCTTTGGCACCTGTTTGACAGAGTTCTTTGTTGGCTACACACTTCGCCTGTATTGTATTCCAACCTCGAATACAGTTTTAACATTGACTTCCAACTACAGAACCGTTCCGCCATACTTCAAATACGCAATGAAAACTTTGCCAGAGGTGAAGGTTGGGTTGATGACCTATGAAAATCCCAGGCGAGAACGGGATTCAAACCAGGGACAATTTGATCCTGAGTCAGCCACGACATGGAGACATGTGTTATATGCAGGCGAAATAACTGTAGACTTTTTAATAACATTAGTAAAATCAACTTGAAACATACATTGCCGATTAAAATACCATTTTAGTCACAAGGAGAATAGCTTCCTCAGTCAACTGATATACATTATTAGCCACGGCTATACATTATAACTCGTTATAATTGTTACATACGCGTATTGTGTTTTGGCTACATAATTCAGTGTTGTTGAGCAATTTCATCGGTACGCTTGTTGCGTTATATTACAATAGTGAGGTACGTCCATACTTCTGTAAGCCGAAAGACCAACCCATCATAAACTTGTTTGTACCTTGAAATGCACAATATAAATCTGCTTGCAGCATCACCGGGCTAAAGTAAATCTTTCTTGAATTCAATACGGACATAAATTTCTGAAGGGTATTTAACATACTCCATTAAGCGCTCAATAACCTAAACTTTAACATCATAGTCACTATTTGTAAATCTATCTCCACCTAACAATTTTTAGGATAGCTTTCCATTATTAACAATAACTCAAAACAAATAAACATACCTCAAAAAATAATTTGGTTGAAAATTGAAATCTAACTTGAAAAGAGAAAGTATTCTGAGTGCGCGATAATGGTTGGACAGCTTCCGGTCAAATCACTTAGATTTCATGTTTTAAATAAGCCACCAGAATTTCGCATGCAGTTCTTTTCAGCCAATGAGATAAGGATTCAATGAACTACAAACCAAAAACCATGAAACAAAGAAGATGCAACCGGATAGGTATATAAACATACAGTATTAGTATAGCGTCAGATCAGTAATAAATTTAGTCGTTCTGTATGGACTACTATTCTTTAACTCTGGGACAACATCCCATCAGACTTTTCCGGTTTCCTGGTTTATATTCTGATCAGCCAGAACATTATGACCACCTACCTACTATCAATATAAACCCTACCAGGCGAAAGCAGTGACACCTGACGAGGAATGACTGCTAGTCTGACACACGCACGGTGCATTTAGTATCAGTGAGCGTGCTATCCGTGTTTAGAATGGGGAAGGCGCGTGATCTTTCTGAGTTTTACCGAGAGCAGATTGTGATGGCCCTGAGGATCGGCACAAGCCATTCGGAAATTGCACGACTTGTCAGATGTTCGAGGAGTGCTGTGGTGAGTGTCTTCAACAAGTGGGGAAACCAAGTACAAACGTTGAGGGGTTGTCAGACGTCGTAGGCTGGACAGACTGGTAAAACAGGTCAGGTGACGAACTGTGGCGGAACTAACATCAGACTTTAATGCTGGGCAGAGTACAAGTATGTCTGAACACATAGTGCACCGAACACTCCTAAACATGGCCTCCGCAGACGAAGACCCATGCATTTGCCAATGTTAACACCATGACATCGGCATCTAGGACTGAAATGGCCAAGTGACCATCGTTACTGGACGTTGCTGCAGTTGCAGAGCGTTACATGTTCTGATGAACAGCGATAAATTCTTCATTATGCCGATGGGAGGGTGCGAATCCGTCGTTTTCCACGGTACAGCTTCCTGACACCTGTACTGCGGGATGGAGACAAGCTGGTGGCGGCTCAATTATGCCCTGGGGAACATTAACGTAGGCATCCATGGGTCCAATGGAGCTCGTGCAAGGCACCATGACAGCTAGAAAGTATCGTACACTGAGTGAAGACTACGGACACCCCTTCAAACGACCATGTTTCTCAATGTCAGTGGCATGTGCCATGTCACATGTCCAGGTGTGTGATGGAGTGGTTTGAGGAACACAGTGGCGAGTTTTCATTGATGTGCTGTCCCCTCCCCCCCCCCCAACTCGCCAGATATGAACCTGATCGAACACATCTGGGATGTGATTGAACGTTGCGTCTGAGCTCATCGCCCCCTACCCCGGAATACCCATGCCAAGACGCGTCGCAGTTGTTATCCGTGCCAAAGGCGGACATACCGGCTATTAGCTATGTGGTCATAATGTTCTGGCTGATCAATGTATTTCAATTGCCAGTTCTCTGATGTACATGAAAGGATAACGTTCACCTAACTCCCAGATATAAATAATTGAAAACATACATACTTTCGGAATAACTAATGGAAAAAGAAATGAAAAAGTTAGTGAAGCAAATTATCTAACGTTTGGCTACAAGTATTTATCTTGTAATATATTTATTTTGCTAAAATAGTAATTATCACCCAGGCATGATTTCTTTAAAAGTAACACTACTACTTTATGAACTTCCAACTAGGTGTTGGAAAAAAATGCGAGACAGATACGAAAGAAAGTTTGTGATCTGATTGCAGTTTTCTTTTTAAGATTGAAGAGTCATAGTAACATTGGTTCATAAAATTATCTCAATTTATTTCAAGCATAATACGGACTACTGTATTCTAATTTTTTCATTGGTTGCAATAAGCCGACAATAAAAACGTAAATTAAGCAACTGTATCTCTTTTGGTTTAGTAAGTACCAGGCTGTTATCTTTGTATCTGCTACAGTTATCGAGTCTCTTTATCGGTTTCAGGACAAAAGATAAGCTTAGGTGGTGTTGCCCCACTTGCAGCGCCGGAGAAAGCGAGTGCAGGTCTCACGCGGGCTTTGTGTAACTCACTATCGAACATACATCTCGCGAGAGCGATCGATCCATATCGACAGCGCGATCTCGTCGGAGTTGCCTCCCTCGCTGCGGACACAGGAATTGAATTTCGCTCCACCTGCGAGCTTTATCTCTGCCAGCTCACCTG
This sequence comes from Vandiemenella viatica, assembly GCA_031002005.1. NCBI lineage: Eukaryota > Metazoa > Arthropoda > Insecta > Orthoptera > Morabidae > Vandiemenella > Vandiemenella viatica. Next base: position 60,851,569 of record JARYHS010008075.1, on the reverse strand, counting down.
TCCTCCGATGTTAGCTCCTTTGCGCTGCTTCGTGCTAGCAAATTCATTGCCCGACAGGCGTGACTACAAATTGCGTACACGTGTAACAGGATACAATTTAGACGCCAACGGAAAACACAGAAACGCTTTTTAACTGCTTGCAACTTTCGCTAATGAAACGGACTTCTGGCTGCAGTGTAATCAAATGAAATTGTTTTTCCAAGTGGGAATTTTCACTTCAATTAAACTAGAAACGAAATGCTTATGTTTGATGTGAAAAATATAATTTCATTATGACGAATGAATAATAACATCAAGCGAAGTTCAAACTGAAGAAAATAAATATTCTATGGATTTTCAATACAATTGCACCAACAGAAATGTTCCCTCTACTTAAATATATCTTTTGTTCTTCCGAATCTCAAATAACAAAGAACCATCGAAATATTTTTCTCAGACGTCAATTCTGAATTTCTTAATGATCCTCTTAAGTACAGTATTTTGTGTGCTATAACCACTGATGTATTTCTGCACCAATTTCTAAAAACGTCACGGTAATTCTCGTGTTACCTAATAATTTTTACTATCATCTATAGTACAAACGTTAGATAGACTGTTGTGAACGGCGTTATTTAAAACAATAGGCCAGTTGACAAAATTTGAAAAATTGGTTAATAGTTTACCTTATTACCTATTTTACTCAAGAAAAGTATTATTTTTTTTAAAAAATTGAACTTTTACATTATGTATTTTGCATTTTTAAAAACCAATTTAAATTTACCGCGAAAACGCTTAAGACTGTCATGGCGTCTTGAATGACATCACGCCACGCTAAACAAAACAGTAGGATCGTGCCTACGTGCGGCAGATGTTAGTTTCCTTTCGTTTTCTTTCATTAAAAATGAATTACTCGTATTATATGTACTGTATAGTACCCAAGTGTACAAGTACAACTATAAAAACTCCGACCGAGTTATTTATATATGTTTCAAAAAATGAACAAATACGGAAAAAGTGACTAAAACTTGCAAGGCGGAAGGATGCTCACAATATATCTGAAGATTCAAGAATTTTTTTTTTGTGGATATCATTTTGATGTAAGTGTTTGCACGCAATATATTTCTAAGTGTAAGGCAAAACTGATGAATTTTATAGAATCACTATTTCTCAACTATTGATAAAATTATGTATCAGTTGAGGTTATGTTGTTTTGGTTTAATGATTTAGAATACTTTTCTAGTGTTAAGTTTAATGTAATAAACACACTCTATTATTACCGTGGTGCCACAACTTGATGACAGATTCATATACAGGGCGACGAAACAAATTCAAAATAAGGAATAAATTTGTTTGATATCTCGCTTGGTTCTCGAGATATCTTAACTGAAAAGTGATGTTGTTAGGCTCATATGCAGCCGGGATCGGAAGTGAAATTGTCAGTGGTATAGCTTTAAAACTTGCCACTCCTGTTTTTAGGATAATCTTTTCCAGGAAAAGTAGGCCCTATATATGAAAGAGAAAAGAAATGTACTTTACACGTGATGCAACAGAAAAGTTATGACACGGCGCAGAATTAATAGTACCGAACAACAACCATATTCTATGACATTGTTCACACCAAAGATAGTATCGAAGTGAATAACAAAATCTTTTGATATCTCGCTTAGATCTCCCCTCTAGAGCAGGATGGTATCCCGAGAGCCAAAGATTAAAAAAAAAGAAAAAAAAGTTTAAGAAACTGAAATAATGCTGTTTAAGTTTATAGTCTATAACTCTATATTTTACACTTGTCTATACTTACATCGAAGTTTTAATATTTCCGAATTCTGATAAGTAAAAGTCACTATTTGACGCGAAAAATCTGACAACTCTCACTGCGTCAATTATGGGTAAATTCCTACTGTTTGCGTTGCTAAATCCTCATTCCATAGCTAATTACAATTATTTTTCAACATATAACTGAGAAAAATTATTAATTTGATAAAAATTGCTACAAACGAAAAATTTATCAATTTACCTGTTCTGTTCCACAAAATTGTTAACAACTACTATGGAGTTCCGCAGGGCGTGACGGAATGCTTTGGCGTTCGCGGTCATGTGACTGAATGCCTAATTTTTACCGAATTAATAATCTTCATATTTTAGAATAAATAATTTTGTTTTTGTTATCTCCTTAGCATCATTAATCATTAAAAACTGCAGTTCATCCTATTTATCTTTAGAGGACACAAGCCTATTACGGCGATGTAAATAAATAAATTCTCGTGTTTCTAGTCGCGTATAAAATCCACTTTATGGGACGTTTCGGGGAAATCGATCAATGCTCTCATTTTCAACCAACTTTAAAACTGTAATCTCTGCCCTTATTTTCGACCAACTGTAATATTACAGTTTTATGGTTGGTTGGAGAGACGCACATTAATGTGGTTTTCATACTCGGCTGCAAGCTCAAGAACAGTTGATTTAACTAGAATCATTATTAAAAAATGATTTAATTTAAGTAGTTCTAGTAAAATAGTGACCGTAACAAATCAAGCAAAAAAATAAAATAAAATAATAACTAGCTACAAATAAGCAATTCGAATTTGCGAAAATGAACTTCGCAAGTCAGATTCTCCTATCTCATTTCCAATGGATTTTCATGAGCGTTTGGTTTCTGCAGGGTATCAGATAGAACTGGATTTGACTGATTCTCTAAAACACGGTGATATATATATATATATAGAATGCATGGCGGCAATCATTCGTATGAAATTAATCAAATTAGTTGTCAAATTATCATCCCACAAAACAAAATCTTGTTACTTAGAGAGTGTGTTAGGAAATAGGTGGTGATTATTAATTTTAAATACTGTTTATACTGAGCAACAATTATTTCCAAGAAGTTTAATCGCAAGGGGTAGCAATACACTTGCCCATCGTTTGCGTAGGTCTACTGCGCAACAATTTAAGCTACTCAATTCACTCGATGATGTCTTGGTATTATTACTATAAATAATGAAGCGCTGTTTATTATTGATTAACTGTCATTAATTTACAATTTCAACGAAGCACAGCCACCAAAAAAGAAACCTCACAAATATAGTTTTCAATTTTCTATCATTACCAGTACGGTGGAAAATTCCAACAACTTGGCTTGAAAAAACTCGTCCTCGTTTAGCTGACATGTAGTTTATCACGTTGGACTTTCCCTAAACTTAAAACTGCCACTTAATAAACTCTGCTTCGCTTTACTAATTCGTATTTCAGACAGACGCTCAGTAATTCTTTTCTTTAACTCCTCCTTAAAATAATTAGATACTCATCGTATGACGTCCTCACTCTACCTAACATTTTTGGTAAACTCGACTTACTAGTCTCGTAATTCTGTCAATGCGTAAAACCCTTCTTGTAGAAGCACCAACGTAAAACTTTTTGAATACTGTTACTTGACGCGCGTTCCCTCCCTTGAAACTTGTGGGCTGTTCTCTGTCGCTTCCCTCGCGTGTCACACTGAAATTGTTCCTCTCTCCTAATTGTTAGGTTTATATGTATCGTATTCTTGTCATAGCTGCATCAGTAGGCCAATATTTTCAGTAAATGCTGTCTCTCGTCTCCTCCTAACAGTAGGTCATACTTTTCTCACTCGTCTTGCACTGCTGAACCGGGCGTGGAGGGGGAGCGGTAACGCGCTGGCCTCGCATTCGGTAGGTCGCGGGTTCGAATCCTCGTCCAGCCATCCAGATTTGGGTTTTCTGCTAATCACTGCAAGCGAATGTCGGGATGGTTCCATCAAAATTCCATTCCGAATTTCTTCCCGTTCCTTGCCCTCAGTCCTTTCCCGCCTCTCTGAGCTCCACATCGATGATGCGTAAAGTCACAAAAACAATAACAAAAAAACCATACATTTCATAGAATGTAGCATAATATTGCAAAAATATAACCTCCAAGTAATACATATTTGTAGTGGCTTTGAGGCATTACATGCGTCACGGCAGAACTACAATAGGGAAGTGGGAAGGTTAAAAAGTCTAGTGAGACAGAAAGGCATTATGGAATACTTAAAACAACTAAACAAGCAATTAATTAGAGCAAAGAGAGAAGCAAATGATGGGTGTATGAAGAATATTATTGGTGCAGGAGGACCAATGAACGATGCATCTACAAACTACTATGACTATATTAGAAAACTGAAGGAAAGGGAAGGTACTCAGACTATTGTAGATAAGAATGGAGTTGAAGTCACTGAGGATTTTAAAAGTGCAGAGATATTGAGATCTGGTTTAGTGATACAACTAGGTACAATCATCCTGTGATGGGAGCGAATGAATCAGAGGAGAGTCTCCTTAAAAGTATAAATGAGGAAACCACTAAATTTGAGATAATTTCTCAGGAAATTATGAAGGAACTCAGAAAGCTAAAAAAACATAAAGGAGCTGTTGTAGATAATATTACTACAGATTTATTAAAGATTGTGGGAAACGATATTGTACCATATTGAGGTTCTTCGGTGGTTTAATTACTGATTAATTAATTAAAAAATCCACCAAACAGGTTATTTTTGAAGAGCTGTTTTATTTTGAATCAAAACAAGTCAGCGATATTCACAAGCATAGTTACAATCCAAAGATGCACTTCTGAGTCGTTGCAAATAAAATCTTTGTGAACTCAACTGAATGATTGAAACTCTCTGTAACACTGAATACTGTCAACTAAACTGACTTACTAACTGAATGAAAGAATGTCTCTATCCAGTCGATCTGTTTATATAATCTCTATCGAAATTACGAGAATTCTTCAAAGGCATCCGCCCGATATTTCTCGATCATTAACAATCACTCAAACAATCTAACATATTAAAAACAATCGGAATTAATACAAAATTAATTAACAACATTAAAAAATGATCAGAAATGGTAATTATATGTAAATGGAGACTTTCCCGGCGTATTGATTCAATGAAAGTTTCTCGGGAGTCCAGCCGGATGGTGTCATAAAACGACGACGTTTCGACAACCTGCTCGGTTATCTTCATCAGGTCTATTCTTGATATTTTGAGAAGAAATATCAAGAATAGACCTGATGAAGATAACCGAGCAGGTTGTCGAAACGTCGTCGTTTTATGACACCATCCGGCTGGACTCCCGAGAAACTTTCATTGAATGGTAATTATAGATACTTAAATACAAAATTATTTACAGAAATCCTTTCAAACGGTAGAAAATTGTCCTGTAGACATTGTAACTTACAGTAGTACATGGAATTACAAACTTTTAAGAAATTCACTTGCATCATTCGGTTCTTAAACATATTAAATGGACTTTAAATAATTTTCTTACATAAAATAAAGTCTATATACACTGATTTACAAGAATTTACAAAATAAACATATCAAATCACTTTCAAGCAAACTTTAGCTCACTACAAATATTTCATACAGTACAATACTATTCAAAATTCAGGTATTAGGGCTGTTACAACCATACCTTGAAATTTTATTTCAAATGAGTTTGGAATCTTGCTGCTTACCAGTGGATTCGAAAAGAGCAATAGTAGTATCGGTTCATAACGGAGGGGTTACAAATAGGGTTGAAAATTACAGGCCAATTAGTTTGGCATCAGTGATAGGCAAAATGATGGAGATATTGATATGCAACTCTATCAGAAAAGTCTGCGAGGAAATAACTGGTTTTCAGATCGACAAATGGGTTTAGGCAAGGATATCCATGTGAATCCCAGATGGTTGGCTATATGCATGATATTTCAGCTGAATTGGACAAGGGGCGTCAAGTTGATAGTGTGGCACTAGATCTTTCTAAGACGTTTGACAGAGTGAGCAATAAAAAGGTTTTAAATAAACAGAAATCTATTGGATTGGATGCAAAAGTTACTTGTTGGTTAGACGAATTCCTAAAAGCCAGAAAGCAAAGTGTTAGAGCAGGAAATACATTATAAAAAGAGGTGGAAGTAAATATGGGGGTGCCACAGGGTAGTGTATTGGGACCATTGCTGTTCATAATTCTAATGAATGACTGTGTTGATGGGTTACGGTCAGAGTCTAGGTATTTTGCAGATGATAGAATGGTATAAAATAGGATCAAAACAAGTGAAGACTGAACATCTGCAGGGTGACCTGGATAGAATATCGAAATGGGTTGGTCAGCACAGAATGAAGATAAATGCCAAGAAAAGTCAGGTTAATAGGTACAAAGATAAAAATCAAAAGGTTAATTACGATTATAGGATGGGGTCAGAATTGCTAGTTGAAAGTTTGAAGTGGAAATTCCTTGACATAACCTTTGATAACAAACTCAGTTGGGCAGAGCACATTGGACAGGTGGTAGGAAAAGTTTACAATATTCTTAATTTACTGGAGAGGGTGATGAGAGGATGTACCAGAGAAGTTAGGGAGTTGGGTTACAAAACTCTGGTTAGACCATTGGTTGAATATGGTGATTTAGTTTGGGACCCACATTTTGGCTATCAAATACAGGAGTTGGAAAGTGTGCAAAGAAGAGCAGCTAGATTTGTTTGTGGAAATTATCGCAGGACCCAGTGAGTAACTGATATGATATGGGAGCTGGGTTGGGACTCTTTGGAGGAAAGGAAGAGGGTGAAGAGAGTGCTGGGAGTGTACAGGGCATATTCTGATGATGGAGCTTGGAGGGATATTGGTCAAAGAATTAGGAATAGTGCATGGAAGGGGAAAGGCGACCATGACCACAAGCTAGTGCTCGATTTGATGCAGAAAGGAGTGAGAAAGTTTTCTTTTGTCGGTAAGGATGTCAGGAATTTTAACAACTTACCAAATGTAGTGAGGAATAATTTTCCAAAAACGCTTAAGGAATTTAGAATTAAAATTTGTAAATCATAATAGTAAATGTGGGAGACATTAAACATTCAAACTGTAAAAGAACATTTAAAAAAATGTTTATATAAAAAAGGGGTGAATGGATGACTGGGGGAATTGCAACCGGAGTATTAGGTCCATCGCAATTAAATTAATAATAATAATGAGCGAAACCACTTCAGAGGCGACCAACGGAGAAACACATATTGAAACATGTTTGCATTTAATTTCAGACTCATCTCAATTTTTTTTTTTTTTTAACTGCTTTACGTCTCTCAACAGCGAGGTCTTTAGAGACGGGAAAGGATGGGGCGCAAGGATGGGGGCAAGGAATGGGAAGGAATTCGGCCATGGCCTTTTGAAGGAAGCATCCCGGCATTTGCCTGGATTGATTTGGAAAACCATCGAAAACCCAAATCTGGATGCCCGGACGGGGATTCGAATCACCGTCCTCCAGAATGCGAGGCGAGAACGCTAACCGTTACACCGCCACGCTCGGTCTCATCTCAAGAAATCCGATTTGCACTTAAGCAATCGCCATGTTTCAGGTAAACTAACCCTTTTCATATATCCTTAGTTCGGGTTATCTACTATTTCTTCAGAAATCGATGACATTCCCATCACCCAACTTTTATTTTTCTGAATGGTTTAATAATAAATTTTACGTCAACACTAATGTTATTATTGTTGGTATTAATAATGTCAACTGCAAGATTTTTTTCTGCGATGATGAATTCTGCTGTTCCTTCAGTATATTATCTTTACCTGAAATGTAGATTAATCAATTGTTAACTACTCTAAAAAATATAAACTATATTTAATATTCTATTGTGATTTTAGATGAGGTGACCGTTCATTGAAATACAATAATTTTGCGCGCCATTGAAAGGAATAATAGAAAATATGTTCACACAACAATAAATCAGGAGAATTAAACTACCAGATGCAGAAAACTGTTTAATATCCCATTAAAACAAAGAAAATAATCTTATCGTTCATTCGACGGCAAAAACTGGAATGAAGTTAGCAGAGTCATCATTGTGTTTATAACGGCGAAGCATTAATACAACACGGTATCGAAGTAGTTTATTACAAGCATTTGCTTTTAAATCATCACTTATTTTCTATCATTGATTTCTCTCTGACTAATACTCTCCACTGCGGTAGTTTATTGTGGGGGATCTCTACGAAGATAGCTAACAAATAACGCCAATTATATTTCAAATTACAGTACATTTAGCCTCATGAGGTTTAAGTTGTGTAGCCGATTGTCGAAAAACTGAACAATGTTTCGTCAAAGGAGGGTTGTCATGTGTTGTCATAATACATTCATTAACTACACTGATCCGTTGTAAGGTGCATTCGATTTGGCACTAACCGTGAAAATCGATAAAGGGGGCGTTTTCTCTTAAATCTGGAACTTCCCCTCCCCCCTCCCTGTGGTGAGATTTGTTGACATCTGCTGGGATCCTCCCACCCCTCCTCCCCCAACATGAGATCAACTTCATGATTTTTTTTTTAACCCTACAGTTCTTTGATGGGCGGCAATCTAAAAAAAAAAAAAATGGCGTGATATTTCCGTCGACCCCCCTCCCTCTTGGTGAGAATTTACGGGACCTCCCCATCCTTATCTGAGCTCACTTAATTAATGGATGCCCCCTAAGTAAAAGTGTATACTATTGTCTGTCGACTTTTAAGTCATGTTAATAAAATTCCACTTACTTTTTGCTACGTAGCGCTGCTTCAATGATGTTACCGACTGCAAACGTTTCGGAACCCAACGTGGAGCTTCCCTCAGGATTATTGCGGGCTGATTTATACGCTGCTGCGACGATGTGGAATAACCAGCCGTCAGAAGGGGATAAATCAAATTGAAACAATCCTGAGGAACACCCCAGGTAGGGTGCAGTAACGTTGGCGGTAACAACATCATTGAAGCAACTCTGAACCGCAAAAAAGTAAGTGGCACTGTACAAACCTTTCGTCTATATTTATCAGATCAAATGACATAGATTAGAAACATTTAGCATCACAGATTTTGTCTTTGCCTTCTGGAAAAAACAGCAATCATCAGGCGTATAGCACTCATTTCCTGATTTAACTCTTGTGTGTTGTATTAGAAACGATTCCTCGTGAAAGATTTTCATGTTCACAGTGGCGTTGATTCGTTGCTTTAAGCCGTGAACTCTGATAAGAACTCGTTTCTACATCGGTCCAAATTAACACCGAAGCAATGTTGATCAAAGCTGTTGCCAAGCAAAAGTGGACCAGACGCTAACATGGTCACGCCGTAGTTAATGGCTGTGCGAGCCACTGGAGGTCACGCTGTGGGGTAGGACGCTTCGTGACTCGACTGGATTGGACTGGACTGGCCAAATGTCACTCACCAGGAAGCAATAAGCTCACCCAGTAGCGCTGCTCTCGTCTATGCATGTATACCTCGACGTTTTGCTGACAGCCAGCTAATTAAAGTCTCTTGTACTCTACTAAGGGCAACTGAATGTCGCATCCCATCAGGAGTTTCAGGAACTGTGTCAGATGGCACTATTGTTTATCTGTTTTACTTCCTTTACGTAATGTATTTTAGAGGAAAACGAAAACTTCTTGGCGTAGGGCCATATTTTCGATTATTTATATGGTGAGCGGTTAACGCTATGTCCTCGCATTCAGGAGAACGGTGGTTCGAATTCCCTTGCAGGCAACGAGATTTGGGTTTTTCAAGGTTTTCCCAAATCACACCAGGCGAATGCCGGGATGCTTCCTTCAGTAGGCCATGGCCAAATTCCTTCCCATTCCTTGTCCCCAGTCCTGCCTCTAATGACATCGACGTCAACGAGGCCTAAAGCCACAAGTAAAAAAAAATATATACCTTGTAGGATCAAAAAAATATCAAATCTATAAACAAATAAGTTGTCAAGGATTCAAAATAGTGAACTCTCATCTCTCTCTATATCTTCCTAAAGTAAATATCGAATTTCACCTCTTAATGTGACCACAGTGAAAACTGAACATACTTAGAATTTAATTAAATTTAATTGCAACAGAGCGCAGGCTCCATTAGCAATTTCGTTTGCCATCTAATTACACCTTTATTATTGTTTTTTATTATTAATTTACATAATTGCAGTGCTTACTTTTGCCATTTAAGAATTTTAATTTTAAATTCCTTCAGCGTTTTAGATAAATTATTCATCACTTACCTTGATAATTTGCTCCAATCCCTAAACCCTTGACCACAGAAGAAAAAAATTTCCCTTCCATTATGCATGAAAACGAGTGTCAGCTTATACCCATGGTCATATTTTCCTTTCAATGCATTACTTCAAATGCATCTACCAATATCCCTCCAAACCCCGACACCAACATACGTCTTGTACACTGCTAGCAATCTCTTCACCCTCCTCCTGTTTTCCAGTGGCTCCCAGTTCAACTCCTTTACCACATCAATTGCCGACTAAATTCATCGGTAATTTCAACAAACAAAAGATTTTCTCCTTCGCATACCCTCCAACTCCTGTATGTGGTACCCATGCTCTCAGAATAAGACTAATTAGAGCACTTAACTGTGTGCACGGCAGTGCACCCGCCAAGTCCAGTCAACGAAGCGATTCGGGACATTTTTGAACCTCAATTTCTTCGGTCGTATTCATGCTACATGTCTCAAATTTCTGTTATGCAGAGATATCAGCAATCTTAGAAAACATACTAAATTTTATTTCGTTAAGGTTCTTCGTTCTGATGCTATTCGGATACAAATTTCAGTGATTTGTCACTCATTCACTGACTTATGATCATCAAAAATCTAAGGTTCTTCCCGTAGCCGTAGATAGCTTAAATTTGGCATGCAAATTAAATTTTACCCACATATTACAAGAAAACTCTGAAACTCGTAAATTTGCATACATCTACCCCTTACCTATCCCTAATAACTTTATATACCTCAGATTTCCATTGCAAAGTGAGGTTAATAAGGGTAAGTAATGTGTTAAATTTTACTTTCGTTTTCTTACTTTGCAAGTTATTGAAATTCAAATTTTTATTTCTACCACGACATCCCGACATCAAAATTCCACTGTACTTCCAGCAATCCCAGAAGTAAGTAATTTGGTACACATATATAGTTTCATCCCAAAATCATAATAAAAATCTAATGTTGGAGTTTTCCCCCTTATTTATTTAGTTACAATCCCAAACATGAACAATTCTGGCACATATTTGCGGCTTAATTGTTTTGCTCCGGATAAAGCTATATGCATGATAATTTTTTAGTGCATAGAGATCAGCAAATTTAACTAATATCTTAAATTTTACTTTGCTCCTAAGCTTGGTTTGGAAGTTACTCGTAGTTTATTTATGGTGGTGGTTACACCAGCGGCAATATGCATTGCTCGGCTACGGTGCACACCCTTTGTTTTCAGAGAGTGTGGCATTGTTGGTAGCGTATATTGATGTCTTAAATTCTGAAATGTTCTTATTCACCGATTTTCAAATGAAATTATTACATTTAATCAGCGATTCAGAATAAGCGATAAACTTACAAAAAGAAATGAGATCCCACAAAAACAATTATTGTAAAAATTGGCCAAGTCTCGTGCTCGTGTAGTGACAAAAAGTTGTGAGATTTCCTGCTGAGCCAAATCTACACTTTACAGGTGTATTCACTTCACTTTGTGAAACAGAATGGTTTCTCCCGGTGTCATAGATCATTTAGAATTTTTAAAAAAATCTGGTGACTTGGCCATTATGCACGTCGTTATTTTTAATGAAATCGAAGGCATAATATATTCTTGTTAAATTCGTAAAAGAGCGAGGGAAATCTTGGCTTTAATGTATTTGTAAGTTTGCTTAAGCAACACATTTAAGTTATTTACGTATATAGGTTAACTAAGACCTGGCGTGCATAATGGCCAGTCTCCAGATTTTCGTAAATTCTAAATAAATGATTATGACACCGAGAGAAACCAGAATAGACGCTCGATTCCTGACCGCTTGCTACAGTCCTTATGAAAGCGTCACAGAACTGATTAGTCGACTAGGTTGGGAGTCTCTGGTAGATAGACTACACACGTTTCGTTTAAACTTATTGGTAAACATGCGTACTCCCACTTTCAGTTTTGAGTGTAGTGAAATACTTCTTCCACCAACCTATTTGAGTCGGAAGGACAGGAAAGATTAAATTATAGAAATAAGGTGCCGGACTGATTCTTATATGAATTCTTTTTTCCCTTGTACCATTAGGGATTGGAATGCACAGCAAAAAGATTAGCTCTGGTGCTGAGCACCCTCTGCCATCCACAATTTTGTGAATTGCAGAGTATATATGTAGATGTAGATGCAGACGTAGAAGCCCACATAATGGGCGTTGACTCGAATTATCCGACTTTAGGAATTGTGGCATATACAAAATAGCAACGTTTAAACCATTCTGCTTCACAAAGTGAAATGAATACACGCTGTAAAGTGTAGACTTGGCTCAGAAGGAGATTTCATAACTTTATGTCACTACACAAGCACGATACGGGGCCTATTTTTACAAGAATTGTTTCTGTTCTAAGAATAAGAGTAACCAGAGCACTCATCTAACAGACTCTGATAAACAAACTGTACATGAAGTATCCATCACAATTAATGCGACAGTTGTACTCTAGCATAGTTAGCCAGTGCAACTCGTGAAAGTATTTGTAAATTTGTTTAATTCTACTTTTAGAAAGTTTAAAAGGAAAAATACAACGACATGTTGGGTTAAGGAAAACAGAGGTTACGCTATAGTGATTGTAGCTTTAAGGCCACTAACAGCAGGATGGATAAAATAAAGATACATTCTTTGAATTTTTAACACTGTAAAAAATGCAGAAGCAGTAACTATTCTATGTTTTGCTGATTACTTTGAACTGTTAGTAGATAAGCCTAATAGACACCAAAAAGTGCACTGAACTGCACGACAAAATTTTGAAAGGAGAAAGAAACGAAGATGAGGAAGCTAAACCAACAATAACAGCACGTTAAGTATAGAAAAATAAGATAAAATAAAATAGTCAAAAAGCTATATTATTTATGAAGCAAAATTATAATTAATCGTGGAAACAAAAATGATCTCGAACTCAGTGTATCACTAGCCTTCTCCAAAAAGAGACATTCTTGCTTTCAGACATTGACGTAAGACTCAGAAAGTACTAAAACTGTTTCTATAGACAAGAAACAAATTTAGCAAAACTAGAAACAAATTAAATCGAAGCATTTGAAATGAAACGTTATAGAAGGATATTCAAATAACAGTGTAATGGAAATAATGATTCAGGAAGGAAGCTTATTTAAGAATCTCATTGAAAGAGGAGAGAGGATACTGGATCGCACTTCCTGATTTGCAGCTAATCGCTTAGTGAAACTGAACAATAAAGGAAAAAAATAAATTCAATAAGGGGTATACGGCTTTTAAAACCAATAAATGTCTAATTGTTTCCGAAAGAAAAACCGAGCTTACTAAACTTATTCAGTGATTAAAGTTCTGTTCTAAGATAAAACACTTGTACAGCAAATTTTCACAACTTGAACAAACTGAATCTAAGTCAGAATGGTTTCAAGTATTTGACATACTTATAACAAGTTACAGGGTTAGAAACTATACCTTCTTAGAGGATGAAATAAAAAATACTCGACATATGATTTCTTATCTTATATCTTTAAATTAGCATTTCATATATATATAACCTCGGAAACGGCTCTAACGATTTGGATAAAATTTCATATTTAGATAACGTTTTGTTTTTTAAGTTTACCTAAATAGGTGTCTTCCATGCGGAAACGCGATTTTACAAAAAATCATCAATTCTTGTATTTGGTATCTCGGAAACGGCTATAGCGCCATCTCGTAGATGTTTTAGGTACCAGTAAGCTTACTGATGTTGGTTACGTTTCTCTTTTGTTCGTGCAAGGAACTTGTTTATCTTTAAACAGGCAATTCATATTTAATATTATATTAGCTGACCCATGCGAATATTCGCACAGTATCATGCTCGTCACCGAATGATAATATAATAATTAGGAAGTAAATAGCCTAAATGCAAGTATTTATTAATGAAAGGAATTTTATTTTAAAGAGCAGCACTTTTAGTGTAAACATTTGTTATCATTAAATACTTCATGTTTAATTGTAAAACAATTAAAAACTAGATATTTAAGAAATATTGGCTTTTTCATATATCATTTTTTCAATCTTCTTTACTTTACAGAACTTCTTTGAAAACAATATTTGCAGTTATAATGTGATCATCGTTGACTTTTTGATCGTATGTCTCTTTAACACAAAAATAAATATTAGCCAAATGAATTTGCAAACGCGTGAAAAAGCCACGTATGGGTGTCCATACAAGAAAACCTGTTCTGATAAATACAATCCTGCCTTTTTAAGCTTCTGACCTTGTGCTTTATTATGGCAATGTTCATAGTGGAGGTTACTTCTATTGAAAATTGTATTCTTATCATTTGGAAAGGTGCCGTTGGCTCAGAAGGTGTGAGGTTAATGCGAGGTATGAGCATGGTTTTATCGGAGTGAATTAATTTAGCACTGATGATGAACTCATCTAAGTCAATTACGACTAATCTCGCACAATTAATTAATCCCTGATTAGCATTAAGATTTCTATTTGACATAATAATAGTATTTTTCTATAAAAACAATTTAAGAGCTGGTAAACCAGACGATTTCGGATATGGCTCGAGCGATTTGGATGAAATTTCATATGTAGATAACGTTTTTCTTTCGAAGTGTGTAACATGATTTTACAACAGCAAAAATGGAGCAATTCTTGAATTAGGTATTTCGTAAACGGCTATAATCTCATTTCCTATACGTTTCAGGTAACACTAAGCCTACTGATGTTAGTTAAGCTTCTCTTTTGCTGGAGCAAGGAACTGTAACACTTCAAAATGCCTAGGAAGCCTTCAAGGAAATCTTTTAACTTTAATTCAACTTCACTGAAAATCTTGCATATTGAACAGAAATCGAAAGATGCCAAGCGAATTTCGGTCACCCAGGTACTAATCATCTTAAACGCTCAAGGAAGCAAAATAATATGAATAAGAAAGGACACAACTAGATCTGGGAACCTTCGGATCGATGAAAGAGAATCGTGCAATGAAATAGAAATGAACCACGCAGAGCACATTCAGAGAAATAGTATAACAGATGATTACAGAAAACCCCAGTGGCTGCATTTGCTTTAGTTTATGATGTTAGATAGGACTGATCTCGTATTTTTATATCTCCTTCTCGTATTTTAATATACTTCCTGATGTTATATTCATAGGTATTCTTCCACAGTCTTGATTTGAAACTTTAATGAGAACTTAATTCTTTAAACCCTTGAATGATTATAAACTTTAATATAATTCATTAATCTTTATTTTCGTTAAAGTTTATTAAGAAGAAACCGAAGATTACAAAGGTTCGCGGTACTAAATGTAGTCAGCTCGAATAAATGCTCATACTCCACGCAATTGCTTGCTAGTTCTTGTTAGGCTATCATCTCCCTAGCAACCAACTCATTTTTTTTTCTTTATATTTTCTCTATGTTATGCCACACTGACTTAGCTTAATTATCATCTGAGTTCAGTAATTAGGACGGGATACTTTACGGTGACTGTTAATTGTCTAGGAGGAATAAAATAGTTTTGAGATTTCTCTACATCTGTACCGTTTGTATTTACGCCTAGAAAGATGTCGATGTAATAAGAGAGGAGCCATAAATATTGCTAAAATATATCCTGGTTGTACAGCAAGTGACCTAATGAATGGAAGTTAGAGAGTCATGCACTTTAACTAGCATGCTAGCAGCCAGTTAGGGGCATAACTTTCTTCCCGTGCAGAAATCACTTAAGACCAAAGAGAGCCGAGAACCGTGTGGCATTTATGGTTCGCGTCTGGCCAGTTTTATATCTCCAGGATTTAACCTCCTGCTGCACGCTGGAACCTAAGTAACGGGCGGTAATTTACACCTGTCCCCCGAGAGCAGACGAAAACCCTGTCCGACTCCCTTCTCGAGTCATCTTCACCCGCTAAGCTGACGCCTCCCTGCTGACATGGTGCGTATCCTACACGCACAGGTGTCTGGTGCTGATACACGCTAAGTGATCCACGTGAACCAAAGAGCGCATCCACAGTGAGACAATCCAGTTCCACGATAGCACAGATCTGAGTAATAATCTAAACTCCTCTTACTACTAACTATGTAATTATATTAAAAGGTTGGCCAAAGAGTAAAATTTTCTTTAGTGGAATCACAGAAAAAGTGAAAAGAAACATGCAGAAATTATTCAAATCCGATCTAAACGATTTTATAAAATTTTGTATCAGATTGAAATGTAAGTTAGTGGTATTTTGCTGTTGTTTTTATAATCGGTCAGAAACATTTTTCGAGGTGTTTTGGATCTCGAGTGAAAACATCGAAAATGAACAAAGGAAAATGTTTCCCATAAGGAGATATAAAAATAATTTTTTTAACATAACTAATTTAAAAAATATAAACCACTATTATTATTTTCAGAATTAGAATTGCTAAATTCGATCAGAAAAATACGTAAACAAATTGTGTCAAGGAAAAACCATCAATTACCATAGCAGAAGTCAACATGGTGTAGAAAATAGAACGAGGCAAAGCAATAAAAACTTGAGAAGAAAGAAAGAAAACTATTTAAGTGAGCAGTGTGTATAACATATAATTTATTCAATGAATCTATCACTCACTATCTGAATAAAGGACACACTAGAGTAAAACCTATTTGTTTCGTGCGATTTAGCAGTACGAAATTTCAGTACACGATAAAAGCTGATATTCATGTTATTGACATAAGTATTTTGCATCCGGAAACGGAGTGATATTGCTGGTGACATCTCCAAGGTTGATTGAGATTTTGTTTTCGCCATTGATTACTGTAATCTATTATTTTGATCTTTTCTATTATGCCTCCATTATATACAACGTTAAATTGATAAAAGTATAGGAATAAACTACAGGAATCAAAATTAATACCGCGAAATAAAAAAAAATGGAATGAACTGATGTCTCGTCTGTTCTGCGGAGCCACTATGTGAGTAAAATTTCCTTGCACGCCATTATTTTCATACAAACATATCCCTCGATAATTTGCCTGAAAACATCCGTGCACGCCATTGCTTTGATGCTATCATATCCCAGATTACTCTCTTGGAAACTTTTGCGCACGTCTTTGTTATGATGCCAGCATATATCCGACAATTCATCTGGAAACTTCTGAACACATCATTGTTTTGATGCTAACACATCTCCTGGTAGTCATCTTTCACATATAACATTTGGCTTGGCAAAGTTTACTTTTCTGGTAGTTGTTTTTAGAGGTTTACTTCTCCTACCGTATCACGAAAAGTGAACACATGATGCAGTGGTCCAGGAACCAACTATGTCCTCTTCCAAATCGCTTCTTTTTATTGAATGGTAGAATCACGTCTTTCCGCAACGTCACAAGACTCAAACAACGTCGACTATCGCGGTGCAGAGATCACTTTCGACCTAATTAATAGTCATTCAAGTGACACGATATTACGTGGAGTACTGTAAAAATTTGCAATGTACTGTAAATATAACTGTAACATGTTTGAAATATTAATAGTCACTGATACTACGTGGAATATTGTACAAACTGGAAACGTAAATAATACTAACATCTTTGAAATTAAGAAAGAAAAATCATAGTATCTACAGGTATTAGCGGTGAAGTTAGTTATTCATAAAAATAAAATCTACGATCAGAAAGCATCAGTACAGTACACCAGCAAATTACCAAATGAAATATAATTAATTTTAAAAGGATACAATGAACGAATAGAAGAAGAAAAATAAAGAGACGTTTAAAAATTAGGACCGAATATAGATCCTGTTGACAAAGTATTGATCCGAAACAGAGAAAGTGTGAATGAAGGCGGTTGTTTGGTTTGTGGCTACGGCAAACATGAAAGTGTATCGAATGCAGTACAGCTGACCTCCGACAGGCTAGCAATCAGGAGTCGTTATGTCTATGCGGAACTAGAGAGCAGCATGCATTCAAGCTTTTGAATAGCTGCTACAGTAAGAACTTCTCACTGCACGTTTTTACAGCTGTAAGAACAGCACGATGGAAGTAAATTGCCGAAAAGATCGTTGAAAATGTTGTTTCCCTCGCGTAGTATTAGAAATATTGTTTGTCGCGGTTGGAATGCGCTGTACCGCTGTTACAAGAATGTTTCTTCGATAACAACAATATTGAGAGATATAGAGAAAGGTGACATACGAACTCTACATTTGTTTGAACACATTTACTAACTGCCAACCATTATATCAAAATATTTTAGGGTTCATCAGTCAGTAATAATAAAGAGCTGTATTACCATGTAGGCTACACGATTTTCTGCATATGACACCTCTGTAAAGTCAGGTTTCATGAAATTGATGTAGGATACTGAAAGTGGTAAATTCACTTAACGTGGCATGTGGCCGGAGGTGAAAACCTCAGTACATAAGTACTGACCCCAAAACGGGTTCGCCACGATGTATAGCTATAGTAAATTATCCAGATACAGCCGCATCTATGTGTCGCAGTCTTGGAACGATTTTCCGTCTCAGTTTTCAACTTGAATGAAGGGCAATGATTTAAAGAAGAAAAAATGGAGCCAAGACCCAATTACCTCAAGTGCTATAGAGCACAGTCTATGTGACGGCTCTAGAGCTTTACAGAGTGTATTTTTGGAAATTATTCTGAGTTTTATCATACGATTTATGAATTTCGAGCGTGGTGTAATATCAGGATCCTCCCGCAGGGGATAAAGATTGCGAACAATCCTCCTCGGGAGCGTAAGCGCGTCGAGCGATTGCATCAGAAGAAGCTTTGGTTTAGCAAAGTCTATAAATAGTACTCTAACCAACAAGCATGGCTCTTTCATCTCCAGTGATCGTCGGAAGGAGTACGTTTAGTCCAAAGTTTTAATTTTGTGGCCGCGTTTGAGATTTGGAGTAACCTGGTGAGTTGGTCTATAGCCATGTACGGGGAGTAAGTTTATTGGTTGGTGTATTTTGTTGTTATTGTTCATTCAAAGTGAGAATTTTAGTATAATCATAATCACTCCAATTAGGTTTTTTCGTTGAAACTAGCAATAGCTAAGTTTATATAAGAGTGACTAAATATGGGTCAGTTATGGATACATTAAAATGCCAACGAAATTAATTATTAGTTGACACTTACCGGTTGTGCAACTGCTAAAAAATCGCCACATTTATCCTGCTGTTTATGTTCACAAAGGACTTTGCTCCAGTTAAGAAGTTCTGAATCAACCATCAAGTATTTTTTTTGAATAAAGTGTTATATTTTATAATTGTACAGCAAGATTGAAAGTATTAATTGATAGACACTGTTAGTAACTTCAGTTATTGGAAATCCTAAATTTCAAATATTGCGCAATTTCTTTAGGGATTGAAAGAATTGGTTAGGGATTGTTAACGAACAGTTTTAAGAAGCCTTAAGGTATTATTGGTGGGGTATCAGATTTGTTTTTTTTTTTCTTTTCTTTTTCTTCTTTTTTGAGAGGAAGAAATTATTAACCTGGTGAAAAATCTGTCGTAGTAGTTTAAATAACATAACGATTGGTGAGTCTAAGAATTTTAGAGATTGTGCGTTAAAGACTTAAGAGGAAATTATTTAATCTCTAAGCGTCTGTTATCATTTAGTAGTTTTGAGATTTTATTCTAACCTTTATGAATTTCAGAGGATGTTTTATGGCTTTACACCTCGCCGACGTAATTGGAAGCGTAAAATGACTTTGGTCAAGGAACGGGGAGGAATCTGGCCTTTGTCCTTTAAAGGAATCATCCTGGAATGATGTCGGGAAACCACGAAAAAAGGAAATATGAATGGCGAGACAGGGATTCAAACCCGCGTGCACTTTTCTGGTTACTGCTCACCCACTACGCTCGGTATGTGCAAAACTAGCGCGCCCTCATCATGATTAATGTTGTATTGTGTGGGATCCACACACAAAGGGTTGATTACTACTATAGACAAAAACACTGAAAAGCCGCTTTACATGTGACCACTTGGTACATACAGCTTACGTTAGTGTCAACGACTTGGTGCTGGGGTTGGAATGTGTTTGTCTGACAGACCGACGATGTAGATTGCGATGAAATTTATTAGCGAGTATGCGAACACCCAACTTCACTGAAGACGAATATATTTGGATCAAAATAACAGTAGAAATAGAGTAAGGGAAACAATCCTCACTGATACTTATATGTATTACTTGTTTCCTCGTACCGTTAGGGACTGGAATATACAAAGAGGAAATTAATCATGTTGCAAAGCATTCATTTTTATCCACAGTTTTGTGAACTGGGGAGTATTGCTGTGGAACTAGTACTTGGCAAAACCTAATATGTTACCTACACATAATTTGTGATATAACACGAGGTAAAACTCATTTGATACGATTAAATAGTAATGTTGATGATTAGAGAGTCTGCTGGGCAGATGGTTTTAATTTCCACCATAGGTGTTGATGGGTGGGCAATAACATGCAGGCTTGGCATTCGGGAGTACGCGGGCTCAAATCCCGTCGGGGCAAATAGACTTCAATTTTTCCATAATTTCCAGGAATAAAACCAGGACAAATTGTCCCCTATCATTTCCTAGCTGTAATGATCTCGAAGCTGACAAGCCGTAAAGCGCAAAGCAAAGAAATAACTTCCAACAAAGTTAAAAATGCCCCTAAATTATTCAATTCAGAAATAAATAACTCGCATTCTCATACCACTTGACATTTAATGAAAAAACGACGACAACGAGCAAAAATCGTAACTTCTTTTTCATAAGTTATCACTTTACGTCAATCTACATGCAATTATTTTTCATTGAAAATGAAGTTTAATTATTTTAATCATTAACACAATTAAGTTGAAAAGTTTGAATGTCTTTGGTCCTAGTAAACACTTGGTGAAATTTAAAATAAATCAAAGTATGGTAAGAGCCGTTGGTGTACAGTACGTAATATCATATTTAAATTAAATATTCACAATTAGAAGCATTTACTAATTGTTACAATCATTCATGTAAACATACATAAATCTATGTTGTATCATAATCAAATTGTTTACGTTGCTCTTATAATTTAACAATATTTCATATATTTCTGTAAAGAAATCATACGCCTTAAGCACATTAAATTAATTTTTAGAATGACGATTTAGAGAGATTTAAATCTTGCTGTTACATTACGAAGCTAGAGTAATACTTCCCTGCGACTTTGAAAGCTGCTAACTCTCCATTGTCGACTAGCAGTGTTTATCATTGTGAATGCGGTGGGATGTACACAAGTTAAAGAGAACGGAGCGTGCCCCCAGGATTACGGGAACTTACTCGCCACAGCAGGTTGAAACGAGATACTATGTGAGCCTTTCCTAATATCATTCAGAATATTATCATAAAATAAGTTCACGTAACAAGAAAATTCTGGCTTTATGGTATTTTTGAAAAGAAAATAAGAGAGTCTACTGATTTCTTGTATTAAAAATTCTTGATTAATTTGAGCAGATAATATCTATGTTTTTAGTTAAGAGTAAAATTTGTGCAGTATACTATGGGGATGGAACAAGTGGAAATATTAATATCAAACAGCAGTATTTATTGTTTCCTTTTTATATACGGACCACTGGTGGAGCGATTCGTCAGTTTGCTGAGGCTTTCCCTTAATGCTGATTCTTGGCTGGGACGAAACGATGAAACAACAGTAAATAAAAGGCTATTACTTTGTAATGAATTTAAGAACCTAAACATTAGTTAGACTTTAGTGTAAAACGAATTCAAATTTGAACGGAATTTTTAGATTGCTATAGAATTCACAACGCTATTAATTAATATTAGTGTAAGCCCGTGATCGTTTTTGTGTATCGTCACGGGTCTAGAATAGTTATAATTTTTAGGGTCAAAGATTATGACAGGTTGATCTGATTTGGCCAAATACGAACTTTACCTGTGTTTTACCCTTATCGTGAATAAACTTTCTTGAGCTTGAAGAACTCAGAAGTGTTAATAGGCATATCACACATGGTCAGGAACGATCGCACTATCGTATAATTGTTTCAATGGTGTTAGACTTCAACTTCCTGAAATACAAACTTGAGTGTATTTGACACTAAAAGTTCACTCTGCAAATTTGAACAATTACTGTTTGCTTCGAAAACATCACGTTGTTTTTTTTTATTGAGGTTGGCAAACATTCATAATGTATTCTTTGATCACAGTGCCTGTAACGACCAGAAAACTTAATACAGATTATTAAATGGTTGAGAAACTCCGAAGAATTGACTTGTCAGATTACTCGATTCGGCAACATATTTGGTCTGATGTCCACTTTAAATAACCTAATTACTCACGTGCAGCGAACATGAACAAAGAACATTAACGAAAGTGGTCAGTGAAATACGTAAAAAACAAATGCACCGTAATATATAAACTTTGACGAAACAGTAACATTATGGAAAGTTTTAATTAAATTGAAATATAACCTAGGCTGAAATGACAATTGCAATTCGTAGTTAAAACAGAGACCATGAGTAATTTATATGAAGTCAATTAGCAAGATGTTACTGAAAAGCAGTTCCACGTATATTCAACAGTAAAGTTTATCGATATTCTGTTAACTATGAAATGTTATGAAAAGAAAACTTAATGAATGTATTATGGCAGTTAATTTGGTAGCAGTTGCATAGCTATTAAATTCTGAATATAACATCGAATTTCTTCTAATAATATCTATGGTCGCTGTTAAATTGCGATCGAAGGCTGACGAACGACGCCGCCGTTCTCCAGCCAATAGCTGACGAGGTGATTGAGCTTGGGAAATTATATAGCAGATAAGGTCTGACAGACCCGCCGGTATGTGTCACACACTGGATCGTGGAGGTAAAACGGGACCGGGCACGAGTCCAGGACCCACGTACCGGCCATCCTAATTGCGATTTTTAGACAGTTTCTGGAAATCATCTAGGCAAATGCTGCGATGGTCCCTATTCTACGCCCCATAAACTACATACAAACACACACTACAAAAAATAGACTTACCATGCATAACACACAAAGTTACACGATTCGCAGACATATGGTTAAACAAGACTTTCCTCCAATGATTCACAATGGACACCTGAGTTGTCAAACGGTCAGGTGGTCCATCGTGGTTCAATCGGAAGGAGAGAGAATATAAGGTCTGACACTGGTCTCTGAAGTATCCAGTTTCAAATGTCGGTATACGAGAAATATGCTCAAATGCTTCCGTAGTTTTGAATTCACGTAAAATCAAATGTCGCTTTAAGCCAATGAGATTTACTTAACAGCTAAAGTGACTGCGATGTTTCAGAATACTGCCACTTGCTCAGTAAGATCATAGGAACTGACAAAAGACGTTTTTTATTTATCGAAGATATGTATTAAATCAGAATAGAGTGAATAAAAAGTGTCGAAAATGACATTTTTAAACCAAAGGCTATTTATATTAAGAACACACGAATCAAAACAGTAGTTCAGTTAGACTTGATTATAATTAATCCATATATTCTCTGCGCAAAAGCCTGTCACTTACAGGAATATACCAAACACAATGTCAGGCAGAAACATACCACCAAAAATAACTGAGGTGACACATTGGTACAGAAACGGTAAATACAATGAGATTTGGCACATGAGGCCATATAGCCGGTTTAGACCGTACATGTTTGGTATTAAGGCCAACCTGGTTCATAAGTTTGTTCGGATTAATAGGGATTGTTACTCCGCTCGTTAATTAAATAATTCGTTCTGTCCTCAATTAATGACGACTACCTTTAAATGATGCACACTTTACTGTAGTAGGTCGCCAGATGGTTTTACCTTCCACCAAAAGTTAATGACTACTGCTTTGAACGGATTAAATACTTCTATGAAATTACAAAACCGACGAAACACTTCTTCTCTCACTTTTATCTCGTGTAAAAGCTTAATAGTAACATTACGGTTGGATAAGGCACTAGATTCGTTCAGAGATACTAAAGCACAAATACATTTTGATGGCGATTGAATATTTGGAACTAACTAAACGGCTGCTAGCTTCTCGCCTCTGCCGCTGGCTTCAATAGTCGCTAGAGAAGCATCCAGAATAAGTCAAAGAAGGCCGACCGATGTGTTTCGAGCGTTGACATTGCGGCCGACAGTCAAAACCACACTAAAACAAATAGAATTAGCACAAAATTATTTAAAATCATTATGAAACACCCAGAAATGACTGTTAAAGGAATTTACAGGTATTTACACACAAAATAATCAATATTAACTGTCCAAACAGTTGAGAATTGTCCTCTAAGCATCATGGCTCACAGCAACACTTACAATTCACAACTTTTAATTAATGTTTCGCACATAATACTGTTCTTCATTGTATTACATATGATTTGCCCAGTTTCTCTCCATAAAGAAATGTTAATTTATATGACGAATATTCACAATTATTCACAAGAAAACTATACAAACTGCAATTAATCAACTCCCATGGTGCTATACATAATTCTTAAAATAAAATTTCGTTATAGGGCCGGGCCTGAGAGGCAGTCACAAGATGTGTGCGCGTCAGTATGTAGCACGCTGAATTTCTTTACTATATATGTGTTGGTTGGGGTTTGTGAATATAATTGGATCAGAAATATATATTTTTCTACGTCCTTTGTATTTTTCTGGTATTTTCATAGAAGCAACTCTCCACATGCGCCATGCTGAAAGCGCAGCACCTACTCAATGTTAGCGGCATCTGAGTGAACAGTTTATTTTTAACGTGAGCCAACGGAGTGAAAGTTGTCCATCTCGCGGCGATGTGGTGAATCGCTGGTTGCTGACCACCGCAACTGGAGGCGGCTCGGCTGAGGTCGAAGACCGCTCGGCCCAACCAGTGCCCACTCTCGTGAAATCAACGACCGGCAACAGGCGTTCTTGTTCTCAGTTTGCCGGTGCCTGCACGTACATCAGCTTAATTTGTTTCACTTCGGCGCCACAGCCGAAAAATTACAAACCCGTTGGTTGCGACAACTACAATACACTCAACGTACAGATTTGGTGTGAGACAAAATGCACATAAAAAGTACGATACTACACGGAACATACCACATGAGATGTACAGCTAAGAAGCAATGAATATTTTGACAATACCACAAAACATTTTGCTCTTGTTCGGATAGATTCAATTGCTTTTTGTGTAGTTGTCGAATACTGAAGCCAAGGAATAAACGGCAGTTAGTCCACAAAAACCACATCAAACTATCACGTACCACGTTTCTTAAAACTTTTCATTCACAAAATTCCGAAACTGGAATTGGATAATTGGAAGACTGTAGGAGATTGGGCAGAGTATTGCAAATGTAGACATACTCTAACGATGAGGTCTGAACCGATATTGGACAAAGAATTGGGCATATTATGAGGAAAGGATTAGAGCATTATGATCATCACTTAGCACCTGGTTTCAGACATAAGGGAGTGGGAAACTTATCTAAACACTAGGGACTCAACTGACTGCAATTACCTTATGGGGCAATTACCTTATGGGGCGAGGTGCGGAATAATTTACGGCAAACAGCAAACTAAATCAAAGTAAAAATGCGCAAAACCTATTAGTAGATGTTCAGGGAAATTTTCAGCAAGTATATAATGTTAATAATAATAACAACATATAAAGTATGTGTCATCTTACTGGTATTTAGTTTATGAAGTGCATACAGACTGATTCCAAACGTATTACAATATACAGGGCGTTCGCCGGAAAACGCTACCCTCCCAGTCTGTTGCCGTCGGCAACTTGCTCGGTCAGTCGGGCCAGCAACTCCCGCCACAAGGCACCGTGAATCACCGCACTGTTTAACACCTCTCCACTGCCCCAACAGCGCAGTGACGCAGTATGATGGGACCCTTACATTGTTAAGAACGGTTTCTTTGCATTGTAGCTAGTTTGTGACTTCAGTCTCTTATTAATCAGTGTTGTGAATAAACGTTTCTTTGCGGTTTGGCTGGTTTGGGGCTTCATACTCTTACTAATCTGTACCGTGTTTGAGTGTGAGTAAAATTATGGTACGTTACAGTTTGCAACAAAGAATATTTCTCTACGATACATATGTGAAGAAGAAGTCGTTTAAAAAGTGTCGCAGTAAATTTCGTCGCGAATATCCTGGCGCTTTACTGCCAGCTAAATCAACAATTCTGCGTCTGGTTAAAACAGTAAGAGAAACGGGTTCATTTTTTAACAAAAAGAGACTGTCGGTCAACCGTATTCTCACAGAGGAGAAAATTGACGATATCGCTTTTCGACTAGAACAGTCACCCAAAAAATCATTAAGTCAGTTAGGGCAGCGTGTGTCTCGAAATATGTTCAGAAGATGTGAAATGTGCATTACACAAGAGGGTCAACACTTCCAGCATCTTTTATAAGGTAAGCTAATGAATTACGTCACATTTAAATGAATCGCTAATTGCAGAAAGGGAACATGTCCATTTCGTAAAAAAAAAACCTTTTTTTCCGGAAAAGGCATCTTTCAACTTAGCCCTTTCGTTCTCTGCAGAAAGTCACTTAAAAAAACATATAAATAATATGCTTCTCATCCCAAACAAACACAAAATGTAATACTGAGTAGTCTACCGTACGAACGTAATACAGTTTTTTGTCATGTCCCTAAAACTTATCAAACTGGACATGTTCCCTTTCTGCATTTAGCGATTCAAATGCTTAGCACATACAAGTTTATGAAGCGTAATTATTATGAAATAGTCCGCGGCCGACGGTCGAACAATGCCCGAAGCTGACCGCTCTCTCGCCGGGAGCAGTTTCTTCCTTGTAGCGCTAACAGTGGGTTGCGTTTACCGGCGAACGGCCTGTATTATTATATAGTGGTTCTCAGTTATCACACACTATGATCACAAACCACCATCGAGCCGAATGCAGGGACGGTCCGCAATCTCCGCATCATAAACTACACATTACTGAGACAAAAATACAATTAGCGTACCCAGAACAAAGTTCCAAGTTTCACAGACAGATGGCAATAGAACTTTCCTTCCTAGGAGGCGTCAGGCTCAGCTACAAGCCGACTAAATACAAAACACGAATCCGAAATCCGACCCTGCAATAGTGGAAGAAGTGCACGGAAGAAGAAGAAGAAGAGACAAGTGATGACCACTTGTACGAGTCTACAACCATTAACTGAAGAGAATATGCATAACCTAATATTTTATTCTTTGTGTCATACGGTGTTAAAGACAGCAGTTTCTTGGTTTGATTCAGGGAAAATTGCTTATACTTACGAAAGTGTCCCCACCTTCCTATAAAAATAAAATCACCGATCGTGGTAAAAAGTGCAGTACATTCGTGTGGTCTTGTTGGCATGGTGAAAAGGTTTCTTAACAGTGTAGCAATCCGCCCTTAACGTAGCCACGTAGCCTAATCCGGTAATTATGCATAGTACAGGGGACCCACAATTTAAACTGAACACAGGAAGCATTCAGGCCTGATTCAAATTACGCAGCAAGTTATACTAGAGTTGAATATCAGATTAAGTGCCGATAACATTCGCCGCCGAGACAGGGATTCGAAGCGGGGACCTTTCAATCTCCAGTCATACGTCTTAACCACTGAGCCACCAGGCCGCTCACCGACATTGGTCAAAGTAGTATTGCATTTCTTAACTCCTGAAATATAAAGGCTTTTCTTATGTACTGTGGCTCACACTTATCAGAAATTTCGACGCCACTGCAATCCTTACTTAGTTAATGTCCGGTTTGTTTACTTTACGTCGTATCAAGGAAATGCTCTCTAACAATGACTGATCCAAGCGTTTGTTAATCGAGAATGTTAAGAGAAACATATTTATTGACTGCTGTATGTAGAGGAAGTGAAAGGTATCGCTCGCTCCTAAAATAAGAATGAAGTTTACCATTACAGGTACAAAAACAGTAGATTCGTATCGGTGTCGACATCCGTTTGAAAGTGATCAGCACGGCTGTTTCCCCGATTACGCACGGTGTCCTTTAAGCACAAAGGTAATTCATTAATAAAGGTTGCTCCATTAATCTTTGCTACCCGATGACAAATTGCTGCTCAAATACCTGTCAGATGGTTTGGAAGATAAGAACGGAACTAGGGAATGAGGAAGGCAGCTAGGCGCTGTTTACTTAGCGGCCGGTCAAGTGTCCGTGATTAACTACGCCCACGGCGCGGCCGGGCCGGCCTTGTTTACGAGCGGTACTGCACGCTGATTACCACGGCCGTAAAGACGTCCTCCACTACGGAGTTACGAGATCCCTCGGCGCAGCGAAACGAGCACCTGCAAAACACCGCGCACCCTACCCGTATTACGTTTTTGAAGACTCGGACACTACGTATTACATTTTTAACACCCCGAATCTGTTATCGGAGTTTTTCGTTGCAGGCTGATTGCTTTCACGCCCAAGCTCCTTCACTGTGTGCTCAAGCATGGAAACAGGTGCAGCTGTAGCGGCTCAAACTGCTGCAGCTTGTTCATTACGGTCAGAAAGAAACAACAAGGAGTATCTTGCGATGCCGAACAAGTCTCCACAACCCAAATGTACTGATATTAATCTCATTCTTCCAGTTTTGGTTTGTAATTCATTGAAATGTTTAATTTGTCTTTACCCATTTAATTTTATAAGTCAGTCACGTCAGCTCGTTTGTATTTCCCGCAAGTGTTATAGAGTAAGACTTATTCGTCTTTCACTGACAGAAGTTACTACGATCTCCATCACCAATGAAACAAAACTGTAAATTGTATGATCGTTTCAGTTAGGACACTCACCCAGTCAAATTTCTGAATTCGTTAATTCATCATGATAAAACGCGAAGGTTTACGATTTAATCTTTTCATCAACGAACTTTCTGTCTTATATTAATGAAGTACTTAAAAAAAATGTTTTTTTTTCTGTTTTGAGTCCTTTAAATAGCATTATAACTTTGGTATTGGAAGATTATTATTTTCGTGATCTGTGTGCGAAAGGTTAGGGTCAATATGCTTTCTGTAGCTCTGTTTGTGAAAGATGTAATTATTATTTTAGTCATAAATAAGTAACTGTAATTGGAGCCAACTAGATCAAGCGTTTCTCAACACTTGTCAACACGAGGACCACTAAAATGTCAAAAATTATTCTATGGACCACCAACTTATATGGGACTAATTTTTTACCTACCATACGAATTGTTATGTGCATGTAGCGTGGCCCCTTAAGACCAGCACTAAGAACAAGGCCCTCATAAAACGGTCATTAACTTAGTCATAAAAGGAACTAGGTTCTCTTTCATGCCAATTTGAAATGAACTTCATTATAAGAACAATGCGTTTATGCCGTCATACACAGTAAATACTTGATTTTTACCTGGTCGTTGAAATGTTCTTGGTTTTTAGAAAGCTTGTTTAGTAGGCGTATAACTTATACTATTTTATAGCCTTTTACAGTACGGTATGCAGTTCATGTTGACTATTTTAAATAATTTATTTTTCATTACGATATCCTTAACTCGAATCGAATTAAATTTTTAATATTTTGCCTGTAGACCACTAGTCCGGTCTTAGCAGACCACAGATGGCTCGCGAACCACAGGTTGAGAAAGGCTGATTTAGAGTATTACGGAAACCTCTTTTCCTTTTTGTTTTTATTGCTTCAAAACGAATGTATATATATTGATTTTCCAGTGTTTAATAATTCACTCATTGTACGTATATAACAACCGAAGTTTTTGTTTTCACGGCAGTACAACCGACACATTACTTAAATAAAAAGGGCCCTTGCTCTCGGCGGGACTAGAACCGTTGACCCTCTACCAGGCCAACACACTAAGCTACGCTACCAGAGTCTGCCGAAAACCTCTGAAAATCCTCAGTAACCACGCGTGGTGCGCTGGTGCGGTGAGACCTGAACTGACGTCCCACTACCTCTAGCGGTTCACTGCGAACACAGCTGAACTTAGGAGCGTCTCCCTGCTCACACAGACCTAATTGCTACGAGCATAACGTTATTATAACTAGTAAAAATATTATTAACTTCCGAAGCTTATTTTTAAACATAACGACTATTAAAAGTAATTTTTAAACTTATTACTCTGTGAAGACACTCCCTTGCAGCTGCTCAAAAATTTAAGGTTAATCTGTTTATCAACTAATTTATTGTACACAGGTGAAAATAAACAGTAACACAAGAACTGAAGTGTACTATCTTCATATAGACACATAGAAAATATTTTAACGCTTCTTATATTTTTCGGGTACTACATACGACTTTTAAAGAAGTTAAAGATAGAAATTTTTTTATATGTTACTAAACACAATAGGCATGTGTCAGAATAATTTTCTACTTTGTGCACACATCAATCTAATGTAATAAAAAATCATACAGTCAAATATTTCTTTATTACTTGTCTTTACCCTTTGCATAGCTGACTGAGGACTGGAGGAGAGTTAGTGAATTTCCAAGATTTGAATAAAGAAATATTACTTTCCTTAACAGCTGCAATCAATTGTTTTAAAGTATAAACAGCGATAGTAATGGCTAGAGCATTAGTCAAATTTCACAACGTCTTATACGTATTAACATTTTCCCTTTCATGACGTCTTAACTTATTAACATTTTCCATAGAACCTTCGGTTGCAGGAAAATCATTAGTTTCTTGGTAACTGCTTGTTGATTGGTGCAGACACCTTCTTAATTTTTTTTCTGTGATACATGCTGGTTTCCTGACAATTTCACAATTTTTTTTCTATATGAAATATATCCTTTTCTAATGTCAGTTATAAAATTTTGTATGTGCAACGCTGTCAAAAAATCAAAGAGATTATCGGGGGCAGTGAATGGTTTCGTTTTTCTGTCTTCAAGCATTTCACATTTTGCGTTTAGAAGTACGAATATCAGCATAGACCGAGAATATTTCGACCTCGGACATAGCTATCTCTGGTATAAGAAATAAGAAATTTAATTAGAATTATGCTGATTCTCATTCTTAACAAAAAAAAAGTTTCAAATAACGTTTTCCAAAAATAGAATAATATATACGCCGTCTATAGTTAGGACTAATAATTTTACAGATCTCCTTGGCATATTTTTACCTGAAACGGAAAACAAGGTTGTTGAAATTGTGATTTATACCGCATATGTTACCATTTCCTGTTGTTCTTCTATAATATTAATTGAGAGGGTATTCATTTCTCTAATAAAAACTGTAAACAAAATTTTACGTATACTACACTAAATGATTTTTTTCAGTGAGACTTGAAACAAATTCGTGAAAGAAGTCTAAATCACTGCAGCAACTTCCAATCATTGAATTACATGAGAAAACAGTGGTTACTATTCCTTTTGTAATCCAGAATAGATTAACATGTAAAAAAAAAAAAAATCGAGTGATTTAAGTTACGAGTTAATCAACAGTTACCAAAATTACTGTTGGTAACTTCAGTAGCAAACATTCTGAGAAAGTCATCTAATAAAAAAGCTCAAATAATTTCAGATAACTCCAAACGATAGACTAGCGATTCGCAGAATCTGTAAATCAAAATTTTTGCTCGTCTAAGTGCAATAATTATACTGTTCTATTGAAGAAACTAATATTCAGAACAAAACTACATTCTTGGACCTCTGTTACAGGAGGAGAATAACGAATCTGCAAGGAATCATTATAAATTCTGTGCTTTTTCTCACAACAAATGGAATGAGACAAAATGAAGAGTCGTATAATTGAGTCAATTAAATTTTTCTTTGCGTTTCATGAGTCAAGTTTGTAGCCAATTACACCCACCATGCGCACATCTCCAGCCTATCACTATCCTACTTTCTTTTGTCATTATGAGATAATATTGCGAATATAAATGCAAATGAGGAGTCCTCGCTACCGCAGATCCTGGATCTGGTTGACGAAGTAACTGCTCTTCGTCACTAGATGTCGAGCATCAATATGTGCAGTATAGCATTGATGTCAATTAGTGCCATTTAGCTCTCTCAGTATTAGACGTCTGAAATCTCAGGTCGTTCGAATGAAACAGCAGAATGATCTCATTAAATTAAGAACCCGTATCTAGTTTACAACTTCTGTGAACTCGATTCTGGCTGACGTCATAGATGTTATTTAGCATAAGCATTAAAAAGAAAGGTAGCGCCTGTTGAGAGGTGTGAATTTATTTGAGATAAGAAACAAGTTTGAGTAATGTTACTACGTGCAAGAGGGAAAGAATTATTTTTTATGAAAAAATATAAACTTTCTATGAGCTGAAAAAGTTTTAAAAATGATTTCTGACGTTTGAATGTACTGAAATATTTGATGTTATAAAACAAACAACACACACAAAAATTGTAACCACAAATTTGACGTAAAAATTTTGGGAAATGGTTTAAGTATTACTCCAATGGTGAACAAACGTATACTGCACAGTCAGTGTTGCTTGCACAGTATTCATTCCACACAGTATCCTCGTAGCAGCCGACCGGGAAGGTTGTGCATCCGGCTCTCTCATCGTGTGCGCGATCAGCTCGTTCGGAAGTTTTCGACTTCGCGAGTGTGTTTATATTATTTTATAATACATTCAGTCTGAGTCTTCCGAGTGATATAATTAGTATACTACTAAAATATTTCTTGGGACAGATAAATGATGGCTGACCCGCCGGATACGGGACAGACTATAAAGACGGCTTTAGAAACGTGCTACACAAACATCCCAATTCCAGTCTCACAATCTGTGATCTATACCACGAGTGGTATGCCAGGTACTCAAACAGCAAGATCACCAAACGAGCAGCTATTTACCTTTCACACCTCAGAAGAAGAGCAGCAATGCTATCAACAACTCCAACATCTACAGCAACAACATCAGCAGCGCCAGCAGCAGCAACTACAACAACAGCAGCAGCAGCATCAACAGCAGCAGTTACAGCAGCAGCAGCAACAACAACATCAACAGCAGCAACAGCATCAGCAGCAGCAACTACAACAGCAGCAACTACAACAGCAGCATCAACAGCAGCAGTTACAGCAGCAGCAACAGCAACAGCAGCAGCAGCAACAACAACGTCATCAACAGCAGCATCAACAACAGAGGCAGTATCTGGAGACGGAAACCGGGCCGGGAGGCGTCCCACAACAGGACCCGCATTTACCTCTAGGCGCAGCCATTCATCACATGGCTCGGAGAGGCGACAATCATACAATTACGGGTGAGTCAAACCAACCAGTGAAACGTAGATGTGTGCAGAGACCAGAAATTGGGCAGACCAAGGTAGTCCCACAACTAACAGAACAGACGGAAGAAGTAGATATGCTCGATACAACAAGGTCCATCGAGGTTAATCTATCCCTAGCTACGGCACTAGACCAATCCAGTCCTAACCACACGCAGTCTGATTCGATAGCTCCAACTTACAGAAGCAAAGACAATAGATACAACCCTACAGACAGTGGTCCGTACTATATTTTCGTAGAGAGCCTGGATAGGAATGTCGGAAACTTGCACCCAATGGCTATAGGTAAATTAATATTCCAGCATAATAACACTATAAAAAGGAACATTATCAACATCACCTCCATGGGGAAAAACCGTCTTAGAATTGAAGCTAGCACTGCAGGTGTCGCCAATTCAATAGTGCAACTAGAAATCTTCAAAACAAAAAACTTAGAAGTATACATTCCTAACTTCTTGATCCACAAACAGGGAATTATAAGGAATGTGGACACCTCCCTGAGTGAGGAAGAACTTGTACAAGAAATAGTCTCCCCTGTTCCAGTAGTGCGTATTAAACGCTTCACCAAAAGGAGTCAGTCGAACCAAGATCTTGTAGTACCCATACCAGTCTGTTTGGTATCCTTTCGATCTCAGAGCCTACCGACCCATGTAACGATACTCGGAACCCGATGTGCTGTGGAACCATACGTTTCCCCCGTTATCCAGTGTGCTGTTTGTTTACGGCTGGGCCACCGTTAAGGCCAATGTAAATCTCGTGAGCCACGATGCAGTAGATGTGCTGGCCCCCACTTGGCGGTCAACTGTAATAATCTCTCAACTATATGCTGCGCCCTCTGTCGTTGCCAACATCATGCTACAGACAGTAATTGCCCAGTATATCTCAAACACCGGGAAGCAAAACAAGCCATCGCGTTCAGAACAAACGTTACTTTTCCTGGCAGAGAACAACAATTTCGTGGCTACGCTCAGGTGGCCTCTTCTACACCACAGTTAAGTAGTCACACGGAATTTCCGCCTCTACCAGCACGACTACAGCACTGTCTGCCTACTCTATACTCAACACAACAGTCAATGTCACCTCTACTACAGGCACAACCACAACAGCCAGTACTACAGACGCAGCATCTGACCATAACACCACAACAACTACCGACGGCAGACGCGGCACGCCAAGTCGCACAGGCACCATCGGCTCCCAGTGGGGGACCCAAAGTAGTAAATACACCCAGTGTGCTTGAGCTCCCGTTGC
Organism: Vandiemenella viatica; assembly: GCA_031002005.1. Lineage (NCBI taxonomy): Eukaryota > Metazoa > Arthropoda > Insecta > Orthoptera > Morabidae > Vandiemenella > Vandiemenella viatica. Next base: position 60,817,215 of record JARYHS010008075.1, on the reverse strand, counting down.
TACACAGTTATGAAAATACCGCTGCAGATCCTCCTCGATCTCTACATCCACGAACAGAAAGTATGCTCTCTATACAGCCAGAATCTTCAACCTCTGCTCAGCAAAACATTGAACAAAATCTCATCAATAGATATGTCTGGTCAAAAGGACCAAAGTCCTATAAAAACTCTCAGTTTACTAAAGAAAACTCATCTACAAATTTAAGACAACATTTGTTTACATACAATGGTCCCATGTCTCCAATTATCACGAGTAACCAGCATCCCGCCATCCCAATCAGTCTGATCGAAGCCCCTCAAACCTGCGCCCTGCCCTGGGAGGGCGCTCAAATCACCCGCAACATACAGCCTAATGCAGTGCAACAACCAAATGCCTTCAACCAACCTGCCGAGATACATTATACCAAAAACGGAACCTTGTTAGAAAAAATATTTAATCTAATTATGCTCCTGATCCAAGAAACCAAAACTCCAACAGCGGATACATTTAATCCAACAATAATTTTAGAAACTCTGTCAAATATTCTACAACATATATGGGCAACCCCCGGCTCCCGGGCCGGATCCGGCCCTCCACCAACTTCAATCCGGCCCGCGAGAGATTCAGAAATTTCAGATAAAGAACATACCTTTCCGAAGAAAAATATCCAAAGCTGAGAGTTTTCGCATGAAAAATAATTTGCACATTCGGAAGCACGTATAAATGTGAGCAGCTTTTTTTCAATCAAGAAAATTAATAAAAATAAACATCGTACTCGGTTTAGACTTTAGAGCATGGTTGGCCAACCAGTGGCCGCCTTGGAGATTTTTTGCTCCGCGTGATTCATCTCACTTTTTCAAATTATATTTAGTTTATAATTGCCAATGAAGTGAAAACCAATGTATTTTTGGATCCATATATTTCAAGATTAACTGTCGAAATTATGAGAAAAAAATTTCTTTGATTTTAAAATAATATTTTTGTTAATATATGACAGATATTGCCTGTTTTATTTATGAGTTTACAGTTATCAGTTCGCGGAATAATTATGTTATATTCTGTGACTCATAATGCGCGCGCATCTCGGAACATCTAATATATAATTTTATACGCGGCCCGCGGAGTTATGACGCATTTCCAAAGTGGCCCGCGAGATCATTTGGGTTGGTCACCCCTGTTCTACAAGATGGGAGAAATTAAGCTATACAATGGAACGCTCGTTCAATCAGAGAAAATAGGGAACAATTTCAACGAGAACTATGTGTTAATAACTCTTTATAAAGAAAGCACTTACAGTAATAATAATAATAATAAAAAAGGCCTCCATAAATCATGTATTTTACTTACAGTTATACTAAATGTAACGACCTTTATTGTACATTGGCTGTTAGGAGATTAACATAAAACGTCGAGTGTTATTGTATTGAATGTTATTGTCCATACGAAGATTATACCTACATTGTTTTACTGATTTATTTTATGATCCATTGTGAAATATGACTTTATTACTTTACTTGTTTAAACTAATGTAAATGTTGAAGCTGTCCGTATGGTCGATAGACCGAAGGTCATAAAAATAAATAAATAAAAAAAAGTATTCATTCCAAATAATACACCTTGCTCTTCCCCTGTTTTCTAAAAGCCAACACAATCAGTATTATTTATTTTTTGTAAAAATGTCGAACACACGTTCTACAAATTGTGTTGACTGAAGGTAAAATTATTTTAGATAATTCCAAACGATAACGATTCGCAGAATCTGTAAATAAAATTTTGGTGCAACCAAGTGCAAGAATTATGCTGTTATATTGTAGAACAAAACTGGCATAGAACTCAAATTTATAGATACTACACATCATCACACTGTGTAGTATAAATGGTTTTTACTAACACACATGGAATACAAATAAAACTTTTTTTTCAAATATAACTTCAGATATAGTACTAGCTTGTATATAATTCTACTCAAATTTCAGAATAAATTTCCGTTGATAAAAACCCTCTCCAAATGTGTAGATTATACAGTGTGAACAGAATATCTGATTTGCTCTCCCGTTCATAAGTCTTCCCCAAGCATCAGGAAACCAAACTTCCTCTAGTATAATGTCGCTGCCTTCGTTAAGGTTAAACAGTCGCCCTTTGGTTATTGTAGAATGAAATAATATTGCTGAGTTTAATTGTTTAAAGATAATTTCACTGATTTATAGAATTAACAAGTGAGATCAGTTCACCCGCAAGCTGTTAATTTGAACAAATGTTCAATTATATTCTGACATATATTTTGATGAGAAAAGTGTCACCACTATTTTGCAATTATCTATGATAGTGTGTAATATCTTTTATCTGGTTCACAGTATTTCAGATTTCTCTTTAGTTCCAGCACTAATCAGAGTAGTACTACCATTTGCATTAATTCATGCAAAACCTGTCACATTAAATCAGAGCTGCTATAAGAGATGAACTTTCCTGTATTATTACTGTCTTTCTTACTTGAGGATGTTTTACGCTACATCCCTTTCTGACTTCGAAATATTAATAAAAATATCTGCAAATCTGTTACTGAAAATAATTAGCGGAGCACACAGAAATTACTGAAAAATACTTTTTACCCTATTTTGTAGACAATAATCCATAACGATCTAACAACTGTCATCACTTTTATTATTATAAACATAGATAACATAGATGGTGCGGGATAAAGAACAAAGTCGTTAGCCTAGGTTTAACCGTATGCCCGTTAACTTGAGAAACATTTTTTGTTGCAAGTAATACAAAAATTGTAAACGGCATTAAAAAGGTAAAAGTAAATGTCTATGACGTCATTGGTAGGGACACTAATAAAGTTTCAATCTGCTGCAGAAACCGCCTCTGTTGTGGTTACTCCTACCAGACCTTGTAATCGTACCTGGAAAAAGGGACACACATTTATTCGTGAAACCTGAACCACGGAGCGTTCCTGCGTACTTCACATGGACAGCGAATCGTTGGCAACAGTGGAGGTCAACTAAACGGCTTGTAAAATTTTTATTACGCCTGTTCTTAGCAACAATTCGCCTAAAATTTTATTTTTGTCGTTCTTTTCAAACCAGATGCGTCAGTTGCGTGCTTTGACTTACTTATCCCTTTGAATATTTTCTCGTGTCCGTATACAGCAGAAATTTATGAAGCTAAATTTAAATGATATCTGCAAAAATCGTTTAGTTTTCGCATATGGTATGACAAAACAGAAGCCGGCACAGACTACTGCTCCTGAAGGCCCCTTTAGACGACCCGTTCCCGATCACCCTGTCCCGTTCCCGCTCCCGGTTTTACTTTCCTCCCGTCGATTTAAACGACCCATCGCGTCGGCCGGCCCGATCTGGTTGCTAGCGGCCTACCAGCAAGCGTATATCCGCATTGCTCTGAAATTTGTACGTTCCATTCAATAGTAATCAGTTAGTTACAAATTTTTTTAAAGTTCTAATATTTAAATTAAATATGTATGGCCCCATGTTTATCGAAACCACAAATTCTTGGTGTGTCCCTGACGGCTTGACATTATGCGAAAAGACTATGAAAACGAAAAAGAAAAAAAGACGTGTGCTAAGCAATTATATTTACAAAGGTATATATTCAGTCACTTTAGATTCTTAGATGTGTTTGATGGTGAAGATTTCCGGAATTTCTAGCGGATGACACCTGAAATGCCTCATTTCTCGCGTCTTTGTTGTGGTAGAGGGCATGTGAGGTTAGGGTTGCCAACCATACTGTATCATATTTTATTTTTGGCTGTTATACTTTTTCCTACGAATAAAGTATGCAAAAATACTTTATTTCGAAGTAAACAACACATGTAACTGAACTTTCGTCTGCTAGTTTCACAACCTCCAGTAAGAAAAAGTGCCTATCGGCCAGCGATTTTTTTGTTCGCACGCATCCTTTGATCTGTGTAATTACCGCATCGGAGTCGAGGCAATAATAGCGGACCATTCAATCATTCATATTGTTGTCCTCCAGTCGACTCGTGTCCGCTCGCCGTTATTTCTGCACGGAACCATAAAGTATGCGGAAACAATTTATTTTTGGTAAACTATACAATTAAATTAATTTCAAAACGACATGTTAGTTCTTATTATCGAACGAAATAAATGCAATATGGTGGGAAGGTAGAAACAGAGCGTCCATAAATTTAAAAACGAGTGTCCTTTTTTTGTTATATTGGATGTAGAATGTGCCTCCAGCTGTAACACTGAAATGAAACTAACAATTAATTGCCAGACCAATAACCCAGAAAATATATGTATTTAAGGCAATATATAACTAAATTTTTTTTTTTCCCTTTCATATACTTTTTATTTTCCTCTTCAAAAGACAAATATACATTTTTTTCGCTAAATAAGTTGGAAACCCTATGTGAGGTGTCCCAAAAAATTTGTGGGTCTTTTACACCTCCAGCAACTTTGTCAATACTCCTTTTTCTTAATGCATCCATCTCAAAATAATAGAAAAACGGGGAAACAGGCAGTGTGAGCACAACCGGGCGAGACTTTACACGGCCAGTTTTCAGAGCAGAGTGGGGGGGGGGGCGCCTTACCACCACCCTTTCGTCCTAAATTGGATGGAATTTCCACCCGATCTCCATATCTGGTCTCGCGGCAAAAACATGACCAGGAGCTCACTTTAGAGACCCGTTTTCAGGGCCGAAGGGGCGTGGCCACGATTTAGGGAGACCTGGTCGGGTCGTCTAAAGGGGTCTTAAGTCTGAATCATGCACGAGATTTTCCATGAATTGCGATATTTAATTCATAATGCTGCAAAAACTGTAGGAGATATATTACCAAAAGATGTATTAAAACCTGACACTATTTTTTACAGTTCATCCATTATATGATTAAGTTACGGGTTCATTTGCATAAGTGGTTGAAATAACGAGCAAGATGTTATTCCATTTTTGATTTACTTTAGTCCATCATTTTGAATGTGGTGTAACCGATAACCACACTTAAAACACATTCCAGGTATCGGCCTAAAAGCTTAATTCGATAATTTTTGATGGACAAATGTAAACATCAAACTACTAGTAATCTTTATCTTTTCTCGGCCTTTCAATAGACTAGAGCATGTTGTGCAACCAAGCTGAATAAAAAGTATTTGAAACAGTATTTGATTCTAGAAGAATAATTGAGGGAAACATCGAATACAATCATAAACTAAATTTTTTTCCTACTGATTCAGAGTAATTGCTGAGTCATTCAATACAAAACGCCTGAAATTATGGCCTACAGCAACAAATGACAATTCATACTCCAATTCTCAAATGACAGATAATGAATTTGACTATTTGTAAGACACCGCCAGTAAACCGTTACATCCGTTGAAACAGGAAAAGCTTTACATAAACAGAGCACACTGAGGAAGGGAAAATACCCGCGAAGATGCAATTTCTTCTGTTCATTAGTTTGATGGAATTATCCATTTCCATAAACTTATGCTTATGGCTATCCGCCACGTCCACGTCGAGGTAATTAGAGGCGGGAATCTGACTAGGGGCAAGGAGCAGGAAGAAATCGGGTCATGGTCTTTTTATGGAACGATCCCAGCATTCTTCTGGAGTGATTTCGGGAAAACATGGAAATTCAAAATCTGGGTGGGAATTTGAACCCGCGTCCTCCCGAAATTCAATACCAGAGCGTTACACCTCACCCACTACGCTCAGTCCATTTCTCTACACCTTGAGCTAAGCTTTTTATCTCATCATATCAATTAAAATCTACATGTTTCATCAATTTCATAATTGGCCTTGTCTGCATTTCTGCCTTATTGCTCTTACACCACCGAGCGGTAACTCTCGGAGCTGCCATATCCCCGTCCGGCACATCCAGATTTCAATTTTCAATGGTTTCCCGAAATCACACCCAGCGAAGGGAAGAATGTTCCTTTCAAAAGGCCATTGCCGAATTTCTTCCCCTTTCTTTATTTCTCCGTATTTTCCCTGATGTAATAACTCCAATGAAGAAGAAGAAAAACAATATTTTACATTTTTTGCTTCTAACTTTATTACTCTGCGATATCGTGGTCATTGGAGGCGGGAAAGGACTGGAGACAGGGAACCGGAAGGAATGCGGCCATGGTCTTTTGAAGGAACCATCCCGACATTCGCCTTGACATCCTTGGGAAAACCATGTAAAACTTACATCTGGATGGCCGGATGAAGATTCGGAAACGCGTCCTCCTGAATGCGAGACCAGATCGTGACCGTTACCCACCACGCTCGGTTAACTTTTTACTGTTTCATCCGCTTTCAATTTAACCACTACCTCATGTCCCTTTTTTTTTGAAAAAAAATTTCAACAAACGTCGCTCTTTAGCCTTTATTTTCAAAACAAAATAGTTTAGAACTTTAACTGTTCACATTATTTTTAACTAATCGTCATTTCCATATCAACAGTCTAAGAATTTTCTGCTTTATCCGTTGTTCAATTGTTGTAATTCCATCGCCTGAGACTCCTGAGTATCGAACCAATTCCTGAACTTCTGTTTTGACATCTTGTCTATGGTGAAGCATCGATCACCAATGAATCCCGTCCACCAAAGGAAAACATCAGAATCAGTTGTCATTAATGGACAATTATTTCATCGCCTTGCTCACTGTATCGTATAAGAAAATTCAATGTTCAGTTAACAATAGACAACTACGTACGCTTTCGCGGCGGCAACACTGAAAGAAGTCTTCTCGAGCTCCTAGCCGCGTCAAATTCGCATTGTCAGGCGCCGTTTCGGAAGCTAGCACTGCTTCTATTGTCAAAGCATTGTGAAGGATTGAAAATTGAGGCAGAGCTAGCTTTCGAAACGGCGCCTGACAATGCGAACTTGACGCGTCTAGAAGTCCGAGAAGCTTTCTTTCAGTGAAGGCAATCAGTTTCGTTTTCTGTATCTCGGTGAGTATATTCAGAACCGAACGTGAACACAGTTTGCGATGGTATAAATAAACTGTAACGTCGCGTTTACACTCTCGCGCGTGGCAAGGCGAGGCAGCACGAACAAGGTGTGCTTCCTCAGTCTTGCCTCGCGTGGTTGCTCCCGAATGCCGCTCTCCTCAGTGGCGGTTTCTAACAAGAGTCATAGGCACGAGCAAATTGCTTACACTGTCGCGTCGATTCAGCATTTGAAACAGTTTTGAGCGACGGATCACAAAACTCTTACCAATTCTGCCTAATTAAACCTCTGATTAACATTTTCATGTTCAAACTTATTACTTTGCTATTGAATTAATTCGTCTTATACCGTTAATTCAAATAACACTAATTTTAATAAATGTATGAATATGTATTTTACTTGGAGGTCAAATAAAATCTGCGATTATCTTTTAGTAAAATAAATAAATAAGTATAATAACACAAACAAAGAAAATAGTTCTCTTAAGTATAACACACTTTTATTTCCCTTCTTTATTTCATCCTTTAAGACAGCATGAGTAGTTTCACAAACTTCATATGCGATTAACGATCTAGTGGCGTTTGAAGTACTGAACAAATAGAGAATTCTTCTGAAACTGTCTACAGTAGCTACAAACCGTACACTTATCGCTAATCTAAATTTTGTTGACTTGTTGTTCTGAATTTAGTCTTTCGTTTTTATGTTGAAGGTTTAGTTTTTCTCAAAGGAAATTCAAAGTCAGCTTGCGATATTTCCAAAATTTTTGAAGAATCTCCAGACTCTTCACGGTACCTTTTTTGGAATTTTACTTCTCTTGAAAGTTTAAACTATTTAATGAAACGTAAAAACGCTACTGTAACCTACTACTCTCTGATTAATATTTTATTCAGCAAAAAATGAAACTTACAAAATTTATGTATACTATTGTAATTACATATCATTCATGAATAAATTCTAGCGAGAGTGTAAACGTCAGTTCGTGTCAGCGCTCATGCACAAACATTTCGACGAGGTGAAATGCGAGCCGAGAGTGTAAATGCGGTTCATTGGAGAATACTCCATGACGGTTGTGGCAAGTGCAAGGACACCGAAGAAATTGTGAACCGCCTGTTTGCACAAATTCGCTTCCACGGCACTCACCAAGTTATCACCGACCGCATACGACTTGCCGACACGCTTTTCGTCATACATAATGCGACGAACCTTGTTAGACATCCCGACCCATCGCAAAACGACTCCATCACACATGGCGCGTTCATTACAGAACACAGAAATCTAGCTTTGTCAGATATCCTGTTTACACATATTTCGTTTTAAGGTAAAGGTAACAATCATTATTTCACATCCGGCGTGCCACTCTCTTATGTCAAACACTCACAGCAAACCTCACACGGTATCTGTGTGTGGTTTACCTGGATACTGGAGACATCGATGTGTTTGAGTGAGATGACGGTCGGTGTTCTACTAATTGAAAACGGGTGTTACATCAAAATACGTTTAGTACATGTTTATTTGTTTCTGTTTCGCTTTGTTGTTTCCTGATGTTCCTTTAATTGTAATTTTGTTTCCTATATAACAAACATCATACTTCTCGTTCACTGCGCCAAGTCGAGTCAACGGTGGCACTGCCTACCCTTTTCTCGAAGCGATTCGGGCCATTTTTAACCTCAATATCTTCGTTCGTATTTATGCTACATGTCTCAAATTTCTGTTTTACATAGATATCAGCAATATTAGCTAACATACAAAATTTTATTTCGTTACTGTTCTTAGTTCGGTTGTTATTAGGATGCAAACTACAGCGATTTTGTCACTCACTCTGACTGACTGACTGATGATCATCAAAATTCTAAGGCACTTCCCGTAGCCGTAGAAAGCTGAAATTTGGTACACAGATAAGATTTTACCCACATATTATAAGAACAATCTGAAACTCGTAAATTTCCATATACCTACCTCCTTACCTACCACTAACGTGAAATCGCTATCTCCTCTAATTAATTTAATAACCTCAGATTTTCACTGTAGAGTGAGCTTAATATGTTTAAATAATGGGTTTAATTTTACTTATTTCCTTTTCTTACTTTTGAAGCTATTGAAATTCAAAATTTTATTTCAGCACAACACCCCGACATCAAAATTCCACTGTACTTCCAGTAATCCTAGGAACAAGTAATTTGGTACACATACATGGTTTCATCCTTAAATCATAAGAAAAATCTGATATTGGAGTTTTCCCCGTATTTATTTAATTACAATCTCAAACATGAAAAATTCTGGCACATATTTGCGGCTTAATTACTATGCTCCGCATGAAGCTATCGACCTGAGATTTCTATACTACATAGAGGCAAGCAAGTTTAACAATAGCTTTAAATTTTACTTTGTTCCTATGTTTAGTTTGGAAGTTACTTGTTATTTATTTTAGGTGGTAGTTAAACCAGCGACAATGTTCATTGCTCGGCTACGATTGGGACATTGTTGCTAATGATATTGCTGATTTTCCCTGTATTTAATCAATGGCAATCCTAACGTTCCGATGCATATTTGCAGGTTAATTGATTTGTTTTGGATGAAGCTAAATGCTCAAACATGAAAAACAAAAGAAGCTGCGGAGATGTGTGTGTGTGTGTTTTTGAACGTTGTAACACATTGTTCATCTGAGAAATACGATTGTCAATGTAACCTAACAAAACAACTTAGATAACTGGCTTTCATTTCGTACGAATCGAAACTGTATATTCACCATTGCCATTGCATAATTTTACAGCTTACGTTGGGTCCTAGCCTAGATCAGTAAGTTTAACTAATATCTTAAATTTTAATTTATTCCTGTGCTTAGTTTGGAATTTACTAGTAATTTTGTTTATGGTGGTATTTAAACCAACGGCAATTGCACGGCTACGGCGCACACTCACTGTTTTCAGTGATTGGGGCATTGTTGGTAAAGTATATTGATCTCTTAAATTCTGAAATGTTCTTATCCAATGATTTTCAAATGGAATAATTACATTTGAGAGGCGATTCCAACCAAGCAATAAACTTACAAAAAGAAATGAGATACCACAAAAATAATTCTTGTAAAAATAGGCTAAGTCTCGTGTTCATGTAGTGATAAAAGTTTTGAGATCTTCTTCTGAACCAAGTCTACACTTTACAGTGTGTATTCACTTCACTTTGTGAAACAGAAACGTTGCTATGTCACAATTCCTAAAGTCGGATAATTCGAGTCAACGCCCATTATGTGGGCTTCTATTCTGCGTTATTGACTAACGAAATTCGCTGAACTTTTCCGTCAGTCAAGCTTATCTACAGGGGCGACTAGTACTAATATTGTTATTCAAGGGATTTACCTTCGTAATGGCGCCGGCGTGACTGTCGCCTTTCACAAGCTTACTAGACGTCCTCTCACAATTTAATGTTCACAATTAATCCTTATAATGCTGTCATCGTGGTATTATAAATAATAACTGTGAATTTTAAATTGTGATAGAACGTCTATTGAGTGTGTGAAAGGCAACAGAAGTGAGACCTGTGTCAAGAGTTTCGCTGAGGTATTTTGGATTATCGCCGTGTTGCAAAATCGTTCCATTTTAGATCACATTTAGCTTTCACTTAGCGCATTTATTACGCAAGTGAAACACGCAGACTTTTCTTTGGTTTTGGTTTAAGATTGTTCTGCCATACTGTATGTTGCCTTTCGCACACTCAATAGACGTTCTATCACAATTTAAAATTCACAGTTATTATTTATAACAAGCCGATATTTATGCTTGTCTGAAAACCATATATATACAGGAGTAGGTATGTCGAATATAACAGGCTTTAATTAAGCTTCTGACTACTGTATAACTAACTTGGAAAAAGAAGAAGTTGTCGCTTATAATAGAAATGGTTATAGTTTTGATGATATAAATGTTACCAACCTTTGGCTTGATGAACATATTGAAGCTTGCTCCACACGGCTAAATTTTAATAATGAAAATTTTGGGATTGTAACGGTATACAGAGAATAATGGTAACTTTGCTATTTTTCTGAGTCAACTTTAACTCTTATTAACATTTTTAAGCAGAAAAGTTGTTAACATTGTCTTGTTTGGTGATTTTAATGTAGATTTTTAAATAACTTACCCTGTAAAGTTTTGTTGGAATCATTAATCAGCTCATACAATTGAAACAGGTAGTTAATTTTCCAACTAGAATGATGAATAATAGCTACTCAACAATAGATAATATTTCCGCAGATACCTGAAAGTTCAGTTTCACAACCAAGTAATCTAATGGTCATTAATATCATTAATTGACTTTCAGACCATGATGCCTAGTTGTTAACTATCCACACTTTAATAGGAACCAGCTCAAAGAGTAATGCTTTTACGTAATAAATTATAAATCAATTAGTTATTTTAGAAATTGCCTCAATACCACAAACTGGAACAAGGTATGAATGAAAAATACAACATTTTAGTAGAAGTGTCCTTAATTATATTGAAAACTGCTTCCCCAAGAGAAGGTGTTGTACTTCTCGAAAAGGAAAAAAACTATGGATGACACTAGGCATTAGAACATCATACATTTCTAAAATGAAGTTATGTATTGCCTCTATCAATAGTCACAATGCTAATATTAAACACATTCAAGCAGTAATGCAAAGTAGTAAGAAAAGTTATTAAAGAATCTAAAGCATGTACTACAAACATAATATTCATGACTGATAATAAAATTAAAGTGCCGGATCTAGGGGCAGGAGCAAATCGGAGCGCTTGCCCCGGGAGGCAACTTCGGGGGGGGGGGGGGGCGGCAAAATAGTGTTTAAAGGGTGTAGTGACTTAATTTTTTAGCTCTACTATTGCCCCCGGCTGTGACAATGGGGGTGCCAAAATGGTTTTCGAAGGGATGGAAATCTCCCAGTTTTTGCCCCTGCTTGGAAAATTCCTTGATCCGCCACTAAAATTAAGACAATATGGGACATTGTAATAAATGAAACAGGAAAGAATAATCAGGTCGGTAAAGATATTTACGAATATCAAACAAGATCCATGAGAATTCAATGTTCCGGTTGCTGATATACTTAAGCATTTTTTGTATGTTGATAAGATGAATACTAGTTGCAAAGTGATTCGCAGTATGGATTCTCTCAGTACAGACTTCCAAGAAAAATTTGAAACTATGTCTGTAAATTTAAATACACCAAAAGAAATAAGAAAAGTTATCACGTCTCTTCAGAGTAAATACTCGACTAGTTATGATGAGATTTCCAGCAGATTAATTAAGATGCAAACTTGTATTAGTTCACTGTTTTATAAATCACCGTTTAATTACGAATTTGATATAGCTGATACCCGCTTTTTAAGATCATTATCACGTCGATATCCATCATGAATCCTTTTGAAAAAACTTTTTGCTATGATTAGTTTGAATTTTTTTTGTTGCGAAATACAAACGGCCTACTTCCTTGCTCATTTCTCGCCGCTATATCGAAATTTTAGGTAAAGGTAAAAAGTCACGGAGTTCCGACGGCTCCTGCCACATTCCGTAGGATTCACGGAGGTAGAGCTCCACACTCCCTGTACAACCTTCGGCACTAGAATAGATGTGACGGGGTCAGCGCCACGCTCCGGCCGTTCTTTACCTTCCCGCGGAGTTTCCTCCATGGTACTCATTGGATGGCAAGCTGAGTGAGCTTGCGCAACAGTTCCAGACGTTCAGCTTCGAGGAAAAATCCTGGGCTTCGTTGGGGATCAAATCCCAGTCGTCCAGGCCGCAGGTAGGCGCTCTACCACCTGAGCTACGCGGCCGCCTAGATCGGAATTTTAATTTAACTTAATTACGACTGACCCCACGCTCCAGTGGCAATTTTCCTACATACCCATTTCTACCCTTTCATGTAGCCGCCTACGTTTACCCTCTACGAATTTCAACTTTAAGTCTTCCATCATTTTTGGTATATTTTCTCACGCTCATTTCTGATGTGGTTGGATATCAATCTCTCCATTATTTCATTATTACCTAACACCGATATCAAACTGACTCTATTTGTCACCCCACCATTATAGACCGCTGTTACCCATTCTTCTGGTAAGCAGCAAGTATTCAGACTCAATTTAAATAACTATTTACTATAAGATACAAAGTTAGATTCTGCAATCTTTAAGGTATTATTAGTTATATTATCTACACCAGCCACATTATGTTTTATTTTTTAGATTTCTTAGTTCCGTCGTGATATCTTCATACACAATTACAAAATTTTTAGTACGCTCATTTCTGACTGTGGCGATAAGCTCGTTCTCCGAATTGTTCTCTCCCATTCCTGAATTATAGTTCCTAATGGTCTGTATTTTCAAATCCTTATCTATAACTGTGTCAACCCTCCCTTACTCTCAGTTTTCTGACATAGCCATAGAAAATTCTAGCTGCATTCGTCAATGCTCCATCTCTACCAATAATATTCTTCATAAACACAACTTTATAAACTTTTTTTGCCATTACTAAATCCTTGATTCGTTGTTTCCAGTATTCCATATTGCGTTGCTGTGTTTCAGCTCTGTTAAGTCCTCTTCTCACCAAACTCTTTAATTTCCTCACCTCCCTATTATAATATCTCTATTTATTTCTGGTTTTTAAATAAATATTTCTTCACTCTTTTTACTGTCTTTTTGAACTCTTTCCACTTCGACTCCACAGTACATCTGCCATCCTTCCATTTGCTGAAACTTTCCCTGGACTATCTCTTCAGTTCTGAAGTTTGTGTGTTTTTATAGTTGTACCTATTTCCCTCTTCAATTTTGGCCTCTGGTTTAATTAATCCTCTAATAATTATCATTACTGTTTCACGATCACTTATTCCTTCAGTCATCTGACACCTCACAAGGTTATCATTAGGCTTTATTAGTAAGATATCCAACACTTTCCGTCCCTTTGTATTCTGCACAACCACTTGTCTAAACCCTCCTTGCCTTTCTAAGGTATTTGTAAATCTGTGCTCCTTTGTGTAATTAATCTTATCTCCTATATATTTGCCACGTGGTAAATTAAATCGCCTCCAGTAATGACCAATCTGCGTTTACTTCTTAACAATCAGTATGAATTAAGTTTCTCCCTTAGAGCCTCATATTCAACCTTTATTCTTCCACCGCGGTAAGCAGCCAACGTCTATGCTTTTTAAAGAAAATTATAATAATAAAAAATAACCCAGTAGTCTACCCAAAGTAACTCTTGGTCATGGTCCATGAACATCATTGAACTGTACTAGTCTTTGATAAGCAGTACGAAAACTTCTCCTTAAATTGCTTCTCTATAGTACACTCTGTAACCACCGCGCAAAATTTCAATGTTTAGTACCCCTTCTTTTAAAGAAGACGCTATCCTTATAACTACTTGTCATTCGTGTATCTTTATTTCGTTTTACAAATTCTATTAGGGGAGACCAAGGCATGTTGACGAGCGGGACAGATGAATAATGATATTGTTTAAATTCCCACTTTAAGTAGCAGCACTGTATACATACTACTAGCTCACCACACGACTAGGAACTAAAATATAGTGCACCGACGGACGCCACTCGTGCCGTATTGTTCCTCGCTATCCGCTGATCGAGAATTCTATGTGACGTGCTGTAATTTTCTACATCTCTGAATTAAGACTTCGCAGACTAACAGGTAAGGTATTGTTTTATACTTTGTCATACATGAGTAGCTCAAACAATGTGCTTTTCATGAAAGCTTGTAATAATCTCTTGGTGATGGCTCTACTTTAAAACTTGTTAGACACCCTGTGTGGCGTCAGAAATTAAAACTCTTTGATCTTTTCTCTATTAACATATTAATATTGAGCCTCGTACATGACATGTCTCTTGAGTTACAAGAACATGAAAGATGTGTCACAAAAGACATGAATTAATTCAACAAATTATAGGACATCAAATTTTATATGTGAATAGTTTTTTCAGATGGCTAGCTCAGTTGGCTCTCCCAAACAAGTCTCTAGCTACTCGGGGGTATTTTTCGGGCCATGGTATGTTGCAACCTATCGCACTGTTAGGATCACTTTACCGTGTCCGCGCACTGCCGTCGACACTGCTGGCGACGGGATGCGCACCTCAGACACTCAGAGGATGGCGGAAGATCGGCCTACACATCCACACACATCCACACTCAGTCTACGAGTGGCTCCTCTCCACTCCGCCTAGGAGCAGCATTCCATGGAACAGGATACAAGAATATCCTAGTGGCGTGTCCCTATTGATCGTAGGTTTGATGTGTCCCTGTTGTTATTGTCAACAGTGCAGCAGCGGGTGGCCTGACGAACAGGCCCGCGGCTTCCGCTCGCCGAAAAATTGTCCTCCCTCGATGCGTGCACACCACCTCGCCTTGGGAACGCGACTTATTACAAGCTGTGTAATTGTATCTCATTCTTTTTTAAACTGCCACAGTAATGGAAAGTTTCTAACATTGTTGTTCGGGGCAAGTTGGCTGGGGTAAGTAGACGACCTCGTCATCTTGCCCCAGATGACTTTTGCTGAGTCTGTTTCAGTTTTTGAGTGCTTTTTTTATGTTTCGTGTAACAGTCTTGACTTGCGTGACTCCCATAGATTCTCTGAACATTTTGAAAGTGCGCTACTTTACTAATTTATGACACATTATGATCCAGATATTGTGAGAACTTATAAAAAGAAGTCCTCCAGAGGCGAATGGGACCGAAATGCTTTGGCTGCTGTAATAATTAATGTGTGTGTGTGTGATATTTATGTAGATCCTATAATAAATAACACAATATAATTTAATATTTAGAGACTATGTAACCTGGGGTCAGGTCGGTAATTTATTTTTAATTTTTATAGGAACGACCTATTCATGGTGGACGATTTCAAGAAGTTATTAATGAAGAGCAACTAAAAAATCCAAAGGGCTCTTTGACAACAATGGATAAAATATTTTTTTTGAAATAACAAAGCAGCAATTTAGATGACTTCTCTTTGATTACGCAGAGCAATGTGGGGTATCACATCCATCAGTACAGGATTAACCACGTAGCAGTAGTTAGCAAATGCTACGGGCCTCACGTCTTCTGGGGGAGCTCTACAATTCGCCTGGACGGCGAAAACCAAGGGCCTCTTCTTCACATTTGCTACGGGTCCCGCGCTGTCTTAACCCGGCCCTGTTATCCATTCAACCCTGTTACCAGGATGGCAGGAGATGGCTGGTTATCAAATTTCATGAAAAAATATAAATTCAGTGTACGGAAATCAGAGGCAATATCGATTGCTAGAGGAATGGGTTTTAACAAGCCAAGTGTTGATAAGTTCTTCTCAATTTTGAAAGAAGTGCGAGTAAAATACAAAATTACTGCTTCTACCATTTACAATGCAAATGGATCGGAATTATCCACTATGCCTAATAAATTACCAAAAGTCATTTCACCCACAGGAACTAAGAGAGTTTCCAAAATTGTGTCAGCGGAGAGAGGAAGGAATGTTACCATAATTTGTTGCATTAATGCTACTGGATATCACCTGCCACAATTTTTTATTTTTGAAAAAAACGGATGCAACCTATACATTTGTGATGTTTTTGAATCATTTTAATTCTCATGTTAATCCGACATCTGGATCACATGTTTTGTTACTGGTTGACAATCGTAATCTCACATAACGCTGGAGGCTATCCACACTACCCATCGCCTACAACCACTGGATGTTTCATTTTTTGGTCCTTTAAAGAGCTATTATAGCCAAGCTTGTGATAACTTTACGGACACTCATCCTGGGCATGCTATTACTGACAAAAAATTGGTGAGCTATTGAGCATTCCCTATTTCAAAGCAGTCACCGTTGGCAATGCAGTTAAGGGATTCAGAACATGTGGGATCGAGCCTTATGATCCCCTTGTATTTAATGAGCACGATTTTGCTGCAGCAGATATCACAGACCATGCTTTTTGCTACAGACAGTACTGAACATGAAAAACCTGCAGTTCAGAATGAAGAATCTAATGTCCAGTCCTCAGAAAAGCAAAATGATTCACAATACGATCATTTTACTAAGTTGAATGATGAAGCAGGACCTTCAAGAAGTGCCCATCCAGATAAGCCAAAATTCTTTAACTTTAAACCATTGCCAAAAGAAGAACCAAATATGAAGAAACGTAGAACTCACATAGGCAATATGCAACTCTTCTAACAAGCACGCCCATGAAAGATAGTTTAGAGCAGAAAGAAGCACAGAAGATGAAACAAGAACTACGTAAGCAACAAAGAAGATAGGCTCGGGATGCAAGAAATAGAAGTTTTACTAACAAACTGACGTTTACCTCTTCTGAATTGAAGGAAAAACCATGAGTTGCGACAACATCAAGAAATGCTTTCGAAGAAAAGCTTGGTTCAGTGTCCTGGATATGATGAGATCTACGAGTGTTGCATGTGCTTTAAATGGTGACACGAAGACTGTTCAAAGGACTTCTGTTAGTGTATGTACAACAATGTATACATATTAATGTATAACAATAAAAATGTATTACAGTTTCATTAGGTGTCATCTTGCCCCGTGGTCAAGACGACAGTTTTGCATTACTTTCTAAAATTGGTAAAAAAAAACCTTGATATTACGAAAATAAAATTTTATATAATCACGAAAATTGCAATAAAACACAAATCTAATAATATTTGCAATGAAAAAATATTTTCTTTAAAAAATGAATTTATTAAAAATGTTTAATCGTTAACATCGTCAACTTGCCCTGGTCTCCCCTACTTTGTTCATAAAACCATAATTAATTACATAGGTTGAGGAGATTATACCTTCTTAGAATCCTTTCCCATCCTTCATATGGTTTCTGGATAAATTTCTGATACATACAAATTTAGGGGCCATTTCTAACCTAATGGGCATGAGCATGCCCTAGATCAATGCCCGTTCCATGTTCACTTATCAGGATGACATTGATAAGCAAGAGCTGACCTTTTTTTTTTAGCTATCAGAGCCTCGAACATGCCATCAACATTACCGTCTTAGAGCCAAAATGTCAATTAGTGTAGGGCCAAATATTGAGGGAAGACCTCTGGGTTTACTCTGAGTAGATACAGTTTAAATTCAAATAAACTTCTATCCTTAAGTTATTATCTATGTTATCCATTTCCTTAAAAATGGTGTAACGTTATCATCATCCTTTCTATTTCTCATAGTCTTTTATCCCTAAATTGCGTTTCCAATTGTTAGACTTTCCTCTTATTTATTTATATAGCTTTTGCCTCTGTATCTGAATACGTTAATGTTCATTATACCTAGTTATCGTAATGTGTGTATGGTAATTAAGGTACGTGTATTACGTTAGCATTTAGCAGCTAATCTTGTACAGCAACGATGTTATTCAAAGCAGAATGGTATTACGTTAATATTTTAATAGTCAATATTCTGCAGTAAATACAGATGCGAGAAGATTTGTCAGCCTAAAGTAATAAATGAGAGACAATCCTTTTAATTATGTAATAATCAATTTTCACTATTTTTTACATTTATGTTTAAACAGTCTGTTAAAATTAATGTTGGATTTTTTCAAATTATATGCATATTACTGATAGTTCCTTTGCAGCAAATAAGTACATATTTAGTCTAAACACTCAAAGATGAGAAACTCGGAATAAAGTTGTTAGAAGCGGAGCTGATATGCATAAAGCTTGGGCACTGTTTCTTTTTTTTCAAAAGGTAAGTGACGTGTGTAAGCCACATGGAGAAGTAATTTGAAACAGCTAGTCAGCTTGGAAAAAAAAAGGATATGCCTTTCATGCCCGTCAGGGAAATTTTGTCTCCCTCGTGAAAGGATTACGGAGCTGCTGGCTACGTCGAATGCTCTATTCTCGACGAGTTGGTCACACCAGCTGACTGAAAGTTTTTTGGCGGCTGGTAAAACCCACTTGAGAGCCGAAATGATTAATTTCTCCCTCTGAGAGCTGAGTAACGGTGCCCGCAGCAGAATTGCACAACATCCTAAATAAACGCCGCACTCCGCAGACAGCACAAAACAACGCTTTTGTTGAGGGCCCAATTCGCACTTGATACGAAGACCTTTGAGGAGAGATCAAGAATTTATCTTGTATACTTCACGTGAAGATTACACAAAAGCAGTTTAATCTATCTTCCCAACAAATCTGCACAGAATGCTGCATGTTTCGTTCATTCTTCTCTTGTATTAAAGGCCTAGTTTTTTAGCATATTGTGTCAGACATTGTAGGGTGTTCCTTTTCAGATAATCGTGACTAGTGGCTGAATCTGATTTCTCCGCGGAAAGTATACCACTGAAATCTAGGAAAACAATATTTTCTTCTCCTTTGATGTTTTTTCCAGCTACGGACTAAGTTATTTCAATTTTTTTCTTTCTCACGCTCAGCGTTTCGATCGCATATCTTCCCTTTTTCAGTCGTTTGTCCTATCCTAACTACGACTTGAAAACATTGTTTGTTAGACGGAAGGTATTTCCACATACACGATGAAATAAAGTCTACATCGACCACTCTCACGTTTAACCAGGGTATATAATCACTAAATTTTGTGCATATGAAGTTTGCTAAAATAATACATAAAATGCGCAAACGCTCTTGTCCAACCAATGAAATCCTCACGCGCTTGTTGTTCTCTGGTGCTGGTGAAGGGATATTGGAAGAAGAGAAGGGCAAAAGGAGTACCACAAGTTATTTATTGCTGGAGGAGAAAACGTCTTCCAGTCTGAAGCCGGTCATTTTCTTAGCTTTTTCTGAAGTATATGACAATCATGTTATAGTGATGAAATAGTCACGGTTACTGAAGACATTGCTAAGCTCATTTCCGTTGAGAAATCTGCTGCTTCAGCTTTGATTTATAACCAAATTCGAAGATTAAAATAGAAATATACTTAATTTCTTAACGCAGAAAAACATAAACCAAAATCATATATAATATTTCTATAAGGTGTTTTTTGGTCACAAGCCATTATCTCCCTTCATACTTAAACCAAAATCAATGAATGAGGTGTAATATTAAAACTTATGGTCTCCACTTTGGTCACATCCTATTTTAAGAAATCAGTTTTTCGGAATTCGACTCTTAAAGGGCAAAAATAAAAATATTTCTAAAATGCTGTTTTTTGTGTTATCAGTCATTTATCCCCCTCGATACCTATCAGAATTCATTTAATGCAGTATAATTTTAAAGATTAATCTCACCGCTTTGGTTGCATCATATATTTAGACAGAAATTTTTCTGAATTCGGCTCTTAAAGGGCAAAATATTAATTTTTCTACAAAGCGTTTTTGTGTCACGAGCCATTTATCTCCCTTCCTATGTAACCGATATAGATAAATGAGGTATCATATTAAAGATTAATGTCTCCACCGTGGAAACATCGTATTTTAATAAAGGCATTTTTCGGAATTCCACCCTTAAAGGGCAAAAATGTCAATATTTCTAAAATGCTGTTTCTTGTATTCAGAGTCATTTATATCCCTGGATACGTATCTGAAATCATTTAATGAAGTTTTATTTTAAATATTATATCTCCGCTTTGGTGGCATCATATATTAAGACAGGAATTTTTCGGATATCGACCCTTAAAGCGCAAAAGTATTAAAATTTCTGTAACGCGTTTTTATGTCACGAGCCATTTATCTCCCTTCATATCTAACCGATATAAATATTTGAGGTATCATATTAAAGATTAAGGTCCCGCCGTGGTAACATTATACAGGGTCCGGCAATAAAACCTCCCACATTTCACGTAGCCGGCATGCTGGTTGTAGTGAGGATACTGATGTGGAATGTGTTTGTTTTAAAGAGGTGTACCTGCCATTTTCAGTGTGCGCCATGGCGTGGCTTGGTGAGCATCGTGCGTTTGTTGTGGACGAATTTATTCGTAACAGTTGTTCTCAGATTTTCGGAGACGATTCGAACTTGGCCTACATGATCGTGTCCCGGATAGAAAAACTGTTCAACTGTGGGTGTCAAACTTTAGAAAGACAGGTTCAGCACTAAAAAGAAAACCTACAGGCCGTCCTCGGACTGCAACAACGCCGGAAAATTTGGTTCGTGTGAGTGTGTCTATGCAACATTCACCAATCTTTGGGGACACTTAAAGCCTATAGTGTACAAACATCGTCCCACAACACTGCAAGCACTTAAAAAGGCCATTACCCAAGAATTGGGAGCCATTCCAAGAGAAATGTCGCGAAAATGTAAGGAGAACTTTCTGGATAGACTTTGTCAATGTGTCAACAATGGAGGGCAGATATAATTTTTAAAACCAAATAATTAAAAATGGCAAAGTAGGTATTTTTTATAAATAAAAGTAATTATTCTCTATCATATTTAGTTTTTATGTGACAATACATTAAAATGAGGGAGGTTTTTTTGCCGGACCCTGTATTGTAAGAAAGGAATTTTTCGTACTGCGACCCTTAAAGGGCAAAAATGTTAATATTTCTAAAATTCGTTTTTTTTGCCTCGAGCCTTTTATCTCCCTGGATATCTAACCGAAATAGATAAATGAAGTAGTATTATGAAGAGTAATGTCTCAGCTTAGGTGACATCATATATTAAGAAAGAATTATTTTGTAATTCAACCCTTAAAGGGAAAAAAGATCAATGGTACTACAACACATTTTTGTGTCACGAGCTATTTATGTTTCTTCATATCTAACCGATATAGATAAATGAAGTATTATTTTAAAGATTAAGATCTCCGTCTCCCTGGATATCTAACCGAAATCGATAAATGAAGTAGAATTGTGATGTCTCCGCTTTGGTGAAATCATATATTAAGAAAGAAATTTTTTGGAATTCAACCCTTAAAGGGAAAAAGTATCAATGGTTCTTCAACGCATTTTTTGTCAAGAGTCATTTATCTCCATTAATATATAACCGAAATAAATAAATGTCGTATCATTCTGAAGATTAAGGTCTTCGCTGTGGTCACATTTATATTTTAAGAAAGGAATTTTCTGAATTGAACCCTTAAAGGGCAAAAATATCAGTATTTCTAATTTACGTTTTTTTGTGTCTGCAGTCATTTATCTCCCTTGATAATTAAACAAAATTGATAAACGAGGTATCTTTTAAATGATTGAGCCCTTCGTAAAGTCTTCGTTCCCATTACACCATATTTAATAAAGTATTTTTTTTTAAAAAAAATTCGACCCTTAAAGGTAAAAAGTATTAATATTTCCACAACGCATTTTTCTGTCACGAGCCAATTATCTCCCTTGATATCAAACCGAAATTTATAAATGGGGTATCATTTTAAGAACAAGGTGTCCGCTTTGGTCACACCATGTTTTATAAAAGGAATTTTCTGAATTCAACACTTAAAGGACTAAAGTATTAATATTATTCCTACAGCGTTTTTTTTTTTTTTTTTTTTTTTTTTTTTTTTTTTTTTTTTTTTTTTTTTTTTTTTTTTTTTAATTACGAGTCATTTATCTCCTTTGATGCCTAACCGAAATCGATAAATGACATATCGTTTTAAAGATTTAGGTCTCCAAATAGGTAAAATCATAAATTAAGAAATAATTTTTTTGTTTTGCTTTTCCATTGTAAACATTTTACTCGCACAGCTACACATATCATAGAGATGTTGATATTTTGTGTGCAATTTGATCAGGTTAGTTGTACTCAGTTAAGGTTAGTGACAGTTTGTCGTACATACAATATGTTTTAAATTTTTCTGTTTCGTAATATGTTGTAAGTATTTTACACCTATTACACTAAATAAAATAAATATTTGCTACAAAAGTGTGGTTCTACTCTTCATTATATTACAAGCATTTAACCTCACTATTCATTCTATTTTATTCTTAAAATTTTCGCTCTGTTTGTCTAATAGTATAGAATTAAAATTAAATCTATATAAATAAAAATGAAATACTGTTGGTTGGCATCCGCACCACTTGAGAACGAATGAACCGATTTGGCTAATTTTTCAAAAAATGTTCGTTATAGTCATATTAAGGTTTCTAGAGAAAGAAAAATTGGAAAAGTTGTCTGGTAAATTTGAAAATTCAGGAAAAACTGAGACTACTTTTTTCTATGAACCGATATAGCTAATTTTTAACAAAATGTTTGTAATAGTCCAAATAAGATCTTTAGAGAAAGAAACATTGGAAAAGTTGCCCGGAAAATTTGAAAATTTGGCACAAATTTAATGTGCTTTTTTCTATGGACCAATTTGGATAAAAAAAAATTAAGAAATGGTCGTAGTAGTCTGAATAAGGTTTTTAGGGAAAGGAAAATTGAAAATGTTGGGAGAAAATCGGAAAATTAAAAAACTGAAACTGCCTCTTTCTATTGGATTTTTTGTACGAACTCAAAACCATAACTCATGAATCTAAATATAGATATGCGTAATTCTGTTTTTGTTTTGTTGCTTATGCTAATAACTGATTATGAAAATAACTGATTTAAATATTTTCTCTCTTTTTTTTAAAAAAAAAAAAAAAAAAAAAAAAAAAAAAAAAAAGAACACTGGAAGATCTTGTGAAAAATTTGAATAAATAAAATTACTTTTGTTTTTATTATTGTGTTGTTTTTTAATTTGTCCAACCAATTGATTTATTTTATTGAGGTTATGGACTTGATGATTAGCTCAATTAGCGCCCAATCTTTTAATGCACGACACATTTAATGAAGAGTTGAAATTCGAAAAACTATATGATTGTGATGCATCGATAGAATCAGTTCGAACGAATGCTTCACTGTTCTATCAGCAAGAAAAATATGCGTGCGGCACTTTCATGAAAGTTGAGAACGATGGAACTAAAGGGATTTTCTTCTTGGACGCTGCCGGTGGAACTGGAAAAACTTTTCGATCTCATTGATTTTGGCAACGATGCGTTTGCAGAATGAAATTGCACTTGCACTTGCTTCATCAGGAATTGCAGTTACGTTGTTGGAAGGCGGTCAAACAGCTGATTCAGGATTCAAGGTGCCGTTGAATATGCAAATCCAGCATGCAACCTTAAAAAGAACTGTGCGATGGCCAAAGTTCTACATCATTATAAACTGATCGTTTATGTTCGAAGGCACATAAAAAGTCTTTGGAGGGTTTAGACCGAACGACGCAAGATCTACGAATCAATCAAAACCGATTTAATGATGCGTGGATCGAAATGTAAATAAAACACCTTGAGTTTTTAAATTTAATGGAAGAATATAAATCATTTGGTTAACATGAAATTCTGACTTAATATAACTGTGACTTAAATGTAATATTCGTTTCCTTATTTAAATTCTTCCATTTTTATTCTCTGCTTGCTCTAGCTGGTAACTTTATGTTTATTATTTCCACAAACGTATTGTGATGACTAACAGAAAATTTTGTATGTAGTTCACAAATATTATCGTTGAATGTCAGTCTATTTCGTTCAAAACCTGTTATTAGTATTCTCGCGTATCTGTTGTTCTTGTTCGCAGTTGTTACCGGGTATAAGCTTCATTCTCCAGCGTTGCGAAACGATTATCGACGGCACTGCTGCTAGCAGTATCGACATCAACAACCTGTCGGGTCACTGTTACTCCGTCCCCACACCAGCTGCTCCGACTATCGATACTACGAAGTAACCTTAAAATAAAAGTAATGTTCTTACTTCATGTCATCTTCGTCACATATGACAATAATGTTCCATATTTCTTTACTAGCTGGTGCCCACGACTTCGTTCGTGTTTGTAATGAGTTTTTATAGATGGCTACCGACATACAACGACCTTAGTGCACAAAGGCAGACTTTAACCAGGTTATCCACCTACACTAATTTCTAACAATGACGCTACCCAGACAATAGTGCTTTTTCGCTGGTACTTTTGTCTTGTATAATTTTTACATTAATAACTGAGTGATGTATTTCGTGAGTCCTTAATGGTCAGTTAGTTCAACTATGAAAAGGATAAATAAATTTTTATATAGTAAGTAACATGTAGGAAGGGAAATGATCACTTAATTGGAATTGTATTTTCTTTAAGAGACTACAGTATCATTCATCAATAATGTAACCGTTACTCGACTGTCACCGTATTATCATCTTGCCCTGAATCAACATGACAAATATAACGATGGTTTCCGTCGTTATTTGGTTTAACTAATGACGACAAACAATAAACCCGTCTGAAATGGTTTGACGAGATGGAAGCTGATTAGTGACATGAACACTCCGTCTCCCTCCGGCCTGGATAGATACTGCTGCTAAAGTAGAGGACAACCGGCTGCTTCATCCATGGACGATGTATTCGTGTAAGAAAAGGACAGAATGGATAACTCTATCACCATCTTTATAGAAATACTTGTCAACTCCTTTAACAACTTCCATGGAAATTTTCAGTACGTAATTGTTGAATAAACAGAAATTTTAAATGGACTAGTCAATATAAAATTAATAGTCGCATTACCTCACATACACTGGAACTGTACCACGTTTTACATACGTTACAGATTTAATATGAGAACCCGAATAAACATTTTAGTAAGATATACATTTTTGTTTTCCTGGATTCGCCGACGTCATAAGATGCTTGAAGGAAGAGGGACAAGAGATGTAAAGACAGTCGGCCACAGACTTTGGAAGAAACCATCCCGGAACTTGCCTGGAGTG
This sequence comes from Vandiemenella viatica, assembly GCA_031002005.1. NCBI lineage: Eukaryota > Metazoa > Arthropoda > Insecta > Orthoptera > Morabidae > Vandiemenella > Vandiemenella viatica. The sequence goes on along the minus strand of JARYHS010008075.1, from coordinate 60,791,718 downwards.
ATTTCGGTGAAACAAGGAAAACCGAAATCTGGATGGCCCCACGGGGATCTGAACCCAAGTTCTCCGAAGTGTCAGACCCCAGCGCTGTCGCTCACCCATCGCGGTCGGTCATTTATAATCACTAAAATTCATATTATTACATGGAAAGGTTTGCTACTGTCTCGTTTAGTGTGCAATTAGACTCCATGTTAAATATTAAATTTCTTGAGTTAATTTTCACAACTGGTTCTCCTCTTAAGACGATCAGAAAATGCTGTCTTTGAGAGGCATAGCCTATACAAAAACATTCGGAAATGATCCCTAAAAGACACACGGCTTTAAGGACACTCCAAAGAGTCAATGCAGCTGTAATATTTAACTGTTATTGTGATATGTTGCTGGTCAAAAGACTGCATCGTGTGGTTATTCCGATTTTACTAGATTTCGCGGTGGTGGTGCTGGAGTCTGAACGCTGGTTGGTCACTTATATCAGTAGTGAAGGTTATGCTGCCACTGCTCTATGGGTTAGACGGTATTTAATACATATTTCGAGAAGGTTTCTACCAATTTTTTCAAAGTATTAAGTGTTTTAGTGTATAACAGGTTGATCTAAATATTTAAGGTCTGATTATTAAATTACACGCTGTAAGATCTGTTTACGACTCATAGACAAGGACCATAACAGCAGAGCGTGTCGCCAAGACTGGCTGCCTGGCAGGGGCGGCAAAACAAGTGACCGAGGTCCCGGGGTCACATCCCGGGAATGCAATAAGAAGGGTCCTGTGTGCTTGGCACGGGCTCTGCGGGGCGCCAGTAACGGAATGCGTGCCGAGCGTTGCGGATCAAAGGGCGCCTCAGCGCGCCTGCTCGTTCTCTTAAGAGCTACGTCAGTATGTCGAGCGTAAGACGGCATCGGACACGCGTAACTGTTAGCGCTCCTCAGACAGATAGATGAACACCAGTCACAAACCTAGCATCGTATCCCGGAAGACGCCTATTCGAATCCCCGACCGTTCATCCAGACTTCGGTTTTCCATGGTTTCCCATAATCACTCTAGAGGGATGCTGTTATGTTTCTTTCCAATGGCTACTCCCAAATTCCTTGCTGTTCCTTGTACCCAGTCATTTGCCTTCTCTAATGACATCGACGTCGGCGAGGCGTAGAGGCATTAAAAATCAGTAAGTATAGTTGTCAACGAGGAGTTTTGCTGGATATTTCCGGAGCAGTAGTACTAAACGTGTTGTATTGATCCTATGTTCTTCTCAGAACGTAGTTATCAATGTTTGACTTTAGCATCCTGGATTGCAAGTGTCGTTTGTGAACAACAACGAAAGTAATTACAAACAATTTAAAACATAATTCACACTTGTTGAAAAGCACGTAAGGATACTAAACGTCGCAAAATCATAGATAAAAATACCTTAATTTCATGCACATTGCTCACAAACTAGGATTTACATCAGACTTTTAGTACATAGTATCATCACATGGTTTGCATTTTTTATGTATTTAATATGCAGATGCAAAATGCGAACGTTCGTCCTATAACAACAGGAAAGTAGCATATATTGAATGAGAGTAATATAATTTTGGGTTGATAATATGGGTTATATTACTCTCATTCAATAAATGCTACTTTTCTGTTGTTATAGGACGCACGTTCGCATTTTGCATATTAAATACATTAAAAATGCAAACCATCTGATGATGAGCATTATGCTCGAAGCCGGTAATGGTTAAATAAAAAAATATTAATAATAACAAATTGTGACTGGTTGCTGCTTTCAATATCAACAAATTTAATACCACAGTCACTGATTTCCACAAATCCATCATGGACAAAATATTAAAATATCTGACCTTAAGATCTTTCTCTCGGTTTACAAAACAAACAGTAAGAAATTAAATCATTCATTATTCTCGAGTAATAATCATCAAAAACACATCTAAACATTCTAGAAGTTAATGACTTAAAACCGATTCGACCAGTATTTCGCAATATAAAGTCCATTCAGTGTTGATCGAAACAGATCATCTTCATTGCTAGACGAGTGACTCATACGGCACTGGGCAAATGTTTCATAGTTTGGTCGTCACCACATTCACACTTAATGTTGGCAGCGTCAATATAATCCCATTCCACTAGGCTTTCCATGCACCTGCACACTACTGTTCGCAATCGATTCAAGAATCTCCAGACGTTACAATCCTCTGCATGACCACGTGACAAGCGCTTTGCAGTTTTTAGTAGTACCGAGATGTTGAGGACCTTGTTTTTCCACAGCAGCAACTTTTGCCTTTTAAGGTGATCCACTTAGTTCCAGCGATATTCTCAAGAAGCATTTTCTGGACTTGAGTCTCTAGGCTGGCGGTGCATGGCCGTGCAGTGGTTGCGCGTTTTCCTGTTCTACCTTTGACCTCTCCTTGTTCGCAGCCACTTCTCTTCGGGAACTGGGTGGGGCAATCCCGGAAAGCTGATAAATACTGTCAACTGGGGAAGGTTTAAGTGCAGCCTGTAACCACGTACTGGAGTTATTGACGTGTTTCGTAACAGTAATTCTGTGTGGTCGTAATAACCTGGTGACAAGGTTTCTATTCGCTGCACATTCCGCCGCAGTCGTAGCCGCCTTAACCTAACCCGGCAAGCCTACCTGGTACAAGGGACCTACAGTTTAACGTGGAATCCAAATCACGGAAGCGTTCTGGCGTACTTCACATTACACAGCAAGCTGTGCCAGAGGTGAAGGTCGGGTTAAGGGCCTACAAAAATCGCTCTCGAGACAGGGATTCGATCCGAGGACTTTTCGATCCCCAGTCAAACGCCTTATCCATTGAGTCACCAGATCGCTCCGCTCCTACCTGTTTGGTGTGAGATGATGAGTACCAAACTGGTAATGCATATTCTGCAACATAGTGACAAATGCTTATTGTTGGTGTAGGAATAGGTTGTGGTTGTCTGCCCCCCCGTTATCTAACCCGTTTACACACTATGATACAGTTCTTTCCTGTGGCTAGCTTGGCGTCCCCGCCGGCCAGATGACCCGGACGTCACCGCCCTTCAGCGGTCGACGCAGGAATAATAAAGTATTTCACGGCGCGGCTCGACCCGCTACGTGCATTGTATTTACTTTAAGTACGGTAATTATAGGGGATCCGTAAGCTGAAACTATGGGTAAGCGCTTGGAACACTTAAATTAATCCGTGTAATTACATCCTGGCGCATCGGCCACGCCCACTGTGGGGCTCGTCGGCCCATTAACGAGCCATCAGGAACCCCGGTACGTGACGTGCGCTCCACGTGCAGGCCGGGCAATCCGAGTGCGTGCCGCAGCCCTTCCCTGGTAGCTGCACACAGGTTAATAGAGCTTCACACGATCCTGCCTCGTGTGAGGCTGAACTCCAAGCAATTAGCTGCTACACTACGCCGCATAGCAGCAATAAAACAATGCAGCATTGTGAGTCACTCTCAAGTAGGTGGGAATATGATATTGTTATGGACAGACCTAAATGAAGCTAGAGGCTTGGCATTGCCCTCGATTTGCAATACGTGAATCGCATTTGATTACTCAACACATAACATTACATTACAATAACTTGAAGTAAAATTGATGTTCTAATGCTCAAAAACAGACTTTTCACACTGAAAAGCGTCCAGTGCGTTAGTATCCAAACTAACAGTGGTCCTCAACCAGAAGGAGGAATGCTAAGCATTGTGTAAGAAATGAAACAGGCAGTTCCTTTCCTTCTTATCCAAACTAACCCGGTAACATGGAATCCGAACCACGGAAGCTCTGAAGGTCGGGATAAGGGCCCATGAAAATCTTCTCCAAGACAGGGATTCGAGCAGAGCACAGACACCTTAACGACTGAGCCACCAGATCACTACAGTATCTCAACTAAAGAATTTGAAATCCTTTTTCTGTGAAAGTTGTTAGTTAAGTATTTTACGTATTGTGAACTGAGATATAATTCAGTGAGGAAAATGATTTTCAGAACGAGTCTTGGAATATTGTTGCATACTTCCCCATAATTTTAAATGCGCCACGACACATCTAAGAACACACAATTACAAAATAGGAAGTATGGTTTTCTTTATCAATCTAACTTGGCCGCTTCGTTTAATTATAACTATCTATTCGGTTTGGAAGCAAAATAGACAAAAGAAGCAATAGATTACGATAGAATAACGTCATATTTCTTCGTAACTGTTTTTATCGGGTATTAATTTTCTGCACTGTCACAGTAAATGGAAGGTAATGATATAAATCGTAAATTGTAGACTATACCCTAAGTTTTCAAACTGCAAAAACCCTGTCGAAACCAGTTGAGTAGTATTAAAGTTATACCTCATTATAACTAAAAGAATATTGGGTTCAGAACAAATGTTGATTTCCTGCTACGATGTCAGATGATGTAGGGGTATCAAGAACTTTATCCGTCCTTTCATTCATTTATCTGCATCGGTCTTCTGTAGTTCACAATTACTTTATTGGTGAAAGATATGTATTCCGTTTAAAACCGTCTCATTTAAATCCATTCCACTCTCTCTCCTTGGATCTGAGGAAATATGGCCAGTAATAATTTGAAGGTAACATTCAGTACTGTTGAATCCAGTATCCGCGCGGTTACTCAAAGGTTTCATGATATCAAAACTAAACACAATCCAAAATCTTTAAAAAAAATTGTTTTCATTCTAAGAATGAATTGAACACAAATAAAAGTTACAAAGTTAGCCTGTTTGCATTAACAATAATATACAAAATTTATGTCATCAGTAATACCGTTGAATACACCAATACTTTCAAATGTAAATTACCACTCACTTTTGCAACACCAGCCATTTTTACAACATTCAGATCATACTATGAATCATCGTCATGATTATTTTTTTGTGACTTAACTACATAATGCGTTATTATAATATCAGACTACCCAACGTCTGATACAAAATTTACAAAATTGCGTTAATCCAAATATAATCTACATCACTTGACACTAAAATTCATTAAAAAAAACATTCTTATTATATTACTATCTTCGTTATCATTAGGTAAACAGTTTCTCTTGTGTATGAACGAAAGCTTTCCGGCGTGTCGCTGAAATAAATCTAATCTTCACGGGTTCTCAGTGGCTACACTGAGTGCAGCTGTGGTTGTCACACACAGCGGTAACACCAAATCTCAAGATGGAGGCAGAGTTCGTCATCGAAAGCTCATCTTTCTTCAACACCATCTGGCGGAAAACCCATGAAGATTATATTTCAGTTTATCTTGTTTTATACCATATAGTTCATTTTCCATTTTAATTCACAATCATTCTTACTAATACAAGTGCCTTTATTTGAGCAGCCATAACAATGTATTGCGGAATTGTAATTTTACAACCATTTCTGCATTTAGTTTTTCTGTCGTGGTGCATTTTACTAATGGAGACAATCATATTGCTGTCACTACTTAATGATGGTGAACTGATGCACATGATAACAATGACATTTAGTAACAGTGTTACATCAATAAATTGTGAGACATTTGCTATACCATTACACTACTGCTTCATTCACGTTTTGTCACGGTTGTTTTCGAAATCCGCTATCACCACACATTTTGAACTTCAGCTTACGAAGCAGGATAATGTGTCCATAAAAGCTATACTCTGTATTTGTGATAACGAGGGCAAAACCTTCAGCTAGTATAAGAACTCGGAGAAAAGGTTTTCCTGCTTGTGTGTTGTAATGTATTTGGTTGCACTCCACGGTTGGAATATGAACTGATTAGCGAAGAAGTGCTCCGTTTGTTTACTTGCTCAATTATTCTCTTTGCGTATCTTTCGCAAACAATTTCAGTCTATGTTTTCTACAATAAATGGAAAATGATGTGTTTACACGCATATCTATTGCTTTGTGATGAAATACACTTTTGGGAAGCATTCAACGGCGCAGTGATTGTGAACGTAGTAGACAGAAAAGTATTAAAGGGAACATAGTGCATACAACTTGAGTCATACAGTACGTTGGTTAAAAGCTAAATACGTTGTGTGTATATCCGCGTAACATACTTTAATGACGGGATGTAGTTTGAAAACTACATAAATTTGTGAGAAATTCTTAATTACAATGCTGACACACGAGCAGGAAAGAACTTAATTTAACGATAAACGCTGGAACTCACTTACCGGCTTGCTCAGATTCTCTTATTCGTTTTCATTAGTGTGAAAAATACTATAACTGCACCGGATCGATGAACTATCATAACTCTAGGGACTGAAGACTAGTTTTCAATAGTCCTCACAGGGAGTAAACCCTTCAGAAACTCTTGTTAATCTCAGCAAGCCAGTTAAGCTGGAGGAGAATCAATTTGCTCTCAATCATCAACATATCTCGGAAAACGAACAGATTCTAAAATATCCCACACAATATTGTTTATAAATTCTCATGAACCGTCTGTATAAAGTTCCATCACTACTTAATGTATAAAAAAGAACGAAAGCTTCATTGTTCTCCAGATTTATTATTATAAACCGAAAAACATCTTAAGGATCTTTATGAATGGAATCCTCTTTAAGTTATTTAATAATTCCAGATTTGTTTACGACATATTTTACTGTTGCAATCCTATTACAAACAAGTTAACTTTTGTGAAAACAACGTTCTTGAACAATACATCAATTAATTCATATTCTGTCTCTGATACTAGTACCAATGTTCATAGCATCGTCGCGTTAAATTGTAATGCATTGTCCTGGAATGTACTTATAATATATAAGACTTTGTAGTATTCAGGTGACTGCAAACTGTATACTACTGTTGTATTATACGTTTCAGCCTGTTGTTATTATGACAATTTCCTTAACTCTTTCTCTCGGCTTAATAATGATAGTTTTATTTCACTTTGCTTAGTGGAGTAGCAAAATTAAAACCTCAGCTGAATTCATCTGGCATGACGGAGGCAGTTGATTTAAGTACTTCGCAGTCATGTTTTAATTTCTTGCAATCTGTATAGGAACCATTGTTTCCCAAATGACACTGGTGTAATATTACCCTACCTTTTCGCCAGAGACTATAGCGCGAGCCACGTTCTGAGAAGTAATGGCAAGGTCTAGCCAGCCGCCTTTGTCAGCTCCCGACAAAGCGTATCTGTCATTATAGTTCTCAACCGAGGCTGGCGATTCGACCTTTAAGATTCAAAACAGATAACCTTCGCTTGGTACCAAATGTCGTTCCATTATTTCGGGATGCAATGATCTCAGCGATAATATCCAATCACGTAATTTCATTTTTAGATCTACCTGAGGAAAGCAACACAGAATTCACACACACGATGTAGGATCGTTGGTATGCAAATTAATATAAAACAAAAGAAATGTGTTAAAAAAAGGTTTTCAACGAATTCAGAAGTCTTAGGTAAACTTCCTGTGCAATTCTGGTAGCTAACTAAAAAGTATATAAAACAATGTAGTAACTTGAATAAGTGATTGTTCTGAAATGAAACAAATGATATTCCATCCATTCACTCTTTACACTGATACTTAAACGAGATTAAAAATGAATATTCCGAAACTACAGTGATATTGCACCCGTATCATTTCCGCACTGGCAATTTTGATATACTCTAACAAACAATCGTTTTGATAAACATCTGCCACAGACATAGAAAATGACAAACACCGACACACGTTTTCCAAAAACTTTGAGCACCCGATGAAGTTTTCAACAAAAACACTGTTGTTTTTTTTCGTACTGCTGAATGTGGAGAAGGTACTTATGTTTTATTTCGTGGATGGATTCTAATACTAATCAAGACAAGAAAGGTCCAGTTAACTGACTACACATAAACAAACAAGGTATCCATAATTAATGGTAGATGAACCACAGTTATACGTGCAGGAACGTTAGAGAAAATATTTTGTTCTTCAGCACCAGCGGATGCTATGATTCGCCAAATCATTACGAATTATGGACTTTGTCTCCGTGCAATCAATAGCAATTGTCAGCAGGAGTTGCCTAATTTTTGTTATGAACAGTGCCCATAATGCTTATTCTCGTCATTATAATTAAATTGAAGTTTAAAAACTACGTTGTATACTGAAAACGCATTTTGACTTTGAAGACAGCGAATACTTCTTTCAACATCTATAGTCGATTAAATTTTAAAAAAAAGCGATATCACGACCAGTCTAGTCTTCGCTAAGTGTTTATAAATGTTCAAACTCAACACACTGCCTAAAACGAGACCAAGTTGATTAGCAGATGTTGTAAACAATCTATGTTGTTAGTTATTGTTTTTCAATTTCCTTTTGAAACTCAAAAATGTTACTGATTTTGCTTCCTAAAACTTGTCTTTGAGGTATCTCGTTAAAAAAAATATCCACATCGTATTAAAAACGTCTCAATGCTCAAACCCTTCGGATAAGTTTCACTTCGAGAGGTACTAACATTATAATGGTTACTTGAAGGTTCTTCATGCAGCTGACAGTAGAATCTTTCTCTTTAGAGACGGGAAAATCTTTCGTCACCAAATCTGTCATCAGTGCAAGAAGTGATTGCATTGTTCGGTACACTGTTTATTGCATTTGAATTGTTTCTATAAATTCATCACCGTTACTTCGCTAATATGCGGCATACCATCGTCACCAGAATCACAAAACTAATTCCACTTCTCACTGCTGAAGATTTGACGTAATACCGACCAACTGGGATCGCTAAACAGAGCAGCATCTGGCCTGAGCGCCAGGTGGCAAACAGCTGCGAGAAGTTCTCCAGTCAAACGGCTTCACCAAATGTTATACGAGAAGTTACTAGACACAAACATCACGGTTAATGTTCGAGCAAGCGTTTCGTACAGCGTGGCCATCTTACAACATAACTCTGTGAACTACAAGACGGTGAAGTGTGGTTAAACCTGCTGATTACTTTTTAATATATATACTATCATTGGTCAGACGGGTTTTGGTTATATTAAGCGAGTCCACAGCAGAAATATCGTCAAGAAGAAAGTGTAGAATGTAATATTGTTTCTTAATTGTTTGTAAAACTATAAAACCGTGGAAGTTATTTGTAATCTTAAGCTATCGTGATTTCAGTTGTTACCTCAATCTATTTCTTGATGACGGAGGTCTTAACGCTGATGTGTATACAGACGGTATATCCTGCCCCAGCAAAGCGATTTGACATATCAGGAAATACTACCCATACTTCTCGTACGATCTTATGAAAGAAAATCATTATCAAATGGGACAATAGTTTTTCTTACACTCTACGACTATAATGACTACAACAGTGGTTCGCCGTGATGGCAAGAATGAAAATTTTTTTTAAAAAATTTATTTATTATAGCTATAGCCAAATTGCTAATAACTAAATCACACCTTTAGTTTTTATAATATATAAACAAATCATTTTACCGCTTTCTTGTTGGGAGAGGCGAGATTTCTCATTGGGGATACAATGTCATGTATGTGTAGACCGTCTTCTAACAGAATTCTTCTAGGCGCGCAGCGGAGCTTACATCTGAGCAAGAAGTGGTAGCTGTCTTCCACTTCATCACAAAAGTCACAAAATGGGGAATCAGAAATCTTCAGTAAGAATTTTTTTATCACTTAGCATAGTATGCCCTGTTCTCAGTCTGCGTAATTTCGTTCCTGTGAAGCTCAAGATCATCATACCAAGGTTTGGACGCAACTTGGTTAACGATGGCCCGGTACCACAATCGCTTTTCTTGGCTGTCATCGCACCACTTTTTAACCCATTGGTTGAAACCGTGGAAGTGGCGATAAACCTGAAATCCGTGTATGGCACTGAGAGATTCTCGATATTAGGGACATGAAGTTGCCGTCGGGCAGTTCTGTCCGCCACTACTACGTGACCTGGTATCCATTGCAGGATCACTTCAATTCCTGTGTCTATGGTTTTCGGAAGTTCTCTACATACTTCATACACTTGGTAATTTTTACACCTGCCTTTTGGGCCTGTTGGACCGGTGGAATCTATCAGAATTGTTATGCGCTTTAAAGAAGGAAGATATTGCTTCGGGGATGGACAATGTTACAAACTCCATGATCGATAATCTGCTCATTAAACCGAAGCAATCGTTGCTGGCTCTCTTCAATGTTTTGATGGACGTCTCCTATGTGCATGATCAGTGGATGGAGGTAGTCATCATTCCGGTGATAAAACCACAAAGTAACAAGAAGAGCGTCATCTCCTCGTAACGTCCCATATCTCTCCTGCCTTTTCCAGCGAAATTAATGTGTACTATGATTAAAAACAGGATACAATGGCACTTGGAGCATTACAGGATGCTTAATCTGAGAACTGTGGGCTTTCGGAAAGGATTTAGTCATTAGACAACATAAACACGATAGTTACGGATATACAGCTGTCATTTGTAAGGAGAAACTATCTGCTGGCTGCATTCATTGACATAAAGGTTGCTTGCAACAACATTCAAGTTCACATACTTCTAGATATTATGGAAAAAAATGGGACTTCCTATCAACATACGCTCATGGTATGGCCCGAAGAGTAAACTCTGTATCTACCACGGAGGGAGAGAGGATCAGTCGCCAAGTGTTCCTAGGTTTACCGAGGGGTGGCCCTATGAGCCCAATACTGGTTGTTAACATCTACACGGCAGAAGTACGTAATATCCTAAAGGGCCTAGTATCCTTCCTTCAATATGCGGACGACTTTGTAGTCCATATTTCACATCATGACATTAGAAACGGCTCTGAAAACACTAGAGGCACAACTTAAGTTAATTCAGAAGCGAATGATTGACAGAGGGCTACAAATATCGATTGATTGATGTGTATTTACTCACAGGCAGCTGCAGGGCAATAACTGTAAAATTATTTTGAATATGGCGGCGTTGGAGGTAGTCAAAGAGGTAAAATTCTTGGGAATGTGGCTAGATTCTAAACTCACATGGAGAAGTCATATCATGGAATCATGTATGCAGCGTCTGAATTGTTTTAAAGCCCTCGCAGCTCCGACTTGGGGCGTAGAACCTCGGATGCTCCGTAACGTTTACTGCTGCCTACTGAGAAGCCGATTGGAGTCTGGGGGAATCCTTTACGATACCTCTACCAATGCTCTCCTCACTAAGTTAGACTGCACTCAATCCGCAGCCCTACGCGTGATCGGAGGCTTTCAGAAAACCACTCCATCTCGGTGATGGAGGCTGAATCAGCTATTTCCCCCTAGAACACAACAAGAAAAAAATTGGGGATGTTCAGTGAAGACTCATCCCCTCCAGAGGAAAGCTTGCGCATGAGATGTCTGCGAATTCTCTGCAACATCAGAAACTGCCAAACCTAGTACAGTACTTACAACCTTCTGTCCAATGGAAAATCCAATGGAAAATCCACAGCCGAGAGGTTAATGATTTGTTCGGCGAAGAGGATATATGGCAGAGGTTGGACTTCTCGTCGCATAGTCACTTGTCCTTAGTCCATGGTCCAATAGACCAAAGAAAATCATTTGCGGGAAGAACTGAAGTAATTGATATTAGAAACTCTGAATGTGCGATGTAAGGGATGGCGCAAATTATTTACTGATGGCTCAAGGGTGAATCAGTCGGCAAATGGAGCTGCGTTAGTTGACCCAGACTGTGGCTTCTATGAAGCTTCTAGACACCTGGAGAATTTTCGATCTTCTCTGCAGAACTGTACGCACTTCTGAGAGCCATACTGTACATACTAGGGACAGTGCAGGCCAACTCAGTTATATTTTCAGATTCTAAGAGTGTTTTGCAGGCTATAATAGAGGGAAAGTTTGTATAGTCAATCCTGTCTCATCTAACTCAAAATTTATTCGTCGGAGTCGTGTTGTATTGATTTTTAAGCATCAAGGTTATTGATGAGATAATTCTAGTTTTTCTGTTGTAATTCCTAATGATTTTACAAATATCGCTCTCAAATCATCAGTTATCTATAATTATGGTTCAGATATAGAAACAAACATTGTTCCTAAATGGTAGAGTGTTAAGTTTTACAGCTTAACTTCCTGCATCGCTGTACACAGCTGTTGTGTATGAAACTAAACTTTTATAACTCAACAGAAAACGCATGGTAAAGAAGATAGTGATAAAAGTTTCATATGTCTTGATCGAGAAAATTCGTGGTCAAGTTATTAGATTTTATTTTTTTGAAGCCATTCTTTTTGCACCTGACGCACTCTACTTTGCTATCTGTACCAACAAAATATGTTTTAAAAATTATAAAAGGTTTTATCTGAATAGATAGTATGGTGTTATACAAAACAAGTTTTAAGAGTGATACAGGGTTAATTGGAAGTTATACAGTAAATTTAAAGCAGATTTTTTTTTAATAAGGGGAAAACATTATTTTTAAACTAGTTAGTTATATGGGAATGCTTCTGCTGTGTTTTGGACCTCACCTTCTGAATACTCGATAGACTGATGACAGCAAAAAAATATCCTGTCATCATATCCGTAATGCTGATGTCACGCACTGCCCTACGTTGTTGGATTAACAAGGCCAAAAATGTTATTACAGCATCCAGATTATGAGATTTATTTTATTAGTACTAATTCTAATTATCAATTTATTGCAATCGTTACTTACAAATGAAATTAGATCCCACGATTAAAACTAATATTAAATTATTAAGACTTACTTTTAATTTGCTTTATTTTTACTTACGCTGTATTACTGAGGTTATTATTTCAGGCACATGTATGTAATTCCAACTGTTTCATCCTTTCAAACTTGGTTGTGTGGATCTGAATAAGGAAAAAAAAATAAGAACCCGTGAAGATTTTGAGTAGAGTTGATATCGCAATGCTTCATATCGCTTATGTGCGGTACATAGAATTTACTAACGCTGTTGTGATGGAAGCTTTGATTTTGTAGTAGCAATATTAGCGGAATTTGTGGTAAGGTTGAAGTGTAGCCTGGACCAGGATACTACAGCGTAAGGTGATTAACCGAAAACTCTGTCACTTGGCGCCAAATATTACTTCGGGATCTCCCGCCCAAATGATGATTTGATTTGAATGGATTACATCACAAGTCCTCGTTTACTTCTCCCTTCCTGCAACGGTAATTAAGATTTCCAGATAGTAGTGAAATCCTAATTTGGATTTGTTTGTGTATCCACTCGTCCAAAAATGGCAATCAAGGATGTCGTAGATCCGCATTAACTGGCACAGAGAGAGCGAGCGTTCAGGATTGGACGAATTAATTACCCTTGTCTAATGTCTCATTGAGCGTAAAAGTAAGGTCGAGCAAATAATGGAGCAACAAGACGGCCGACACCCGACAAGGCCAGACAGATAGAGCGCGGCAGATACTGTCCTCTCGTCAGGGAGCCGATAACTCAGCGGCGGCGGCAGACATCCATCAGCAGTCGGTAGGGTGCCACACGTCGCGTGGTCACCACTGTAGCCGACAACCCAGGCAACCCGTATCGAAAACGGAATACTGATTCGCTTCCTGCTGCAGGACGTAAACAGGCAGCATTACTGTTTTAAACACCCTCTATTAACAACTGTTTCATTCATGTTTTTCGCCACACCCATTTCGCCCTTTTGGAGGGGAATCATCAGTGATAGATACCACAATTTTCCCACTGATGGTACCCCAGCACGAAAAGGCGAAACGCGAAACGTGAAAAACATTAATAAAATAGTTGTTACTAGACGATGTTTAATTTAAGTCACTAATGCTACAAGTGTGGAACCTAGCCAACAACAAACCTATTATTAAGCAACTCTTTGAAACACAATTTTGATGTTTTTCATAGTAAGCACATTTACAGCCTATTTTACACAATTACAGTTGTTTTCTCTCTTTTTTTTGCCATTTCCGTCTGATTTTATAAATTATAAAAGACTTGCAGAATACCTACTGTTGTTTGGTCTAATAGGGATTGATTTACCCGAACACTGTTTTTATATTTCCAATGTGAATCATGTGTACCAAGTTTCATTAATTTGGCACCAACCATCTAGCTATGTAAACTAATCACTAGTATACCCGAACAATTCCCAGAACAGGGTGAACTGGATGCTGTGATACCGAGCGTCAGTTTAAATTTTGGTCCAGTCTGCATTTCAACATAATAACAACATCTATTAAAGTTGCTTCGCGTTAAACGAAATATGTACTATCCGTACTTTAAACATATCACATACATAAATCTGTATCTCGAATACATCTCTCCGGCATCATTCAGAAAATACACATTTTTAATGGATTTCCACAGCTTGAAAGCTTGGGGTCCAAGTTAAAATCTTAAGTACATGTTGACAGATTAACACACATTAATATAATGAATATTCTGGCATAACCTAAAAAAACAGATGAATTTATTTTGACGTGATTTAAAACTGTGGGTTTCTATAAAGAACATTGGAAATTAAATGGGGTGGTTTTAAAGGGGGGAAAGGGTTGGGCTTTTATACACCGAATACAGACAGTATTTTTCTGTTTAATTTAAAGCATGTATGAACAAAGTTCCATTGATATTGGATAAAAACTGTGGGAATGTATAAAGAACATTAGTGAAAATTAAAGGAGTGTAAAGGGAGAGAGTAGTTTGATTTATATAAAAGTAATGTGGACAGTATTTTATCTTTATTTTAAAGTATACGTGTGAAAATTTTCATCAAAATTGGATAAAAAATGTGGGTTTATATAAAAATTGAAGGGTGTAAAAGGGGAGAGGGGGTGGTTTTTTAATTGTTTATTTTTTTTGTCAGCAACTTTCTCCATGAAAAAAATATCTGTATCTGCCAAACTTCATGATGATCGGTCGAACGGTGTCGAAGTTAATTAATCTCGCATATAAACAGATACCAATATTCATTTTTAAATATAATATTTTGCAGTCTTCGAGTCAATTTAATTAAATCCTACGGTCTTCTTCAGGGAGCAAGCCCATTGTCTCCTGAATAAGACAATAGGCTTTGGTAAGGAAAACGGAGGAGCGATTGGGCGAAGAGTAAATGTCGCGAAGCTATTTACAAAACCGTATGATTTTTATTTCTTATTTGTTATCATAGGCGAAAACAAATCAAACGAATTGTGTGACGATGACGCTTATGTGAGGTAGTTAGCTTCTGGCATGTCGTTGGCATTTCAAAAATCCGCTTGTAGTCTCCCGTACATCACTCCTAATAAGAATCCGGTACTAATTAAATTGTTTTCTAAAGACGTGAAATACGAGATATGAAACGGTAAAAATCAATAAATCTCTCAGAATTGATAAACGTGGAATTATAATCTCAAAAATTGGAGAAAATGTCAGTAATTGCAGTTTTAGATCTTTAGTGTGAATGCGTAAGAGTTACCAGTCTTTTTATTCCCTCGATCCGACCATCTGAGAACAACGTGCTACCGACCTCATGTTTTTCACAGATGGCTGGTGTGAATTATGAGAGGAGAGAAGGACTTGTGACCTGCGTGAATTCACAACGGGTTTGTTGAATCCGACGTACTTAAGTCATAGGAGGAAAGTCTGTACTGCCATCTGACAGTGTAACTTTTTTGTGTATGATATGTTTGTGAAATGTGTAGTGTATAAGGCGGAGATTAGGGACAGTCCGAACATTGATTTGGGATGAGTGTGGGAAACGGCCTGAAAACCACACTCAGTACAGCCGGTACGCGGAGATCAATACTCGACCATTGTCCCGTTGTACCTGCCCCATCCAGTGGCGGGGCCTTACAGCACTGAGCTACACTGATCAGTAGTTACCAGTAAATGATACTGTTATTTCGAAAACCACTACACACGAATATAAATGAAAACAAATCGAGATTATCTACGAAGGAAAGGAAAACAACGCCAATATTACAATCTTCTTGTTCCAGGGTCTGCTTTACTAGACTTCTTCCATTTGTGCCGATCTTGTGTATCTTCAGGTAAGGCACGGACTAGTCGCATGCCCCGCAAGGTATCCAGCAAGTGCTTCCTGGGTCTCCCTCGAAGTCTTCGGCCCTCCGGACTTCTCGCAACTGAAGTGTTGTTGCTGAGCAATACGTTGCCGAACCATTGCAGACGACCCTCTCGCAATTTCTCAGGTATTGATGCCACACCAAATGCTGCCCGAAAGTTCTCTTTGCTTATGCGGTCTCATAATATTTTCTTGGTTCATCCTGATGCAACATTTCAGTTTCGGCCGACTTGTCGCTTAGTATGACGCCTAGCGCTAGAGCTACTGCCAGCATATACCTGTCATTCTGCCGCTCCTGACATTGGATACTGACGCCGTTTGTAGCCGCCAGCTCCGGCTCAGACGCTACAGTAGCGCTAGTGTTGATCCTCCCCGCGTATTGTAATGTACCTTTTAAGGGGATACAGAATCGCCTATCCCCGCAATGTTAAATTATGCCTACTATAGGGAACATTTTCTCACAAACTGCTGGAGCTAGAGAGATAAACTTTTTACTGCATGTATGTACATTGATATATTGTAACAATACTGAAACAACAGGGTTTTTTTTTGTCAAAGTGTTTACTTACAGAGATATCTTGAATTTACCTTAGAGTAAATTTTTTTCCATCACTTTTCACTAGATTATCACCTCTAAATCTTTTGTAAATCAAGTAATAAAAAAAAAATTGTTTCAATATCTAAAAAAAACCAATGTGACTATGTCATAAAAATTTCAGACTTCTACGTTAACCAGAACCTGAGATAATGTTCCTAGAAGAAGTAAAAAGTAAACTTACGGGAAACGGAGAAAGAAGATTATGGTAAAACAATTCTGATCCATAGTTAATACCCTCCTCACAGTATTCATAACCATCTTCAAGACTTCTTCCGGCACCCCTCTACACCTGTCTTGCTTTTTTCATTAATGTCTTGATACGATTTATCATGTAATTGGAAAGCGTGATGTTTGAATTCATGTCACATGAATATACTGCCAATTAGTTTATGGCCAGCCATGAGAGAAGTGTATAATATAAGCGCAATACCCGATCTCACAAATCTATAAAAAATAAAATAGTTATAATCCTAGTAAAGCCATTTATGATACGTCATTTTAAATGATAGGATACGGATGAGCTATACATTTCATCAATTCAGCCACTGACAATAGTAGTGAAAAAATTTCTGTCATCAGGCTGTTACTGTTTTCTAATCATTAATCAACCACTGTTCAAGCAATTTTCAATAATTCTGACTGTATAAAACCAAACCACGAAATCGAATTTTTGAACATATAGAGAGACAGAAACAAAGACGCAGATACGCTATTCTGTTTGAAGAGGCGAAGACAACGACAAATTAGAAGGCCGATATTTGCTTTGGCCTGTGAGTATAATCAATCTGCTACCTCTTACCAAAGAGTAGTTTCCTGCGATTAGTAAAAGTTTTGCGACTACATTTGATAAAGTTGTTTCGGTTCATCGAACAGCATATCGTAGGAAGAAAGCAAGTTAAAGAAGGACATGCCTGTTCGTGCTACGCATAATGTGAAAGCAAGTGCAGTACAGTTTTCGTTTTCCACTGTGGTGCTGTTTACAGCGATCCGATTTGTAAATATTGGTAGCGTTACACGATGAAACTAACTTAATGGCTTATACTTATGTTCTCGATTGTATGGAGCAAGAATCCACAATGAATCAGTTATATTCCATTAATCTTGAGTAATTTCTGAGATCTTGTTCACCATTTGAATTGTATAACTGTTACAAGGCCGAGGTTACTGCACTTGTATCCAAATGAAATGTACAAAACTAATAATTAAAAAATCCCAATGTAAGGTAATAAATTATGACCGCAAATGATTGATCTTATTCGGAAAATCTCATTTGAACTTACATTTGGACGAATTCAAAATGAAGTAATGCTTTGCACCTGTTGGGGAAAAAAAATTATAATGGTCTAGGAGTAACTAAATGGGTCTCATATCTTACGTGTCTCTCATACCTTACGTGTGCTAATAATGAGGTCAGGTGAGCAGTAAATCAATTCCTCAAGTTGTCCAATAAGCAATAATTGGAGATCGGCGGTAAGCATTGGGTCGCGCGTGGTCGTGATAAGCGGGCAGCCAATTTGCAGGCGCAGGCAGCTGCCCATTAGCGGCGGAACGCTTTCGCAAGTGTTGCGCAGTCACAGCCTCAGGGGCGGACGGGCATACAGGCCTGCCACACGTGCTGGCGGCTTCCCTCATGTTAGCCAGCAGAGGAACTGAACACTTACTGCCCTGCGAATTCCATAAAAAAATGACATAATCAATAATAATTTGGATAACCTGCATTCAACATTACAAACGAACTCTGACTGCAAAATACATTCTGAATTTATTCACCGACGTCGAAGTCATTTAGAGAGGGGAGGTTTGGCGTAAGGAACGGAAAGGAACTATCCCCACATTCGCCTGGAGTGAAACCATGAAAAACCCAAATCTCCGAATGGCCGGTCGGGGATTCGAACCCGCATCCTACAGAATGCGAGTCTAGATCGTCACCGCTCATCCACCGCACTCGATCCTTCCTAAAATGATTTCATGTGTGCAGCTTATTTCAGTCACTGTGAAAAGATAGTTTGACTGATCTTCGCGAAACAAATATTCTCCAGCCTCAAATCGATAATACTGTCGTGGTTGGTAAATAAGCTGTAACGCTCTGGTATCGCATTATGGTTCGAATCTTCACCAAATAGGTATATTATCGGTATTCCATGGCTTCCCCAAGTCTCTCCACGCAAATGCCTGCATGGTACCTTCATAATACCATGGCCGAATTACTCCCCTGTCTTTGCCCAAAGTCCTTTTACTCTTCTAGTGACGTCGACGAGGCATAAAGCCATAAGAAGAAGAAAATCAAGTATAATAATAAACATTTTCACTTTCTACGCTTACAAAACTAGAAAAAATTACAATTATAGCAAGTGGCCAGAAAAATCAAGTCAAAATCTGTGGAATCACTGCATAGAGCAACTCATGCCGAGTCCAAACTATAAATGCTTACTGGAGATATCTAAACAGAGCTTGAGGTGGAACAGAAAACCGTTCATGCACAAAGCTTTATTTCTGTAAATACTAGCCCTCCCAATTTTCATCTTACCATTTTGTTCCCTTACGTCTGATTTTATTCCCCGTCAATGTCTACATCATTAGAGGAGGTAAAGCAAAGGGGACAAGAAACGGAAAGGAATTCGAAAATGGCATTTTGAAGGAACCATACCGCTATCCGCCTGGATGGATTCGTGGCAACCATGGAATTTACAAATCTGGATGATCAGGGGCGGTGATTCGAACCAGTATCCTCCGGAATGCATTTTCATCCTTGCTAGACGGTTAAATTACTAACTGGAAACGGAATTTCCCGGTGCCGTTATGAGGTCCGTTATTAATATACAGTACATTTACATATACGAGCAAACCGACGTGCTCCCCCGGTGAAAGGCCCAAGAACTTTTTATTCAATTGTTACACTGGGAAAGCCCTTGATGGTATAATCTGTTAGTAGTTTGGAGATACTGCGGAATAGAAATCTTAGCAAAGATAAAAAGTTGAAGTAGAGACAACATATTCAGCATCATTGTCATTAAGGTCAATAGCTAGAATAACTGATTTGCAAACACGGAAGCTGGTATGTTCTGCATATTTTCACTTGCTGCTCACTTACGGCATCTTCTTTTGGAGACATCCTTCGCAGGCACAGACCGTTTAAATCACAAAATGTGCTTTAAGAATTATTTACACAATAAATCCATGGACATCCTGAAGAAATCTGTTTAGTAATATAGGTGTACTTTGTAAGCTTAAAACATATACTTCTTACTATCTTTTCTAGTAGACAATCCAGAACACTTCAATCTTTATACTAATATACATCGCGAAAATACCGAAAATAAATATAACATTCACAAAGATTACAAGTCATTGTCATTTGTAAGCAAAATGATAACGTTCATTGCAGTTTCTCTATTCAATGTCCTGCCACAGGAAATGATTTTTTATCTGCGAAAACCTAAGAACTTTAAATCCAGACTGAAAGAGTATTTATTAACATACTGTATGCTTAAACTACTACTTTTAGTTATTATGTATGTAAAATCTGGAGGTTAAAGATAATTCAGTTTTAGATACATGGAAAGCAGTAGCTAGTTTGTTTACAGGTAATTCTCTTCCCAGAAGACTATTCGTGATAATCCTCTCAAATGAGATCATCATAGTTAAGCAACTGCCACCTTGTGTTTAGGTAAATCGTCTATAGCATTAGAAGGTTATCATAGCTTGTATAATATGCTTACATCAGTTAATATTGATTAATTTAAGGAAAGATGTGTTTTAAGTAATGTGCTGATTAAAAGTATTTATAACTGTTTACCACAACATTTTCTATTTTCATGTGTTGAACAGGTTTTATATTATTTTTATATAAAATTCAATGCGGGTATTTCAAGTAATTTGTTTTGTCTTTAATTTTTTTTTTAGCTAAAAGCTGAAAATTTCAGTACAACAATCTACCTGTTTTGGGTTCATCCATTGGCATTTCTTTTTCTGAGATTTGTTTACTCCAAGCATTTGAATCAGTAAAAAATTAATGTTTGGTTTCTTTTGTCAGATAACCTTAGAACTTTAATACTGCCTATTTAGAAGACATCTCCTGGTGTGGTGATACACAAGGTAAGATAAGCACTAAGCCAACAATAGGCTTGTGTCCACTAAGAATAAATCTGACGTATTGCAGTTTTTGATGATTAATCATGTTTAGGATATAACAAAAAATATTATTAAAGATAAAGATTATTATTATTTTTAGAAAATAAATTTGACAAAATCATGTATTCTGTCACGTGACCGCCAATGAGAAAGCATTACGTCACGCCATCCCAAACGCCAAAGTTGTGGTTGACATTTTCGTGTAACAGAACAGGTTACTTGGTAAATTACTCGTTTGTAGCAACTTTTGTCATTTTAATACAGTTGTTCTCAGTTGATTGCTGATAGACATGTGTAATTCGCTATGGAACCAGGATTTATCAAAGCAAACAGTAGCTATTTTTCAATATTGACGCCGCAAAACTTGGCAGATTTTTCGGGTCAAACATCGACTTTTGCTCATCGGAATTCCATAATATTAAGTATAAGTGTAAGTATACACCAGTGTCAAATATACATTGTAAGCTTAAATAGCATTATTTCAATTTCGTAAACAATAACCTATTGCTTAAACATACGTTTTGTAAATTAATTGATACTGGTTTTGACCTCGGGAGAAGTTTGATAGTGTGTAGATGATAGGACGATCCGTGATTCTGATTCCAAGTTAAACTGTAGGTCTCATATACCTAGTAGGATTACCAGGTTAGAGGCGTATAGTGCAGCCGATAAGATACTCTGTCTACAGATCTTCGAGAACACACAAAATTATTACCAGGTAGTTGAATTAAAAATAATTTTAGATAATATTCATAAGCATCAAATGGAAGCTCAAATTCGGTCGTTTATGAAAATGTCTGACTATTTTTTTTTCTTTTTTACTCAAGGGTTTGTTTGTGGCAAAAGATATAAAATTTCTATTTCCTGCCTTTGGTTTCGAAACTACTGAGCAGAAAACTATTTTATAATTTACAGAGATACGTAGTATCTTAAAGATTATAGGGGTAATAATGAATTTCATGGGTTTGCAAAAAAGTATAGTTTCTAATTTTAACAAAATAAAAATATTCCTAAATTAATTTTTTAAACAAAAAATCGTTAATATCGTTCGGTAGAGCGCAAATCAGATAGTAAAAATGTCGTAAGAATAGAATATTCCAAAAAGTTTTAAAAAGCGTTCTAAGTTTCAGCGTAATTTAAAGCTTTTATAAAATAACTTTTTTACTAAATTAAATTTTATACACAGCGTTTGAGAGTAACTACCATTCCTTATTTTGAACGAGTTTTGCATAAGTAAAACATCATCCAATGGATGTTCTAACTGCAAATACAGAATACTGAATTCAACGAAATTATTTTAATAACATTATTCTGCATTCTTCTAGTCCATTTTTGTTATTCATTATTTAATGGATGTCTAAATTATTTGGTATACAGGAATAAGGGATATGCAAAGACTATTTAACCATTATTGTTTTCTGATCACGTGCGAATAGTTGGTTTAATTGTGTAATAATGGGTAAGATAGTAATGTTTAAATCTCACATGAATATGTTCTTTTTATCATTTATCTGCTTAAAAATCAAAGTTATTGATTGTATAACACTTGCGTGCATCTACGATTCGGGCACTTCATAGTTTTGCCTTCCTTTAAGTCGTCGCAGGCACTATAACAGACTGTTGGACCACCGGAATGCATTTGACAGCTTCTGCGCTACGCACGCGTCATCCATCATCCTGATTGTGCTCATTACGCCAGGCGTCACACTAGTCATGGGGGGCCAGACCACGGTGACGTGTCAGCAGCAGTCACGTCTGCGCGCTGTTCCCGGATCTGACAAACGCAATTAGAAGTTATTGCAATGTCCCTCTATAACGTCACGAATAGAATGAGGAACACATCACATTTTTGTTATTGCTGTCACATAAAATATGAACGATTTTTGATAACTGGGTCCTCCTCCTTGGGGCTCAAAATATGACCAACTGGTAGATTATATGCCGTTGTGGACATATATTGTATATTTATTTGAAAGAATGAGGATTTTAGGTAGATGAATTATTTCGTAAAGTTAGTGGAGCCTCAAGTCAGAACAGAATGCAAGCATGAGTGTCAGCAAGTGCTGTTCATTGGTAAAACGCTGACGGCTGACTAAGAGGGCATCGCTCTGTTCGGTGATGCAAAACCGAACTTACGAGCGACCATAGGGAGCAAAACTCGCTCTCACTTTGTCGATCATTACCAACTAGTCAATATAGACTAATTATTAGCTAAACCGTTTCTCGTTAGCTTGCCTCGCCACCATGCATCCATCGTGTAAATTCGCCATTCAATCAGTAAGTTAACATTCTCTAATAGTCAGTTTGCGCAGCCGAGGTGCGGCTCGGTCAATAATTATTATTTGTAGAGGCTATCTGGAGTTATCCTTACAGATCGCGCTATCAACTGTATTCATACAGTCTTCAGTGGTCAATAAAAGGGACTCTAAATACTATCGTCGCCTACATTATTTATTAAGTAGATTCTCAGGTAGGTTATAATTTTGTCCTGCCTTTCCCTGACTAAACCGGTTCTCCAACCGTAACTAATGAATTGGTGTCATGAATCCTTACAATTAACATCTTACTATAACCCACAAGTCTTTGGTAAGATCATCAGAAGACATCTTCAAGAGTGCAGACAGTGCAAGAGGAATATAAGATTTAGTAAATGTCCCGAAGGTCAGTAAACTTCCACCCCAGGGGCGAATCCCGGTTATTGGTTTGGGAGGGGCTTGAGCGGCCTTTGGTTTGGGGGGGGGGGGCTTGGCTTGAGTGGATTTTGCTCGGAAGCTTGAGTCGGGCAAAAGGAAGTATGTATTTATTTTCTCCTCGGGCCTCAGATCCGTAGATCCCGAAAAAAAAAAAAACAATGTCGGTGATGGACCTAGATATTGGGGGGGGGGGCCTTGAGCCCCCTAGCCCTCCCCCCTCGCCCTCCCCCCTCGCTGCTGAATCCACCCCTGTTCCACCCTAAGGTCTGCTTCCACCACAAGCCCACAAATTCACCTCCCATCCACTCAGGCCATTTGACAACGTAAGGTTCGGTACAGGGGGTACAAGCCGGCCATTTACACCATGATATTTCCAGTAGTTGTTCGGCAGGCTAAGAAAGGGTTTCAATATTGTCACGAACCTGCTTCTGTTGTCGGCTCTTAAATCCTATCAGATAGAGTTCTAAATGGATTTCGAGCTATTGAAAGATCTACCGTACTTTACATTAAGAAACAAACATCTGAGAGTAGTGTAGATCAGTTTAAAACTACGTTAAAATTCCGATCGAGACTGAAAATCGTAACGGACAGATTTGTTAGTATGACGCAATTTAAACCTCTTGGCAGTATACAAAAACTGCGTTGATATTTTAGTGGCCGCTTGTAAACATGTAACTTAGTAGAATTATATAATTCCATCTGCCAGCAGCTTCGCTCGAATCCATCGAGATTGGATAAAAACTGTAGTTTTCTTTAAAGATCACTGAAAAATAAGCGGGGATGGGGCCATGGGGGAGAGGGGTTGGGCTTTGGCAAACCAAATGTAAACAGTATTTTTCTGAATAAAATCCTCTCGGGTAATTAGCCGAGTCAGTTTATGGATAAAACACGACGATTCGGCGGTCACCACTCTGACTTCATTGTCAAGTGACTGTCACTTGACAATGGCGGCAGATATTGTGGCTTCTGAAATGTTGTGTTTTATCGATGGACTCGCTCGGCTAATTTTCCGAGAGGATTTTATTCATATTTAACAACGATAAAACCTCCAGTCTTACATAGTATTTTTCTGTTTGTTTTAAAGTATATGTGTGCATAGTTCCACCGGTATCGGATAAAATGTGTAGGTTTGTATAAAAATTAAGTGCTGTAAAGGGGGAGACGGCGTGGTTTTTAGATTTTTTATTTGATCAGAAACCTCCATAAAAAAAAATACATATATGTGCCAACTTTCAAGGCGATCGGTGAAACGGTAACGATTTTAGCTTTGTATAAAAAACATTTACAAATATTAAGAGGGTGGAAAGGGGGAAAAGGATTGGTTTTTGTAAACCAAATGTTAACAGTATTTTTCTCCTTGTTTTAAAGTATACGTATGCAAAGTTCAATCGAAATAGGCTAATAACTGAGGGTTTATATTCAGGTTACTGGAAATTAGGAGGGGAGGGGGTAAAAGGGGAGAGGGGTGGGCTTTGGCAAACCAAATATGGAAAAAAATTATCTGTTTGGTTTAAAGTATACGTAAGAAAATTTCCTTCAAAATCGTGTGAAAACAATAGCTTTGTATAAAGAAGAATGACAAAATTTAAGGAGATGTAAAGGGGAAGTGGGGTGGCGTTTTTGAAACCATATATGGGCACTATTTTGTTTTAAAATATGTGTCTGCAAATTTCCATCAAAATAGGATAAAACCTGTGGTTTTATTTAGATTAATGGTTGTAAAGGGGAAGAGGGGATTTATTAATTTATTTTTTACTTATGGCTTTATGCATACTCGACGGCGAAGTAATTACAGGCGGGATGGGACTGGGGACAAGGAACGGGAAGGAATTCGGCCATACCCTTTTTTAAGGAATCATCTCGGCATGGAAAACATGGAAAACCCAAACCTGGATGCCCGGACGGGGATTCGAACTGGCGTCCTCCCGAATGCGAGGTCAGGGCGTTAACCGCTCACCCACCACGCTCGGTGGGAAGAGGGGGTGATTTTTTATTTATTTTTTCATCAGGTACCTTCGCAGACGCGCACTCAACAACTCACAAGATTCATCGTAATCGAATGAACGGTATAGGAACGCTTAGAGGACAAACATACAAATATTCATTTCATATATATATATATTTATGGCTTTAAGTGTCGTCTAAGTCGAGGTCATTAGAGGTGAGAAAGGAGGGGGAAAAGGAACAGAAAGGAATTTGGTAATTCCCTTTTTAACGAGATATCCTAGCATTCGCCTGGATTTATTTGTGGAAACTATGGAATACCGTGTACTGATGGCCGTACGGAGATTGGAACCCGCGTCCTCCAGAAGGCGAGAGCAAAGCGTTACCGCTCTAACCCATCATTCGGTTTTTGCATTGTTTCTTTGTTGAATGAGTGTTTTATAGGCGAGAATTTTGTGGACTATAAACTGGTCTCAGAATTTACAACTGTAATAATCTTCGTACACACAATACAAACTGAACAATAACATTTAAAGAAAGCAATAAAATACAATAAATAAATTTTACATAGATCCTGATATAAGAGATTGGCTTTCTGGGATGTAAAACGTTGTTAGTTTGCACACAAAAAATGACATAAGAAAGTATATATCTGCATTAGAAGATGCACTGCCACTGAGTCTCATATACCTTAATTATACCAGCTGGATACCCTGGAGATAAATTCTTACATGGACTAGAAGATTAAAATTGAAAGCCGCTGTCACGAATAACGTAAGCCTAATCTGATGAGTAACTAGTCACAAAGTCCGTCAAAAATGTCAAGTTGAACGGAGTGTCCTGGCAAGTCTAATCTTCGCAGTTGATTAATTAAATAG
Source organism: Vandiemenella viatica (assembly GCA_031002005.1). Taxonomy (NCBI): domain Eukaryota; kingdom Metazoa; phylum Arthropoda; class Insecta; order Orthoptera; family Morabidae; genus Vandiemenella; species Vandiemenella viatica. The sequence continues at coordinate 60,765,577 of JARYHS010008075.1, read as the reverse complement.
AATTCTTATAAAATAAAGCTCAATGCAGTTCCTAGTGCCTTGCGCCGCAGCAAAAAGTTTCAGTTGTTATCTTGGTCCAATTTTCATTTCAACCTAAACACAAAGTCCGCTTAAATTTCAGCTAGAAATCAACGCTTCAATCGCACGTGAATTACCGCCTGTCAATGCCCCATAATGCATCGCGATATAAATTTGATCTAAAATCTTCATTGTTTCTTACCTCTTTTTTTATATCCCTGATCCAAACCAATATTACAATGTTTGAACGGCTGGGACAGTTACAAGAGGCTGAAATAATGACCTCACTTATATGGCGTCACTGAAAGCAAATTAAAAACAATTCCTAACAACTTTCGTTATGTCACGAGATATTGGTTTTAATCGTAATCTAGGGAGCATAGATTGCTATCAGTGTGAAACTACTTTCGTACAAACGAAATAACGATGACAACAATATGAATTATTTAATAAAAACTTTAATTACTCATGCCATCTGCTCCAATGTCTAATGACGGTTGTAATTCTGATGTAGTCTAAATAACAATCTAATCAAAGCTTCCGTTAACATTGCTGCTCAAAAGTTAAAGCTCTTATCTTATATATCTATGGACAAAAAATTTAATGAACACAGTTTAAAGTCGAATTCGAACTAATAATGAATAAGTATAAGCTACTAATAATTGATATACATATTTTCTTTCAGTGTTCTGACTTATTATTTCTTTGCAGATGCTTAACTAACTAGAACTGGCATTAAATAACGCTCACAGCCTCAAACAATATCTCTGACTGTTGTTAGTTGGGCAGCAATGGCGGCAAGCGTGACGTCACAGCATGATCAACATTAACCTTTTTTTAGAATAGATTTTGCTATGCAACAAAACAACGAATAGTAGCGCTAAGTAAACTCGCATAATGTTTTTTTATGAATCTTTACACTTATTTTAGTAATGGTATTTGATGCAGTGTACAATCTCTGAATTTCATTGAGAATCATTTTATGAATACCTTGAGAGGTTAAGAAGATATTATCATCTTTTGCTATAATATCCGATCAGGTAGACTCGTAAGACATATTGGAGATTTTAATATATATGCTAAGCTTTCAGTCTGTAAAACTACCATCAGTATCCGTTCAGTGGTTTTGGCGTGGTACTATAACAAAGATACCCACAGCCTGCTACAGATTTATGTATGCATGGATTTACATTTTGCCGTGTTACGGTTAGTTGAATGATGCAGTTACCACCGACAAATTAAGCTTCGCAACATTCCAAGCAACAATTTTAGCTTGCAATTATTAAGTAAAACTGACAATTACAGTATTCAAAATTACTCCGATGAAATCCATAAAGTATTTCCAGATCGGAATCTTTGATTTTTTTTTTTTTTTAACAGAAATAAACGGTTAAAATACAGGTGCAATTTACGCTGTTCTTGATAACAGCAAGGATACAAACATTGCTCGACTCTGATTGGATTACACAACTGTTAATCTGTTTCATGTTGAAAATTGGTCTCAGCAATTTGTTTTTCCCGCAGCGGTTGTCTTTGCGATAGTAAAAATAATTATTTCGTGTAGTTCCAAGGGTCTCGTGACAAAATTACTAATCAGGTGCGCAATAGGCTACTGTTTTATCCACCCAACGTACCAGGCAAAAGAGAGCCCACAGTTTAAAGTTTAATGCGAACCATGGAGCGTCCTGACTTACTTCCTACTAACTAACCAAAGCATTTCCAAAGGTGAAGATCAGTTTCAAGCGCCGTAAAGTTCCAGCCTAGACCTTCTAACACCCAGGCACGTGCCCTTAGCTTACTGCGCCACCAGATCCAAGCCCAATGCAATCATTAAGGTCCAATACGAACACACCAACCAAATCATGCAAGTAAGATCTTATTACCGAAAGAAATTAGCTAGAAATTACTTAATACAAAAGACGTAAAAAATAGTTGCGTTCATATATTTTTTATTTTGCTGAAGCCAGATTATAGAAGCATTATGGACTATACGTTCCGATTCCGGTAGAGACATCCTGATTTTAGTCCAGTTGAATGACAGGATAGCATCTTCAGAAGACCATTGCCTAATTCCTGGCGCCGTTCCTTGCCACGAATCCTCTCGATTTCCGCAAGGTATAAAGCAGTGTGGAAAAAACGCTTCATTAATATTAACTAATTCTTAGCACTAATTCTCTAGGGTAATCATAGTAGCAAAAGTGCTCTAAAGCCACACAGTAATCTGTGTCAAAAATTGGAATCCAGTGCAATGATTTTTGAAACAAAAGTAAAATACATTATTTAGAAGCATCTAAACAGTTTTGTGTCCCTAAGTTTCTTAAAAATCTATGTCAAGATCAAATTTACATCTCTAAATATACTGTGACCATTTACTAGGTAACTAGCTGTTACCTGCGACTTCTTACGCGCGGACTTAGAATTTGATTGGTAAAATTGGATACAGCAAGATGTGAGTTACGTAAAATGTGTTCCAAAAAACAAGGAGTTGGGATGATATGACGGAGTGGCCATCACCACTGAACCACTGAACCACTGAACCTGTCTCATGAAGAAAAACCAGTCTGTAACGTGTTTAAAAATAACAGCAAAACTAAGTAGGAAGAGGTTCTCTGTGGGGGATTGCATACTACAGTTCCTCCTACATATTTTTGTCGGTGGTTTAGAATTATGTAACTTTCTTGGGATGTTTCATGTCATAACTTTTTTTTCTGTCCTTTGCTAAGATGTATGGCCTTTCGGGTTTAGTAAATCGGAAAACTAGCTACATATAAACACAAAATAATTGATTGTATGATGCAGCGAAAATTAAAGTGTATACTATATAATAAGTTGTGTATGTACATGAATAGATCATACACAAACTGACCGTGAGAAGAACGAAGTCTTAGTGACCGATATAACATTACAGAGACTTACACACGCTATCCGTCTATCACCAATCGTTTAGTTTTCAAAAATTCATGGTAAAATAGTAATTTATCCCTATAAATGTATTCTATTTCCTTGCAAATTTATTTATTTATCTTAAGGCCATAGAATTTACTAGGCAACGAATTGTGCACACCTTGTGGTAGACTTTTAGAAACAACTGCAGCACCTAAAGACGTGAAATTGAACATACTAATTCAAAGTCAATTTTAAATGTGCCATCAATCATTATTTTTGAAAAAAATAAATAAATTATAATTCGTTTTATTCGCGCATGCTGAGAAGGAAAGGTCTTCAGTTAGAAAATCGCTATTGTAGAACGAACAGTTCTGGTAAATAGTACGTCATCTATGGTTTCTCGCCATAAAGCAGTTCCACCTGGTGGGGAACCATTTAACATAAATCTGGGATTAAAAAATGTAAAAATTGTGCCTAAATGTGTTATACCGCTATGGAAGACTACTTGTTAATAACGTCGATTTAGCCGTGCGTGTTCAGGCGGTGGGTTGATGAGCGGGAAGTAAACAGTTCGATCCCACCACTCGCGAAATTTTTTTTTTCTGTTTGTAATTTTTTTATTGCTATTTGATTTTGTAGCATTTCACATTTGTTTTGAAATAAAATCTCCAAATTATTTATTTTCATTTGAGAAATACACAAATGATGTAAATCATAGAAACTTTTTAAACAAAAATTACGTACACACCAAGAACATTTTATGATGGATATCCTTCACAGTCACTTACTCTCTAGAAAGTGAAATATTAATTTAATTGTTTGTATTAAAGATTATCTATGGTTGTTGAATGTTCTTTGTAAATAAATCTGTGACTTGCGTAAATGTAGATGCAGCGGTTTTGTAATTATACAATAAATCCTGTTCCTTCCCTTAATCAGTTATTTAAATAACTATATAATTTTACTGATAGACTATGTAAAGTTTAATCAAAATCAAAATTAAAGAATAAAAGGAAGGTACACCTAATCGGTGTGCTTCACATTTTAATAGAATATAACGTTGCCACCAACTGAACTACTAAGAAAATATGAACTAATGTTCCAGAAAGAGAGATATTAATTTATTTTTTGTATTAATGATGATCTATGGTTGCTGACTGTGCTTTGTAAATAACTCTGTGACTTGTATAAACATACATGCAGCGGTTTTGTAATTATACAGAGAAGTCCCCCCACCTCCCTTAATCAGTTATTTAAATAACTGTAAAATTTTAATACTAAACTATGCAAAGCTTAAAGACAGTCAAAATTAAAGCTCACTCTACATATAGATTTTGAGTACTGTTTAACAGGAGAAATATGTTTCCACGTAACTAAAACAAACAAAAAATGCATGCAGGACGGTACTTCAGTGAAGCCAAACACAAGAACCACGAAATATTTTAAAAAACGCCTCAACAACACTGTCTGCATTTCAGAGATAATGGCTTCGTCTCCCAGATCACCGAGCCACCAACATCGACTAATGTCTGTCGGGGAAGTGACTCAACGAAAGCTGTTTTCATCACCATATCTTCATAAAAGTATTCCGTAATTTTCTGTATTGTTCTCTTCTCCCCACGAATTCCCAGTCGGTTAACGCACTGGCCTCGTATTCTGGTGACGTGGGTTCGAATCCCCGTCCGGGCATCCAAATTTTGGTTTTCCATGGTTTCGCCAAATGACTCCAGGCAAATGCCAGGATGCTTCCTGCAAAAGGGAATTGGCCAAATTCCTTCCCGTTACTTGCCCCCAGTCCTTGCTGGAGTCCCACTTTTAAAAAATGTTCTACAATCAACCACAGCCAGTCAACTGCGTGCTTCAATGTGGAAGAAGGGGCGTTATTCTGTGTTATTGCTATAGAATTGTGTGTCATTGCTTTTTTGATGTAGTGGAATGACGAGTTGTGATCAAGATATTCTAGTTTTACGAAACGATTCGGATCGAGAAAAGTTACAACAGCTGATTATTTTTATTTCGGCGATTTCCTTTAACAGGAGCAGTTTCTGTGTTATATGCGTGCAATATATTGGTAACTATTCAGTTTACTGATAAGTCTACTGACTTTTTGTAATGGAAGCACAGTGGCTGTAATCTTTATCTGCCACTGCTGCTCATAATTGACGAACAAAATACGTACCGTAGGAGCAGCAAGGCACATGCATAATTTCTGTCCTAACCACACTTCAATCAGTCGCTATCCAGAAACTTTAAAGCAAAACTTTAATTTGTCTACTGAAAACAGAAAAATAATAGGCGTCCCCAGTTAGTTCAGAAATCGTATAGATCATTCGGATATGAATTTCGTTTAGCTAATAGTAAATATGCATTACAATAAGGTTACACATTCCGTATCTAGTGTACCGGTACAAATGTTTGAAGGTGAAAGCAACTGAAAACTTTAGGAAATTTCTGAACAGAAATGAAGTTAAATTATTGTAAGTAGTTGAATTGGTGTGATAAAATTTCGGTCATCTCTTGTGTTCGTGGTTCATATTACACACGTTCTATGATTCTCGACTTACATAGAACATGGGTTGGATACGCAATCCAGAATTCAATTTTTTTTTTCCATACTAACGTTCTCCATATTGTAATGAACATACGTAATCCTTCAGTTATAGGGTGTAATATTTTTGAGAGAGGAAAATTAATTCTTTTGATCGATCAAGTTTTCCTTTAAGATGAAAGTAAGATACGAAAATGTTGCTATGAAAATAAGTACAGATTATACATAATTACCTTAAATATAGTTCAAACTTTCCTTTTCGGATCGTAAAAACTGAGAAATATTTCTCACAATGAATTCATACCTAATGAAAGCGCGTACAATGCTGACATTTTCGTTCTTTTATTACTATTCCTGTACTGGAAAACCGATATAATATCATTCATCATTTATGTCGCATTAGAATTTTTCAAATCAGGACGTATGTGTCCACAAACTTTGTAAGACAGAATCTTTCACTGATCTTATTAGGGCGAGCGACACAAGCCGAAAATTTTTAGACTTTTGTGGTAAACGTTTTGGAAAAACTACTGTACCTCTAGACGTGAAATTGAACATAAATTAACTCGCCCTAATAATTCAGAGTTATCTCTAGGTGTGTCATCAATCATTATTTTTGTAAAAAATTGTAATAATTTTTATTATTTTTATTAACATGTATGTGTAATGCCATGAGTGATAATGGTTCGTTTTGAAAATTATTTTCATTCAACTTATGAAAATAGTGGTTGTGTTCCTATTCCACCGACAACTAAATTTTGTAAAATACGGTATATCACTTGTACAAGAAAAAAATTTCCGTTACAAACAGCTTCCGCAATCACAATTCATAAAGCTTAATATTTAACAATAAATTAAGTTGCTATAGATATTGGAGAAAAAGAAACTTTTGTTTGTTTAACATATGTTGGGTTATAGAGAGTATAAACTTCAGAAAGACTAGCTTTAAAAAGAAGATTTTCTTATGACAGAAATAGCAATATTAAAAATTCGAGTATGTTAAAATATATAAAACAGGAAGAAACTTGAATAAGAAATTTTGCATCTGATTGAAAACAAATTAAATAAATTGATATTTTAAATATTTAAAGATTGCATCTTATTATAATCGTGCCTAATTTTTTTTTCCAACAAACTACAACCACGGATTTTGGTGATAGTAATTTCTTTAATTGTATATAATTTTTTTATAACATAACTTCGCGAGTTTTAATGTTGTTTAATGTTGTTCACCGTGGTAATAATGTGGATGTTATATTCGCTGCATGCAGAGACGAGGCAGGCATTGGTAATAGTATTTGGCACATATGTTGAGCAACCGTAATTTTGATGATGTATGGCACCTAAGATTTTATAGACGTATTTTTTCTCTCAGACTCAACTGCAAATCATCCTTGGTGTGGATTTCTTGACCGCAAGCTATGTCGACGTTGTGGTGAAGTAATAACTTTAAAAGGCAATCGCTTTTTGATCAGCTTATTCCTTCCATGTTCAGCTGGCAAACCCTTTGTGAAGGTCCAAGGGTTCTTGCCTTTTGATTCTGATAAGAACCGTTAGGTGACATGAGGATTACTGTGCTCTGGTTGCCAGGAGATCCTACATGATTATCTGGCAGGCCGACTGTGTAGACTATTTAGCCGTGGAAGCACGTTGCCCAGGGTGTACCACTAGGAGGCTAGTCTACGCTACAAATGTTACATAGCAATTCCATGTCAAATTTCATCAATTTGGGGAAACATAACATCCAAACAGAGATAAAGAGTTATTTTCGCTTTTATAATATTATATTACTTGCGATAAAAATAAACTGAGGGTAGAAGAAGTTAATGTTGTAGAAGATGGAAAGTGACTGACTACTAATGACAGTACGTGCGCCTGCGCGCTTTCTCCGTTTGCGCGGAGGTTACGCAAGCGGACCCGGCGCGCCGGCGGCGGTGGACGAGACACCTGCGGGGGCGTGGCGGGCTGTTCCCACGACACGGCTATCAGCGGCCCGCATCGCGACCCGCAGTGCCATGCCAACTGCGCAAGGAGGTTATCTGCAACGCACTCGCCCGCAATTACACCAGTCTGGATTCCGTCCAGAAGCAGGTTCTCTGTAATTACACGACGAAAAGAGGCTACTTGCCATTCGATTTGTCATACATGTAATCACAACATTAGATCACATGAATTTTGTGTTTCAGAAAATACAAATTAATTGCTTTGGTTGGATGAAAGTCCCCGTAGCGACCTCAGGTAGCTGTTGCAACTGGAGCACATACCAGAACAGGTAGTCAAAGACCTGACCCGCGCTCCTCAGTCATCATTACCGCAAACTAACTAGCACACAGAAAAAACTACTGCTACGGCTGCCATATAAAGTTTCTTTTACTGTCATTGTGTTATAGAAATACAATTGTCATTGTTATGTGCTCAACTGTCGGCAATTAATGATGATTACCTTTAATTGCTTCGTCCCAAAATTCACAGGTTACTGTCGTTGGTCGCAGGATGGTTTTACCTTCCACCAAATGTTAATGACTAATGCTTTGAATGACTGAAATAGTTCTATGAAATGACAACATCATTTTTCACCTCACTTTTGTTTCGTCAAAAGCTTCATAGTAACATTGCATGTGGTTAAGGTACTAAACTCGTCCAAAAATACTAAAGCAGAAATACATTTTTTGGTGACTGAATACTTGAAACTGTAACTAAACGGCTGCTAACTGCTAGCCTCTTCCGCTCGCTTAAATAGTCGCTAGAGAGACATCGAGAATATAACGAAGAGGAGGCGACCGATATTTCTCGAGCGTTCACAATGGGGCCACCAATTAAAACCACACTAAAACAATAAGAACTAGTACAAAATTATTCACAATCACGATTAAACACCCGGAAATAAAAATTAAAGACATTTAAAGAGTTTACACACAAAATTATCAATATAAACCCGTCCGAACAGTTGAGAATTGTCTTCCGAAGATCGTGTCTCATAACACTTAGAATTAAAAAACTTTTAATGAATTTTTCATACATAAAATTGTTCTTGATCGTATTATATATCATTTACACAGTTTCTCTCAAGAAATAAATGTTTATTTACACGAAAATACACAAAAATTTACAATTAATAACACGAAAAATATACAAATCCACAATTAATCAACTCAGCTCCCATCTTGCTATACATAATTCTTAAAATTAATTTTCATGAAAGGGCTGGGATTGAGGGCTGTTAACGTTGGCTCTACATAAAGCTTCATAAAGAGAAATGAATGATAGACGCTTTACTGCAGCAGCGCACACTTCAAAAGAAAACACATTCCAAACTGATATATTATAGAAACGAAACACGAATCTTTTCATGCATGTAGTACGTGTATTATAAATCGTCTTTTTATAAGAACAACGTATCCTTTAAACAAAATAATGGGTCATAGTTAATTAATTGAAAGTAAACGGTTTGCAGAGAATGGTCGTTCCTTTTGAAATTATTGGAACAGCTTGTGAGCTCTTCCATTTTTTTTTTGTTCTTTTTTTTTTAAAGCGTCAGTTAACGCAAAATTGAATTTAAAACTCACGTCTGTCCATCCTTGTGTGGAATTCCACAGTCTGTGTAGAAGAAGTTTAAGGGTAATCCGTTAATTTCGTTACACAACATTAAAGGTTTCCACCATTTCCCCTCTCCGTGTCATACCATGACATGATCATGTCATGTCATACCATATAATTTTTGTTAGATGAGAAAAACTCACATTATTTACAAACAATAATTTTTTTTATTATGATTATTCTTTGCTTTTTAATCGTTATACCTTTTCACGTTCAAAATTGACAAATGTGCACAATTACGTGACATCAGCTGGTGTATTTAATGATTACTGAATATGATTATCAGGCAGATTTTCTACATCGCACAACTAAAGGAGGCAGTCAACACAAAAATAAATGATTATTACAGCTGATATAAAATTGTACTCTCCAATGAAAAGATGTAACCCGATACACTTAAGAATAGTCTGTTGTGTTAGTAACGAAAGGGAGCTGCGTTGTGATTGCCACAATAAAAAAACAATTTAGAATTAACTTTGATTATAAATCTTATGATTTTGTGTCTCTTTAATAATTCTTTTTTGGTTGGCATAGTAAAATTGAAACCATGAAATCATCAGTTCTTTGCTAACGATTGTTTTAATTTCTGATATGCAAGATTCAATGTATGGATGCAAGACGCGAACAATATTTCTGATATCCTCCTTGATTGTCTCCATAATCACAGTCCACGACAAGCAGTTACATATAAACACATATAAAAGAGCCAAAGGCCGCAAACTCCTGCAATTCTTGCTGCAGTACGTATTGGTCAGCCTAGTGCAATACCTGGAGGCCCGTTTTGCTTTAGCAAAATTCGACCTCCCAATGCACTTACAAACAGTCGCATTGGAGTACAGTGTTCGTCAACAGAGTCGCAGTGAAAAATATCCCACCCAGGACACTATGAGAGTGATTTTGCTAGCAATTTTATAAATGATTATTTATAACTGTTTAAATCTCAACTGCGGCCAACAATGGTGATGAATACTGACTTTCTTGCTCACATGCGTCCTGCGTAACTGTAGTACATAAAACCGTACCATTTCCCGCAACGTAATATGTCGTTTCAGTGTTTGGCAACAGGTTGGTTCATAACAATTCATTCTCATGACGAATACAAGCAGTTGTGTATTCTTAACATAATGACTGTCAAATCGTTATTACTACGGTATGTCACATCTGTGAACCTGGGGCGAATAGCATTAAAGTTTGTAATATAACAGGGACTATACAAAGTAGTTGGAATTTACAGCACGAGAACAAGAAATATATAACAGTGACCGCTAACTACAGTCCTTATAAAAGCGTCACAGAGCTGATTAGTAGATTGTTCTTTGAGTCTCTGGTAGACAGACGCACCATTTATTTGAAATTATTGGTAAAAATGCGTACAATCACTTACGAGTACAGTGAAATACTTGAGTCTTTGAGTCGCAGTGACAGGAAAGATAAGATTAAAGAGATAAGGTGCCACACCGATGCTTATATGTATTCTTTTTTCCCTCGTACCATTCGGGATTGGAATCCACAGCAAAGAGATTAGTTTCGGTGCTGAGCACGCTCTGCAACTCACAATTTTGTGAACTGCAGAATATATACGGTACGTAGATGTAGATTTTCTGCCATCTTGTCTACGTACGACACAAATTTCGAAGCTAATACAGTTTTATTCATTGGCTTGAATAAAGTACTTCCAATCAAAATTGAGAGATGTATCTCCTTTTTAAAAAGATAAAAATTCACTCGTAACGTAATGGCTTCTGGTCTTATGAAAGGATGCTCTGGTAATCCAATTGAAATGAAATAATACACCGAATGAAAGAAAGTATATTTTGTTGATCCTGAGTACTTACAACTACCAGAACGAAAATAGTCTTACTTATTAGGACACAGACTGCAACTGAAAACTTTTGGAAGTCACGCTCCCAAAGTCTAAATTCTAAAGTTCGTTTTCAGAATCTGATAAATCAATAAAGAATAATCTGAGTTGACGGGCCGTATCGCAGTTTCTGCCAACTGGAGTATTTTTGTTTGTAACGATACGAAATATTTACTTCCTTGAATTTTTCATGTGTTTCTCTATTTTCATCACCTTTTCACAACATTCTGGTTTTACGGCCGCATGCTCTCGCTGACGCCAAGCATGTTATTCCTACTGCGAGGTCGTACTGCGTACTAATTGGAGAAGTGCTGGCATCTGCTTGTGAAACGTGTAACTATGTTTTGTGTGTGATAAGTGTATTTTTGTTTATGAAATGTGTAGGTTTTGTGGCGCAGATTGCGAACCGTCCCAGCATTCGCCCTGATGGCTGCTGATAACCGCGTCAACACCGTCTGGAAGCTGCCGGTACGCGAGGGCCCTGGCCCGTGCCTGGTCCCACTGCACCTCCTCGCTGCAGTGTTCGGCGCCTCAGCGCACTGTGCTACACTGGTGATTCATATTTATAATTTAATACATTCAAAAGATAATAATTTCAGATAAATATTCTTTTTATGGGCGATTTTAAGAAGCAATGTTACTTTTAATTGGGCATTTAAATTAATAAAAAGAGACGTAGGAGTTTTCATAACTCATATGGGAGAGTGTAGTTTCGTCATTTTACTACCTGAAGCTGTTAGAGGAACATTTTCTTCTGTAATCTAATAGGCTGACCCAAAGCGAACTCGCACCATAGTAGACTATACTGGTAAATTGGCAACAGGTTCCATCTCTGGAGATCTTGTTTCAAATTAAACGATACATTTGACGCCTCAGATACTTTTGGGACGGTATTTCAGTGTTTTTTAGTTGAATATCCACTGGGCATGTAATCTTGGTTGTCCGGGTTGAACCGTGTCAATTTGTCGAAACCTAACGTTTCGTCCATCATTTTGTGGCCTTCTTCAGAGTACTGTCACGGCTGGAACTGCCGCCGCCTATATATAGCTCTAGAAGAACGCGCTAACCGTTTGGAGTGACGTCACTCAAACTACCGCTGCCAGCGTGGCCGGTCCGATGTGGGCCTGCGTCCCGCGTTTTCCTGATCAAGCAAGACCATACTTGGTCAAGTTGTAGCCCGCCGTCCGCGTTAGTATTATCTGGTCTTTTTTTATTTCCAATGCTTCTCTGACACACCGGGGCCACCATCTGCTTTCTTGAACCAATACACTGGTGTCACTGAATAAAATTGCGTGCCCACTGTCAGCAGAATGTTGTGCTACAGCTGATTTGCTGACGTCGTTATTTTTAAGATGTCTCATGTGTTCACACAGACTTTCCTTGACTGTCCGTCCAGTTTGGCCGATATACACTTGCACACAGCTACAGGGTATCTGGTATACGCCCGCTGTCTGCAACTTCTCCCTCTGGTCTTTGACTTTTAAAAGCACATCAGAAATCTTCCTAGGCGCTCTGTATAAAAACCCGGACAACCAAGATTACATTGACAACAACCACGGAAGTCTGCGCACCCATCCACTGGGTAGTTTGGAATGTGCAACTGTGTTAACTTCACACAGAATGTTAAAGGGATTGAGGTCATTTTTCAACCAGCCATTGCGAGTGAGTATTATATGATCTCTACACGTGCCGTGAATTACTCTTACTGTTCCTAGAAAGATTTATATTTTTATAAAAATTGCGTTATTCTGTATATGTATATATATTAACGTATTTTTAGATCATTAGTGAACACCACATTTCATATCGTGAGCGGATAGGCAAGGACTCTGCAAAACTTTCGCTAAACTGTTCTTAATGATATCTTCGTGACTCAGTAACGGAGAAGATTAAGATACTTTTCAACAAGTTGTTTAAGTCGATATCTATATTGTTGATCTTCCTAAATTGGTCATCGGTATGATGTTTTTGGTATGTGTTAACTCAAATTGCGCTTTGAGTGCCTCTACACGAGGTGCGAGAGGCATCCAAACAGTAAAGTATCCATCATAATCATTTTCGACTTTGGCTACAGTTATTTCTGTCAGATTCTCTCAATAGCTGTATCATTCAAATGTTGCTACGAGAATTTTCTGACTAAGAACATCTCTTCATAATTTAACACATGAGTTACACAATTCGTGCTATGATTAATTCCGGACATGCTAGGAATCCAACATATACGGTCGGTCTTAATTCGTTCTTCACTAAGCATTCACGTGTCAAATACATCCAACATTTTACAGTCAATGGATATGGATGTGTAACTTTTGACAGACTTACTGGGTATCGAATACCAAAACAAGATTCCAGAAAAAAATGAGCTGATGAAATTTACAGACGTTTGAACAGCAAAAGATTCTATTAGTGAAATAACTCTGTATACATGAATAGTTTAGTTCAACATAAATCTCCTTTCTTCAAAGTGTCAATCTGTCTGGTTGTCATACGACTCTGCCGCTTAATAACGTCACTGGAGCGGACCGCAATACAACTCTGTGAGAACACATAAAAAGGCCCATGGTATTACATCGTAGTTTTGACAGCGAAACAGGAATTAAGGAGGCAGTCAGCTTTGCTCCTGTGTCCTGTAGCAACGCCACGTTGGACGATGCACAATGTTCTGTGCCGAAGAATGAACAGTTTCGCTGCTGGCATAACAGTTACGTAGCCAGTGTCTTACGACGAGAAAGGAAGAAAATGGAGGATGCGAAAGTTCTGTGTTTAATAGGCCTATACTCAAGTGCAGGCACTACAAGCGGGGTAATTCAAAGTAGTAATAACGGGATGGGACTGCTGCGTTTGATATTTATCACAGACTAGCACTTACCATCTGCTTCGCAGATGGGCTCTACCCGTTTTTATTTTAGTACCATATATTAACTTGGCAAAAACCATAAATTTCATTTAAAAATTTTCATTTCTTTCAGTTATTACTTTAGATTTAGTTTTCAGACTATTGTTCGAAAGTTTTTGGCTATGCTTATATTTTAATACAATATAACATAAGAAGCTACGTGAAACATTATCGCTAACGGTCCAATAAGGGCGTACCGATAATCGGTTGTCCTTTTGGTCAGAAATTTGGAACACACTTTCCTGAGGATAAAAAGATCATATTAAAGCAAAAAGAAATGTATCTTAGACATGGAGCAACATGAAAGTTGGCAGTATAATCGACGGCCATTTCTAAAAATCTCTTTGCTACCAACAATAGCATTTGCAACATCAAATCTAAAGTCGCTGGCAAGTTTTCGTAATATGTATACATTGTTATGCCATGGTTAATAACATGTATTTGTTGCTTAATAACTTCTATAGATCTACCCATATTTCAAGCTATGTTTCTTCGTCGTGTTTCAAAATTTAAGTTGTTTGGTTGAAATACTGCCAGGACCAGAAAAAAACATGTTACCTAAGTCACAAGGAAATACGATATAAGCCAGACATAAACAACGGTGGTTTGGTATATCTGGATGTTGTAGATCATTTTCCTCAATTGCTGATAATATTAATAAATAAATTACGCCAAAGCAATTAGATTTTTTTTTCATTTTTTTATTGATCTCCCATACGCGTTTCACTTCTTTTGCAGAAGCATCTTGAGCGGTTTTTTTCTGTTAATTATGTACATAGGTTATAAGTAGGTTATGTTGTGTTTGGTACAGTGGAATTATTATCTGACTTATAATCTACTTACATTTTGTGGTCTATTGCATTTCTTTTAGCTCCATTCTCAGTATCAGTGCTTTTGAATTTTTGGTGAGAAGTGTCTTCATTATTCAGATTCACAACAATGCACTTTATAGCACTGCACTATGTGTTTTTTCTTGCGAATGGTCGTTCTGTTTTGTTTGCTAAGTATCGAGCTTGTGTGGTTGTTTTGTTTTTTAAGTCTTCCATTTTGTTTGGTGGTTTTTTCAAATGTAGATGATTTAAGTAGTTTTTTTTGCTTTTGTATGTCCTTGTTTATTGTTGTTTTCCCTGTGCCGATGTTTCTATTTTATTTTAGTTTCAGAGTTTTGTATAGTGTTGGGTGTGTGAGGTTTGTGTATTCATTTATTTTTCGTAAACGGTGGTTTTGTTTGTGGGAGTACACGTCATCACTAACATGACGCTCATTGAAGCAGCTTATAACTACTAACAATAATTGAATTCCCCATGCTTATGTTGATGCAAAAACATTCTGGCACCAGAGGCCTGCCAGAGCGGACAGCTGTTGTCAGAATTAGTGACGGATGTCGCAGGTCATAAAGAATGGTCCGCCCAACAGGAGTCGGCGAGTGGACTGGGAACAATGTAGTTCCTCTGAGTGAGAAGACTGGACACACGAAGCTTGCATTTAAAGTGTGGAAGGATTAGTGACACCGCGAGACGCGGGAGTTATTATTGGCGGCTAATGTGCGCCAATGTCTTAGTTTGAGAGGGAGTGACACAGACAATTCAGTAGTTGAGAGATACGAAGAAACACTCATGAGGTATAAGCCGTACAGTGTGGAAATGTATGCTCTTCTCCGCGGGGAACTACAATTTATAAAGAAAAGACGACATCAGTGGCTTAGCTCCCCAGAAATTAGATAAAGTGTAATAAATTCAATTAGTTAATTTAATTGAAAGATACCTAAAGTTACGAATAGTTTTATATTACCTAACCGAAATCACTTTAGAGAATAAGGTCTCCTCTTTAGTAATATAGTAATATAGTAATTTTTCTGAATTCGGCCCTTAAAGGACAAAATTATCATCATTTCGTATAACGTGTTTTTATTGTGATAAGCCACTTATCTCCCTTCATACTTGATTGAAATCGATATATGAGGTACAGGTATTAATAAAGGAATTTTTCTGAAATCAATTTGTAAAGGGAAAAATTATTAACTATGAAGGTGACGTGTATGAGACTGTTCAGAGTCAAGCGTCCAGGTTCTGATGCCGTCGTTAAGGACTGATAAAGTTATTACTAAATAGCAGCACCACCACAAATCACAGAGATATCGGTAAACTGTATATGTATTCTACAGTAAGCAGCTTTACGGATATGTTTTTTCTCTTAAGTAACATAACATTTTGTAATATAAATAAACACGAGTTAGTGTCATGTGTATGTTTTATGCCTCAAAAAAATCTCCTAATTGTTTAATAAGACATACCTAATTGATTTGACAAATAACTCAATTGCTACAAGAACATGTTCTTTCTAAATACTACTTAAAAGCACCAACTTCTCTATTAAATTGTCTAGTTAATTATCTAGTTAATTTAATTGAAAGATACCTAAAGTTACGAATAGTTTTATGTTACC
>JARYHS010008075.1:60702710-60748326 GCA_031002005.1 Vandiemenella viatica | reverse complement strand
GTATAAGGTACCCAGGTGATAAAACCGTACCTCACCGCTCTTGGACGTAACTCCCTAGACACTTTCTGATTCGAGTTTGGGTTAGTGTGGAAAGTACTACCAGTAGAAAAAAAACCCTGTTATTTCTGGCTGAAATTAGGGCTAATTGCTTCTGTGGCATTAACTCTTCAAGGAAAAATGTACCAGAAACCCTTAAATAGGTAACAAACATGCATTGCGCGCCGAAACATACGGCTACACACATTACTGACGGCGTCATCGGACGTATCGAGGCGCCTATGACGTAATTATAGTTAGAATTCGGCATGGCAGTCGCCTTCTTCACAAAAATCAAATAAGTACCATGAAATATTAGCAGTCATTCTAATACAGGCTGCATTTCAACCTAAACACAACACGGTTGTGTAAATTACTGACGTAGCGGTGATAAACGTCTCGAGCCGCCTGTGACGTCATTAGTCATAATTCTGGATGGCAGCCTCCTTATTCACTCAAAATCCACTACACAGTCGTGATTCAGGTTCAAGCTGCATTTAAACCTAAACATACACTCCGCTAATACAGTTCCTTGAAGATCAATATATGTACTGCATGCATGTGGAAGTAGCACATTCACGATAATGATGGCTGCTACATATTGGCTAACACCACGCCTGACCCGAAGATTTGCATTGTATTACTTCTGTCTCACCTGTTTTATCGGCTTTACGTACACTTTTTGTTGAATAGTAATGCCTAAGATACGTTTTAATCGTATTTTCATTCCAAAATAACAATTTTTTCTTCTGGCCGTACTTTGGACAGCAGCCCAAGTGTGCTCACAGACTGCTGTTTGTCCGTAATTGGTTCCTTAAATGACCGACATAATCTTCTCATTCGCTATTCGTATTGATGATAAGTAGATTTTATATTATATATTTACGGCGTATATTCTTTATTCGTTCTGAGCGCATTTTGCTTCCCAGCTAATGTCTCTGGTAAGTCGAATGTAGACTCACCTTATTTGATTTATACCCCACGTTTTCCTGGAAAGCAACATACTCATCCTCTACTTCATGTTTGATATTTATTACTGAATATTTATTCCCAACTGGTACAGAAGTAATACATCCGCTCTTTCTATCAATACCGATACACTCATTAAGTTTTGGCACTTCTTTTATTCTTTTTTGTCGGCCACAGTTGATTACTCTTCTGTTTCTTCTCGCCACCTCTCTTTATTCTTTGATGATAAGTCGACAGTGGTCCTCGAAGTTCTTTGTAGATCGGTACAATTCATTTAATACAATTATACATCGCTTAAATTTACATTTTTTTCTTATTTCTGGCAACATATACACAATTATATAAGATTTTCTGTCCACATGAGGTACCCTTACAGTTGTTACACGAACGGAGTTATTTACGAATATCCTTGAAGCAGTATCCTGTAAACATTACCAAAAACTGATCTTTGAAAGCCACTCGAAGACACGACTATTTTCACTACCACCGTGATTGTTGAAAGAGGTACGAACAGCACATAGTTCACACGAGGATAACATATTGAGCGAATTACTTCGGCTACGATAAAAGTGTGAATGTTAACAGCGGAATAGCAATGATGGGCATAGTAATCTGACGAGTGATACCTTTTGGTTTAAACTCCAAATTGAAGTATACCCAACATTAAACTGAGAATACTGTTACAATCATAGCGAAAGCATTTCCTACAGTTCTTCTAATACAAAACCACGTGATTAACGTGAATCTGTTATTGTTTCACCTCATATGTTACGCTTTTTTAGCAGTTGGTATCAAAGTTTTGATGTTTCATCTTGTTTGTTTGGATTGTTGTAAACATTATCCATCACCACCTACTCTGGCCGCTTTCCCTACAGTTTTCGCGATCTATGCAATAAACAGAAAAGTTGCACGTGTAAATTTATATTAATAGGAGTGAAGGGGAAGAACGGGAGCAGTTTTGTAAAGCAAATGTAAACATTATTTTAAAGAATATGTGCGTAAAGTTCCTTCGAGATCACATGAAAACTGTTGATCTGTGTCGCCACACTAACTTCAAGACAATTTTTAAATTTCAAGTTCGAATTCCTCGGTCGGCAATTGTCCTATCGGGATCTGTACAACGCCGTTCGGAAGGAAATGTTACTGAGTTTCAGAGTATCAGCACCACTTTGTTCGATATTCCTACTGCTTTCCAGATTATGATTATTATTTTTAAAAGGAACTGAATGTTTCCACGTGTAAATTTTTCTTAAGCGGTAAAGTGCGAGAGGGTTGATGTTTTAGCAAACCAAATGTAAACAGTTTTTTCTCTTTGTTTTAAAGTATACATGTGCACAAAATGTAGACAGTATCATTCTATTTGTTTTAAAGTATACGTGTAGAAAGATTCATCAAGTTCGGAGAAAAACCCTAGGTTTATGTGTTGCCACAACAAGATTGAAATAGTTTATAAAGGTTGAATTCCTCGGCCATTAATTGTCAGACCGAAACTGGTCCAACATCAATGATCAGTAAATTTTATTGGATTTCAGAATATCCCCATCCACTTTGGCCAAGTTATCTTTCGTTTTCAAGGTATTTGAAAAAAGAAACTGAACCGTAGCACGTATAAGTTTTCCTTAAGAGGGGGGAGGGGGGGTGATGGTTGTGGGCTTCAAACCAAATGTGGACAGTGTTTTTTCTCCTTGTTTTTAAATATACGTGTGCAACGTATCATCTAGATACGATAAAAACTGTGGATTTGTATAAAGGACATACAACTAAACATACATCCAATAGATAATAGTGATTTTCGAGGCATTTCCTTGACGACAATGCAAACTTCCA
This sequence comes from Vandiemenella viatica, assembly GCA_031002005.1. Classification (NCBI taxonomy): domain Eukaryota; kingdom Metazoa; phylum Arthropoda; class Insecta; order Orthoptera; family Morabidae; genus Vandiemenella; species Vandiemenella viatica. The sequence goes on along the minus strand of JARYHS010008075.1, from coordinate 60,745,494 downwards.
TGGATAATCAAGAAAGTAAATGTATCAAATTGGGATCAGAAACCCCGTGTTGGAAACGGCTGATTCGCAACTTAGCCAAAATTGTTTTGGGATACATGTTAAAGTATAAGAGAACTTAAAAACCTTAGTTTGAAGACGCAGTAATTCTAATTATCTTCACTGTTATCAGAAGGAAGCTGACGGAAGGCGCTTCAGACCTCGTGAGCGGCTATTCCGATTACGGTTTTATGAGGAACGTTGGACCCGCCCTTCTTTTGACCACAGTTTAATCTCCCGCAGAGGCCTGGAAAGCAAGTGGCTGGTACGGGTCTGACGCGAAACCCATGCTGGAAACATGTGAGTGCCGCAATCGAGGAAGTGAGAGAAAAATTGAATGTTGCGTAATGGCTCATGAAGAAACAAATATATGCTACCATCTTCTGATAACATTGTCCTCTTAGCAGACAAAACTGAGGATACTATAAATTTACTGAACGGAGTCAGCAACATACTGAGAGGGGAATTTGTGCTAAGTGTATACTAAAATAAGATAAACGTTATCACGTCTAACGAATTTGATGACAGTCCACAATTCTGTTATTTCGGAAGTAAAATTATAACTGAAACTCTGACAACCGAAGAAGGAAACACATAAAAGCTTATCACTACTGTAAAGAACCTTCTACAAGCCAATGAAGCGTATAGTCAGGACTGAGAAAGAATTTTCTAAAACTGTGTGCATGGCCGGCAGCATCTTATGGAAGCGAAGCCTGGTCTTCGAAATCATTAGAAACAACGAAAATTGGAGTATTTGACATGTGGCATCATAAGAGGTGTTAAAATAAAGAGGGCAGATAAAGTAAAAAAAGAACGTGTTACATAGAAAATACAATATAGTGGGTCATATTATAAGACACACCGGATTGGTTAATTTGGTAGAGGATTTACATCAATATATAAAGCAGATAAGGAGACGTTGATTGTAATAGATATAAAGAGATGAAGTGATTTGCTGAAGAGAGAAAAAGGTGTAAGATTCCATAAAATCCGTGTTAAGTCTGGTAGGAGAAAAAATGAAAATCTGTGTACTGTGATCAAAAGTATTTGGCAGTTGATTTGTGGACAGCTGATTATGGAAAGGAAGCGATAATAACGCGACGTCGTCTGATTTGTTCTAAGGAGAACATCCACGCATGGAAACTCCGTTTTACGGTCCTTAGTCTCCCACCGAGTGTGGTGGTGTAACGGTTAGCGTTCTGGCCTCGCATTCGGGAGGACGGAATCCCCGTCCGGGCATCCAGATTTGGGTTTTCCATGGTTTCCCAAATCACTCCAGGCAAATGCCGGGATGCTTCCTTAAAAGGCCATGGCCGAATTCCTTCCCATTCCTTGCCCCCCATCCTTTCCCGTCTCTAGACCTAGCTGTTGAGAGACGTAAAGCAGTTAAAAAAAAAAAAAACTTAGTCTCCATTTTGTAAGGGGTGGGCAATTAAATGTTTGTGCATATGCAGTTATAATTTTACTTCTTTAACATTTAACAAAAAAAAAAAAAGTTTCTTGATTAATTATTTTGAAAATACGTTGAAAAAATGAAAAGGAATATTTATGATGAGTGAAAGAAGTTCCGTATATAATGGTCTTTGTTTTAGCGGAAGGAAAATGGAGGTTGCTTTGTGAGAAATGACAGGTGGAAAATCGATTTTTTAAGATTTGATTTTACAAGACATATCCCGCATTAGTCAAACTGCAATAGCTTGAGGTGCAACAAACAAATATTGTGTTGACCATCTGAAATGAACCATAGGATTTTGCGATGAAAAGACAAGCACATTTGTCTATGTATTGAAAACTGTATTGTTCCGTTAATCTTTCAAATGTTATAAAAGGGAATGTTAATGAAGGTCAATAAATTATGTTAAGAATATCGTCTGTTTCTTTGTTGCTGTGTAAAGTATCATTTTATTTAATTGTATGTTTTATTTTCGGTTTTGCAGTTATATGAAGCATACAGTTTATCGACTGCGTATACAAAAGGTGAAGGATTCTATCTTGAAGAATTAGACAGCAATTAATTGTAAGTGAATCTCCAGAATTTCCTTTGTCAATCACTTAAAATATTTCTAATCACAAAACTAAAACATGGTTCAAATGGCTGAGGATTTATTGCACTCTTGCTTAAGAAGCAGGGAAAAACCTTAAAGAAAACTTGGCAACAAATCACTAGAGTGAATGCACAGTCGGACGTTGGCAGTGGCGACAGCGTAACCATCCTGTTGGTGACGTCAGCTGCTTGAGGGGGGTGCTGCGTGGGGAGTACCCCTTAATGTCTGGCGTCAGCTCTATCATGCAGCACAGATGGCAAGCATGTCGTAATCACATACTGCAGGCATTTACACCACTAAAGCGATTTCAACCTGCGAAGATGGGAAAATTGCAGCAATTTCAGTTGCGCGCTCAGCTAGTCATCCAGTGGTAGGTGTTTCAAAATTGCTATCATCCAGTAAGTGTCCCATTCACTTGGCTGACATTTAAAAACCCTAGATACCAAAAACAGGTATAATCCAAGTATTAGGAAGTGCATAAAACAGAAGTCCATATCTTTACCTATACCCGATGAGGTGTAGAAGTATCGAGATAGTGGCCGAACGAGTTCTCAATTTTTGTTTCATTGCTGTACGTTCGATGTTTCAGATTAACATACTTATAACAGATTTATATACTTCAGCGGTTTCTTGTTCGTAATAGGTAGGACGATGATAATCGAGCAAGTAAACAACAGTTGCGTTGTTGCATTTAAAGTTTTACACTTTGTAGTCATCGTTGCCTAATACCACTCGAGTAGCGATCTTCGGAGTTCAGACCAACTAAACAGCAGTCAACACAAGTCTTTAGTGACCCAGAACGCTAGATATATTTTATAGCTTGGACATGGAATAGTATGACGCTCAACCTGGATGCTATTTACATAAGATAAGGATATTGCATTGTGCTAAAAGAATTCTGTTTATTACTTACTTTTTTATAAATGAGAAATAATGTAAAACAATATAACATATCGTCTGATGAACTTTCACGAAAAAATAAAAATCACTTAGTGACTGCACTTACGGCACGTTTTTTATTTATATCATCCACTGTTGTTTGTCACTAAGTTGAGAAGAAGACCGAAAGAAAGAGAAGTTAAGGGAAAAAGTTTTAAAATAGTAATTCAAATAGGTTATGTTGTTCATGTGTAAATAGTGCAGTGCATTTCACAAAAGAGATGGAGAAAAAATAAGGTAAGATACATGACTGAGCCGGTGGACCAAGAATACTAAATTCAATAGTTTCTGTTGTTTTAAATGAAAATGAATCGTTTATGAATTTGTTTATTTACGTGAAACGGGACAGTCAACGATTCTGAGCATTATTCTCTTGGAAAGAGTTCTTTGTGGTGCGTATGAATCTTCTATCTTATAGTACAGGAACAATATTTGAAGTGTTCGCTCACAATTCTAAATAACAATTTTTAGTTTTCGTAAACAAATTCCACAAATCTTAAAACTTTCATCTTAACTGAACATCAAGTCACGAAGCTGTGAGGACCACGGGTAGTGTAATAATTTCTCCCAACAGGTTATTGTAAACTGATGATTCAAAAAAAAAAAAAAAAATTCTAGCACAAACGGTAATAGACACCTTGCTGAGACGTACCGCGTCTATTCACCGTGGTAGATCTATCAGTACCACCATGTTGGATTGTCTGTTAGACGGGCTACACTACAGACTACTAGACTACAGACAATAATAACGATGTATTGAGCGTGCACCTGTGTGTTCTGGTCAGACGATGCATGAATCTATATAGCAGATTTTTTTAAAGAAAAATGTAAAGATTCTCTACTTTTTTTGGAATAATGATTACAAGATTTCTAAAACTGTCGGAACTAATGTTTATTATTTGTATTAATGTGTTTGGCAAACGTGTATGGAAATGTGTTCGCTCATAATCTGTAGAAACATCAATAGTAGTCACAGTGTTTTACTTATGCAGGTAGAGAAAATTAATTTTTCGACGTGTGAGTGCGCTTAATTAGTTTATCGAGGTGAATACAGCGAGAGTTTTCATCCACTAAGAATTTAATATCTAACTTAGTCCACAATCAGAAGGTGGTTGGATCCTAGCCAAAGAGGTATACTAAGCCATTGTGTCATAGGTAGGAATACCAATTCCTCTACTCTGGGACCTACAGTTTAACGTGGAATCCACCGAGCGTGGTGGGTGAACGGTTAAGGTTCTGGCCTCGCATTCGGGAGGACGCGGGTTCGAATCCCCATCCGGGCATCCAGATTTGGGTTTTCCATGGTTTCCCCCAAATCACCCAAGGCGAATGCCGGGATGCTTCCTTAAAAAAGGCCAAGACCGAATTCCTCCCCCTTTCTTGTCCCCAGTCCCATCCCGCCTCTAATGACCTTAGCCGTCGACGAGGCGTAAAGCCATAAGTAAAAAAAAAAAAAAAGTGGAATCCGAACTACGTATTATCTTAGTGTAGCTCGTAATATTAAAATATTAAACACAACTCTAAAAAATTCCTAACGAGTGCTTATTTATTAAACTAATAATTATTATTTAATAAATAGCCAGTAACTATTAATTAAATAATAATTATTAGTTTAACAAGCAACTGTGGAAGAAAATGGCCTACAATAATCGCTTATTTATTAGTTTCGGATTACTAATTTCATTTTATGCTTTGTACTCCCTTTAGTCGTTGTTGAAGCAATATGATTCCCGGATGTTAGAAAGTGGTCTAAGATGACATTTCTTCTGGTATTTAAATACGTAAGATTGTGTTTGACACCAATGTTCTTATTGTATGAAGCTCCGCATAACGGAATTTATAGTATGTTGTGTTCATAATTATTTCTCGTCAGCTTCACTTTGGTGTTGTATTAGAATGCTATTGTGGGGTCATCCAAATGTATATCAGTTGTACATAAAAAAGGGAGGGGGGATTTATTAATATAATAATCTCTGAAAATTGAAAAAAAACATATAAATATGCTAATTTATCTAAAAGGGGATCTAATAGGTTACTAACTAGAACCATGAATTTCAGACACAAAATAAAACCTCATTTATTGAGTCTTATGGCCTTACAAGGTCGGGTAGTAATTAACGTTACGTTAAACACAATTAGATCAGCAAAAACAAGCAATACCCGACGTTTACAATTCGCCGGAGTAAGCAAACAAAACTGAATGAAATATCTCAAACAAGTAATAAAAACAGCAAAGTTAACATTGAAATAACGTGGCAACACAGGCCATCAAATTGAAGCTAACAGTTTACTGTACAAAGGAAAATCCCAGGGGGCGCCGTATAAAGTGAATGAAAAGCATCAAAATTGAATTAACAAACAGCAAGATGCTTAAGAAAAAATTGAATCGAAATATAAATTCAGCTAGCTCAGAATTTAAGTGACGGGAGCAGAGTCTTAACCCAGGCGTCGCTTAAGGGCTCATAAGTCTGTTAAAATCCACTGAATAGTGACCGTCGTTTCTGGTACATTACCATAGAATCATCGCCGTGATGGTGAGCGACAAACACAATGCCACTGCAGCAATGGAAGCTAAATAAGCGGCTACGCCCGCGTTATTAGCATAACTTCCAAATAATGGCAAGCATGCCACTCAACATCTCGCTTTTCCAAAGCAAGAAATGATCAACCACAATGATCATCAGAGAGCGTGCCGGCTGACACGTCTGTTCACCAGCTCGTCTTGGACCCAAGTGAAGTCTAAAATGGCTCCTTCTTCTTCCTCCGCTAGTTGCACTCCACATGTAAAAGAACTCCACGGAATTAGTATTGTAGACCCCAATAAATGTTCATGATTGGCTAGCTACACATTTCCGTCGTCACGTGTTTAATATCACGCGTCGCATTCGCCCGTCTCCCTCCGCGCGTTTTCTACGTGGCCTTCGGGGTAGCAGCAAGGTGGGGATAGGTCGTTGTCCGAATTCGAACGGGACTCAAGCCGGGCTGGCCCGGCGCCACCAAGTCGCCTCGCCTGCTCCATTGTTCCTCCCTCAACCGCCGAAATGGCAGTTTCTAGCCTTCGAGATTCAACCGTTCTGAGCCATGCGTTTACAGAAAAATTGATTTACAATAAACTATACCTTTGGCCGCCCTGGTTTAAACATACATTCAACCTATTCAGACAACCCTCATTATTTTACAATTTATTTACACGTTGCAAGATTAAACAATTCATAAACTTGAATATAATAAAAGAGAAAAAAAGAGGAATTATGAATATAATTAATAATAATTTAATTATATCCATTGTGGGTGACGCTGTCACACCACAATATACCTGCTACCCAATAAAAATAAAATTATGCCAATAATTTTATTTGAACTATTGTAACCCTACAGTTGCAACTAAATCATTGCCTACACTATAGTTTCATGGTTCCAGCTCACTCGAACTATCGCATACATGTGACCTCTTTAAATATGTAAACCCGACACGTGACTCTGGTTGACATAAATATAATGAAATGTCTTATTCTAATATGCAAAAGTAAAATAATCATAAAACATTGACAGGTACATAGATGTAAATGAACAACAAAATAGATCTGCTCAATCAATAAACAAAAAATGATTTGTAAGCACAAGATATTAACATTAAAGTTAGACAACTCAATTATTACAACGGACTATGCAAATCTAGCACATGTGTTGAAGTTAGATTTTGCAACAAAAAAAAATAATGCACCGAATGTCCATTATCAAAGTCGACACAAGTATGTCGAAACCACATAACATGAAAAAATCAAACGGAAAAGAAAAATCTCTCCGCGAATTTACATAACTATCCATACAATTCAAACGACAGTCCTCGCAAATGAACGACATTATGCTTTCCGAATTTCTACACTCGTAGCAAAGACATCATAGCGGTGAAACTAAGCGATCAGCTGTTTCCACTTTGTCCGCTCTGTTGTTGTCAGTAGGCGCTGTCCCGTTAAGCTTGCGGCTCAGGCTACCTGCTTCTCGGTTAACCCTGATTACAATCTTTCCAGGAAAAACTGGCGGTCGGCACAGCTGCTATTCCATACAGCTGAGTGTCGCTACCGGTTCTCGCGGCGTTAGCGCTAAGCTTGTTAGGCAATTACGTGTCTCAAGACTGACACTCTTACTTCCTAAACACATGCGTCTCATTACAAATTCATGCATATGCTCTTAAATCATTTATTTTACATTTATTTACAGACGACGTCAGTCGCTGCCGTAAATTGTTCGTCATTCAGCGTGTGTCCGTTGATAAATTTATACATCCCGTTGCTTCATGTTGCGCGTCTTGTTAGATTGTCAGGACCGCTAATGATTGTGCAAGTCATTATAGTATCATCATCACAGGTATACTATTTGGTATCTCGCGTGGCATCACGGAATTTACGGCTCTACTTAGTGCTTAAGAAATCCCCTACTCATTTGATCAGTAAATTTTCTCACGTTTCAACGAAGAACTGGTACTCAACAAGAAACTGCCGAACGATGTGGATCAATCCCACAGTCGAACACATTTGCCTCGGCAAACATATGCATAAAACCCTTGGACTCATTCATTAACACCGCCGAAGGAAGCATCGCAACCTATTTCATGGAACACGACCTTTATAAAACCTTGGACTCACGTATCAAGACGACCAAATGGGTAAGAATATAGCAGTCAGCTCATTGTTTGGACCAAAGTATTCTCCTTGATTAGGATGAGTTTTTTTTTTTTACAAACCAAACTCTGAAGGTTTCTTCGCTCTTAATAATCGTATGCCGTATTGATTCGCTTGAAGATTGCGTGACATGCATACCATATCTTTTATTATCTAATAATGACTGAAGAAAAACGGTCATCTTCTACGTTCATTAGACGCCTATGTTGACAAACTTCTCAACATTTTTGCGGTGACCATCAAATCCTTTTCGTTCGCTCATGAAGGCAGTAAATTCTTCTACACGGCTGTAAGGGTGAATCTGCGGAATCAGCGATTCAACGCTGAATGAACGTTTCCTTTTTACGACTCCAAATTCGATATGTCCAAGACCTCGCCCGTTTGTCATCCTTTTTTCGGCATGCTTAATAATTCAATAATAATGAACAATGCCTATACAGTGACCTTGAGGCGTCCATGGACCTTCTTGTGGAAAATGAGCCTGTTTGCGGAATATGCGGTCATCGCCGCATTCGACAGAATCTCGGGTGGCTCGAAACTTGGACTTACAAGGTCCTAAGCTCCTCTTTGTACCGACCTGCCAGCCAACGGAATTTCTCGAAACAACGTTTTGTAAAGCTGCAGGTGTTTGGTAGCGGATTCGGCAGATGGTTTGGTGTTTCCGGCACATGTACAGTTACTCAGGTCACCGACACGGCTGACCACGAGGTTTTGCGTACTCAGTGCCACGTCACAAACCACCTCACTCCGACCAATTTCAATAAACCACTCAGAAAAACATTTCAAACCCCGCATTTGTAAGCGTGAATTCCCTGAGGGCAAGGAGTGAACAAATTGATTCCCGTTGCACTCGAAGTTGCGGACGGAAAATTTCCACCCGACGTTCAGAGATCGCGAACTCGGTGGACCATTTCGCTTTTCTTCAAGCAATGAAGCTTTTACGGACACTTCTCTGGCTTGAAGGAAGCATGTGTACTGCGAATCTTTCGCCTCGTGTCCTAGGAATGCCTTGTATTTTCCCGACTGACGTTCCCTTTCTTTCGGCCCATGATCATACAAACAATTGAAATTCCTGAGCTTAGAAATTTTTTCCTTTAAGCAGCAAATTTCCTTTATCATACGCTGAGTGTTGAGTTCATCAAACGCCTCATTCGCAATCTGCAATTCTTCCTCAGATTGATTGTAGTGGGGATGCTCTAATTCTACAGTGGTTTGCCGGTGATTTTCAAGGTTAACAGCGGTAGAGTTACTCATTTCTGTCACACTGGTGTTCAGCTCTACCGTGACTCCTCCGTTCGCATTCTCCAATGAATTACAAACTACTCGAACGTCATCAGCAGGCTTTTCCACTGCTTGGACGCTCCTTCGCACTTCATCTCTCCATTCTCTAATAAATTTTCCTTGTTCATCTAATTTCTGATTTAATTTCACCAGCATGTCAAATAGCAGGTTTTGGTCTTGAGGTTGTGCGGTCGCCGGTGGCAAGTCTGCCGTGCTTTGCGACGCACCACGTGTTTCAACATCTGCCCGCATGGGTGGATTCTGAACACTTTCATTGTCTGGGGTTGGAAAAATTCCTAACTGTTCCCCATCTAATGATGCATTTGAATGAATGCTGCGCGTACTAGGAGTATCATTGCACTCTTCGTCCGCCAACGGCATTTCGCGTACTTCCGGTGCTTGATCCATCGCGTTAGTTTGCTCGGAAATGTTATGAACAATAGATTGATCTGCCCTACTAATGGTGCGCGATCTCAACTTCATAGATTTGATCGTAAAATACAAACTCTCAACTCCGAACAATTACAACGATCGACAACAAACAAAATAAAACCGGGACGAGCTTACTCAAAAAAAATACAGCATTAAACAAATCCCGCGCACAAATCCCTTCAACATGAAATAAAACCCATCCAAAATAAACAGCAAGGAAAAACAACGATGTTGCATGCGACACGAATACCTCAACACATGAGCATAATCAGCATAAAGAAAAATCTTAATTCTTATCATGCATGAAATTTCAAAAGCACTGACTCTATCTTTAATTTTAAACTAATCATGCTTGATGCAAGTGAACGAAAATATACTTGAACAACTGATTGAAATAAATCACACATTTAAATTTAAATCAAGCATGGCAAACAAAATTCAACACAAAACTTATCCTAAAATAATAAAATGAATCAACACAGGTCACATCCATGGATTTTTTTAAGACTTGTAAAATTCTCAAAATAATTTCGACTTGGGAAATTAATTTGTTGGAACCCCAGGTTGGCAGCGCCAATTGTATTAGCCATACAATTTGGGGCTGGCAAAATGGCCTAAAAGGGGATCCACAAAAGCCCGAAACGTTGGGTGCCAATTGTATAGAATACGATAAAGGGGCTCGTTGGTGAGAATATAAAAGGTGAGTTGCCAAAACGGGAGGGGGGAATTATTAAAATCTAAAATAATTCCTGAAAAATTGAAAAACATATAAATGATGCTATTTAAATGGGGATCTAATAGGTTACTAACTAGAACCATGAATTTCAGACACAAAATAAAACCTCATTTATTGAGTCTTATGGCCTTACAAGGTCGGGTAGTAATTAACGTTACGTTAAACACAATTAGATCAGCAAAAACAAGCAATACCCGACGTTTACAATTCGCCGGAGTAAGCAAACAAAACTGAATGAAATATCTCAAACAAGTAATAAAAACAGCAAAGTTAACATTGAAATAACGTGGCAACACAGGCCATCAAATTGAAGCTAACAGTTTACTGTACAAAGGAAAATCCCAGGGGGCGCCGTATAAAGTGAATGAAAAGCATCAAAATTGAATTAACAAACAGCAAGATGCTTAAGAAAAAATTGAATCGAAATATAAATTCAGCTAGCTCAGAATTTAAGTGACGGGAGCAGAGTCTTAACCCAGGCGTCGCTTAAGGGCTCATAAGTCTGTTAAAATCCACTGAATAGTGACCGTCGTTTCTGGTACATTACCATAGAATCATCGCCGTGATGGTGAGCGACAAACACAATGCCACTGCAGCAATGGAAGCTAAATAAGCGGCTACGCCCGCGTTATTAGCATAACTTCCAAATAATGGCAAGCATGCCACTCAACATCTCGCTTTTCCAAAGCAAGAAATGATCAACCACAATGATCATCAGAGAGCGTGCCGGCTGACACGTCAGTTCACCAGCTCGTCTTGGACCCAAGTGAAGTCTAAAATGGCTCCTTCTTCTTCCTCCGCTAGTTGCACTCCACATGTAAAAGAACTCCACGGAATTAGTATTGTAGACCCCAATAAATGTTCATGATTGGCTAGCTACACATTTCCGTCGTCACGTGTTTAATATCACGCGTCGCATTCGCCGTCTCCTCCGCGCGTTTTCTACGTGGCCTTCGGGGTAGCAGCAAGGTAGGGGTAGGTCGTTGTCCGAATTCGAACGGGACTCAAGCCGGGCTGGCCCGGCGCCACCAAGTCGCCTCGCCTGCTACATTGTTCCTCCCTCAACCGCCGAAATGGCAGTTTCTAGCCTTCGAGATTCAACCGTTCTGAGCCATGCGTTTACAGAAAATTGATTTACAATAAACTATACCTTTGGCCGCCCTGGTTTAAACATACATTCAACCTATTCAGACAACCCTCATTATTTACAATTTATTTACACGTTGCAAGATTAAACAATTCATAAACTTGAATATAATAAAAGAGAAAAAAAAGAGGAATTATGAATATAATTAATAATAATTTAATTATATTCATTGTGGGTGACGCTGTCACACCACAGTGTATAGCACATTCAAGATGTTTTCTGCATTCCAAAATTTTTCTTTCGGAGCAAGATTTTCTTTTTGTCAATGTTGATTCCTGTAAAAATGTTTATGATTTTTTAAATTCTTAAATAAAAAGAATCACTGGTACGTCTGTTAATACATACGCTTTCATTAAAAACATCAATGATTACGTTTCTTCTGTACGAAATCCTTGACATGCAAAAAAGATGTTATTTTCAGTCACAATTTATCAAGAAACTGCTGATATGATGTTACCAGAAAGTTCTGATTGATTCTGTTCAACCCGGATTTCATTGTGGGTATCGACATTTAAGCCCTTTTCCGTCTTCACTGCCGCTTCTTCAGATGTAGAGGGCTATGACTGACCATGACGGTGTTCGAGTGTCGAATGTCGAACGTCGTAATATATTAATTACCGGTAAATTACCGACTGCGACTCTTCACGCTCTTGCACACGTGTTGCGGAAGCATTAATCATGGTGCCATCTGTTTCTCTAAATTGCCTGCTTGGCCTGTCAATTGCGACGACGCTGAGCCGTTAAATTTCTTCAGGCGTGAGTGGCGCTAACTGACGAGGTTATAAAATTTGACCTTCCGCTAAGTTCGCTCTCCCATCAGCCATTTACGACGAGCGGAACGTAGCTGCATATGGACGGAAAATTACATCACACACTCCTGGGTGGTACAGAAGTCACAAAGAAACGTAATTTTTCCTTACTTAATATACGTTCTTCTCCTCCACCTGCTTTTAGCAATCTTTTTCCATCGTTGGGACGGTCAAATTTTGAGCTTTGATATTACGGCCGCATGCCCTTACTGACGCCGAGGTCTACGCTACACACTAATGGAGGAAGTGAAGTGTTGACACCCCTGTGCGAAATGTGTAACTACAGTATGTTCTGTTTGTGATAAGTGTATTTTTTGTTTGTGAAAGCTGTGGTTTATGAGGTGGCTATTGGGATCCGTCCCTTCATTCGCCTTAATGGCTGCAGAATATCGTTCCTGTATTTGATACGCAAATGTGTGTCCCACGCTACATAACCATATTCTGGCAGTGGTCTTGCTTTTTGATTACAAGATATATATAAAACATCCAGAATTCAAAATAGTAACACTTTTTGATTTTAAATGCGTGGAACAGTCATGCATATAAAAGCAAAAGTTTTACTGTTTTTAGTTTGGATCGTTCATGTATATCTTGTAAGAAGAAAGCGAGAATTTTCAGTTCAAGCATTGAGCCAGGACTGAGAGAGAACTCTCTAAATTTGTATGGGTTTGTAAGGGTTTGAGAGAGACTAGTATATTAGCCTCTTCCAAACAAATGTAAACTCTTCCTTCACGTGATGCACCCCGTTTGCACGGAAGAGGCTCTAGCGACTGAAAGATACCCGGTATAAGGGGTTGCCCACTGCTTGCCAACGGCCCCGAAAGGAGGACGGAAGAGCAGAGAGTAGTCCAGAGCACCCTCTTGCCCTTGTGTTTGGAAACCCCCTAAAGGAGGATGAATCAGAAATGATCAACGGCATGGGGATGCAGAAGGCAACGGGAAGTCACTACATTAAAGACCCTAAGGGTACCCGAGGCTATGTAACCCTCTCAAATTACATGGAGTATGAAGGCTTCTTCCTGGATAAAATATTCCGGAGGTAAAATAGAACCCCAATCGGATCTCCGGGTGGAGACTGCTGAGGGAGGAGTCATCAGATTGGATAGACACATTCTACGAGTCGGAACGTGGAATGTTAGAAGTCTGAATAGGGTAGGTAGATTATAAAACTTAAAAATTTAGATGGAACAACTTAAATTACATGTCATCAGGTTTAGTGAGATTAAATGGAAGGACGCGGAGGATTTCTGGTCTGGGAACACTGGATAATTAACACACAAGCTGTCAATGGAGACACTTGTGTAAGATTTGTTATTAATAAGAGAGCAGGGAAACAGGAGAGTTCTTATGAACAGCTAGTGACAACAGTGGTGACCGAAGTGATTCGCTTAGGTAGCGACAAGATTGAAATTTTTCGATGGATTACTTTTTTTTTTAAACTGAAAGATGGAAGGAAGAAAAAAGTTCAGTTTTGACTAAGAATCTAGGCAACTTAAACATTTACTACGTTTGAATGTCTCTTTACCAGTGCGTGCTGCCGGATTGAAGAAATAATTTTGTAGTTGAAGAGATGAATGATAAATGATCAAAAGGTAAACAATGACGGATTAGCCAAAAATCGAGAAGTTGACCTACAGGCAGTGCTGGATTACCCAATACGACTAGACAGTATACTGAGGCTCCCGATTTTTAAGGCTCCCCATGAGAGTTAATATATTTAATTGAATAAAAATAAGAAAAATGAATAGAATAATACAAAATAAAACGATCAAAATAATATAGAAAGCATGCAAATTATTATTATTTTTTTGTTTCATTGTAGAGCAAGAAATATAAGCAGTTTTCAAAATATCATAAAACGTAAAATTCTGTTGTTTAATTGTATGAAAAATATGATCTATTCAGTTAGTCATCTACGAAATCTTATCTTTCTTCTTACAAAATATAGATTTTTTCCCTTCAAAACAGAGGGCTCCAAGAACTTTGAGTGCCTGCCTGGAGTCACATACTTTCTTTATCCCGCACTGCCTACAGGACTTAGCCATTGCCTTCAATAACCACGACTCCAATGAAACACTCTTTACACAGTGAAACACATTTAGTTTGAGAGTCGTTTACTGCCACATGTATTCATAAACTTGTCTAACACTCCTTGGAAGGAACTAACAAATAGCAAAAAAATAGCGCCTCCTCGCATCGACAAAGCTTCTAGGGCAAGTAGTTGAATTCCTGCATTGCTCAAACAATATTCAGCAAAGAATTTCCAAAGAGGTGTGTTTTTTTTTAAATAATTCAAAACAATATAGTAAGGACATGCAAAAAAATCAAAGTATTTGGTTTAATGTTCAATGACTCACCATGCTGGAGGGGTGAACGTTCAGCAGCAGTTTGTGAAGAAATATCGTATTCAATGATATGATTGAAGATTTATTTACACATTAAGTCACAGAAAACAAAATAATATTAAGAGTCGCTATCTCAATGAGTTAAGGTACTAAAACGAGCGATACGAAAAGTCCATTTTTGCGTTCTTTTTGGTGGCAAATAAATCAATAACTGTCTTGTTGAAATTGTCTATGTTACTCACGAATGATTTTTCGCAAGAAAGCATGCCTAAAGCGGTGAGCCGGTCCTCTTTCATCGTGTTTCTGAGAAAGGTTTTTACCTTTTTAATTATAGAAAAACATCTTTCGGCTTCTGATTTTAACATTGGCATTGTTATCAACAGTTTTAATAATTTTGATACTTCTTGAAATGTATCGGTAAGGTCATTTTCAATATTGAATGATAAAAATGGAACGGCACCAGAAATAGCTCTTAATTCTGGTCTCGAATAACACACTTCAAATTACTACATCATTGGAAGCAACGCTATATAGTTAATTGAAAGTCAGGTTGGGTTCCTTGGCATAACCCAGGTGTGGAGGTCAGAACTTGATACAGTGCGTGGTTAATATCGACCTAGGTAGCTGTTGCAGTAAGGGGAGTATGGTATCAGGTTAGCCACTTAAACCAATAGTTTTTCTACATTTTTACCCGATTTATATTAGCTAGACCTTTATGTGTGTATGTATGGATGAATGTAATGGAATCTTTGAATTCAATTTTCACCAACTTCCAGACATCCGAATTGTTTGAAATTTTGCGCGTGTATTAAGAACCTATGACAATACAATAATTTTACAGCTATGATAGTATCACTAGAAAAACTTTTCACCCTCCACTTTTGTACGGCGAGAGCACCCTTCCACTTATTCGCGGTGAGCTGAAGTTTCACTATTTCCTACACCTTCCACTTAACTGTGGCACCATCGGTTTACCCTAAACATTTGCTCGGTGAGAGTAGCTTCTTACAGCACCACCTTCAACCTATAGACGGTGAATATAAGTCCCATTTTTTTTAATCACACGCATTACATTATCTTAACCTGTCTGTATGTATGAATGTAAGGGAATGTTTGAATTCAATTTTCACTCTTTTCCAGACTTCCGAATTACTTGAAATTTTGCACACGTATTAATAACAGAAGACAATACAATAATTTTAGACCCATGTTCAGAACTTTACATTACTTTGACAGAACAATAGAAATGTGGTTGACTCCGCCACTTTTGTGTGGCGACAGTTGATCCTTCCACTTACGCGCGGTGAGCTTAAGTCCCGCCTTTTGCTAAGACTTTCACTTTTGCGTGGTGTGATCAGGTCATCCTCCACTTTTGCTTGACAAGAGTTAAGTCCTTTTCTTGCTCAATCACGCCGAAACGGTTAAACCAGTTTTTCGCTATAACGTTTATACAAAAAGTGAACTTTTCATTTTATTTTAAATACATTTCATGTAGCTAAAGAATAAACTATGCTACACATATGTTTCGACATCGTATTTTCTTAATGACACGTGTTACATTCGGTACAATCATAGCAACATCGTTGCTCTTTAACACGATTTTTTTAGGTTGACCCATATGTATATATATATGCATGGAGGAAAGTAATGGAGTCTTTCAATTCAGTTATAACAGCTACGTTTAATAGCTAAGCCCTGGTATTAACCTTACTTTGACAGTAACAATAAGTAGTGGGTCAACTAACATACAACAGATGTCGCTAATTTTAACACAATCAAATGTTTGTTGGTGTAGTGTAGACAATCAGCATATGTTACTACTTTGCACCTAAAATGCTAGCCTTATTGTAAACAAGTATTGAAAGCCTAATTCAAGTAGGGCAAGTTTACATCGCGATATACAGTGAATGTGCAGACTTTAGTCCAGTTTCAGTTTACATTGAAAGTGTACGACGAAATTAATTGTGATAATTTGTGCTGTGTGAACTACTAAACTTGATGAAGCAAACGTTGTTGTTACACGAAATGTAGTTCGCGATGCATTTCACATGTTTAGATCTGTCCACATAGTTTGATTTTGTAGCGGTAATATTAATGGAAATGTGAGTAGGTTGAAATGCGGCGTGTACCAGAAGAGTACAAACTATTTATTTATTATTAGTTGTTACAAATTTCATTAGCATTATGTTAGTGACACAATGTGTATCGCGATGTAAACTACTCCCATCTAAGCTTCTGACTTTTGATGTATGGTAAGAAGATAAATCAAGATGTTGCTAGCAAAGTTACATAGGCCACTAACAGTACAATATCTTCTGAGTAAGCTCAGAAGCTATGAGGTCTTTTGAAGGGTTCATTTTTTTTTTCTTAAAAGAAAGTTCTAAACATTGACTTAACGTAACTTAACAACCCCAAGTTGGAGACAGCATATCTCGAAAACTAAGCGAGATATCGAAAATATATATACTTCACTTTCGAGTTATCTCGTCGTGTTACATAAGATTCTATCATCAAATTTGACCTTAGGGACTTTTTTTTCTGAATTTCAACCCGAAACTCCTCTCTCTTCAGACAGTATATCTCGAGAAGTAAGCACGATATCAAAAACATTTATTCTTCATTTTTGATCTGTCTCGTCGAGTTACATAATAATCCATCATGAAATTGCGGTGCCACGGTTGTCTTATGATTCAATTGAGGTTTTTGTGCCTTTTCTCCGTGTTTCTACGGCCAAGCAATATGGCGGCCTCCCCATCCCACTTCTCTCTACCCCGTTTCACTCCAGTGCGAGGTGAAGGTCCCTTGCGTCGTCTCCATATATTCCTTCCTCCATGACATAAAACTGTTCCAACTGAGTGTCCTTTGCCGACGTCAAGAATGTCCGTAAACTGTAACAACTGAGTATCTGCCGCTAGCTTGATATAAGTTTGATAGAGCGTTCCAGAATATTACAAAGGCTTCCAACAGATATTTATAGAACTTTAACAATACTTAAACAATTAAAAACATATTAAAAACAATAAAAATCAATACATAATCATATAAGATCATTACGAAATACTCAGATATGAAAATTAAAGATATTTAAACACAAAATTATCCACATAAATCATTTTAAACTGTAGTAAATTGTCCTTTAAACATCGTAGCTCACTTTAATACTTGGAATACAAACATTTAATCAGTTTCTCTCGCATAGTTCTGTTCTTAAACATATTAAATATTATTTACATAATTTCTTTTCGTAAAACAAAGTTCATTTACACTGATTTACAGTAAATTGCAAGACAAACATACCAAATCATATTCACTCAACCCCTAGCTTGCTACAGATAATTCATAAAATACAATTCCATTTAAGTTCTAGGTTTGAGGGTTATTACAGTAGTTTTCTGCATTTCCCCTACTATCAGAACTCTGTTAGAGTTTGCCATTTAACTCTCCGTTGCTCTTGGGAATAATAATGAAACATGAAACTACAACACAAAAAAGAAAAGGATAAATTGGTGAAGAAAAACAGACAACAATAAACACACTTTTGTAGCAATCTGAAATCAAAAGTTAAAAATAAAAATATAGTTTAAAAAACTAAAAACTCGCTTTTGTAGCAACAGTCTATGTAAAATAATATTTCAATATAAAGATTTCGTTCAACAGTGATAGGAAGTCCAAAAATTCAGTATAAATTATTTTTTTATAATAAGCGTATAATAAGAATAAAGTTATTGACCAAAAAAATTAACTTACAAAAAAAAAAAAAAAAAAAGAGCAGGATGTACTCTATTTTCTTTTCACAATAACTCCACGTTTACGAAAAATATTAGTCAATCTTTTTTTACATTAATTTTTTGTCAGCAAATTTATTCTTATTTTAAACTTATTTAAAAAAAATTATACTGAATTGCTTTTAGTGTTTTGTACAATAATAATTATTTTTGCGAATAATCGCTTGAAAGTTTTGCGAGAATGCCTAACACTGTGTGTGAACGGTGCCAATAAGACCATGAATTATAGCTGTATATTTTATTGGATTCTATGGCGCAAATGAGCTCGATGAGAACTATCCGAGCTTTGGGAAAACTATATATTTGGAATATACAGGGCGTTCGCCGGGAAACGCAACCCACTGTTAGCGCTACAAGGAAGAAACTGCTCCCGGCGAGCGAGCGCTCAGTTTCCGGTATTGTTCGACCGTCGGCCGCGGACTATTTCATAATAATTACGCTTCATAAACTTCATAAACTTGTGTGCTAAGCATTTAAATGTGACGTAATTCATTAGCTTACCTTATAAAAGATGCTGGAAGTGTTGACCCTCTTGTGTAATGCACATTTCACATCTTCTGAACATATTTCGAGACACACGCTGCCCTAACTGACTTAATGATTTTTTGGGTGATTGTTCTAGTCGAAAAGCGATATCGTCAATTTTCTCCTCTGTGAGAATACGGTTGACCGACAGTCTCTTACTTTTTTAACCAGACGCCGAATTGTTGATTTAGCTGGCAGTAAAGCGCCAGGAAATTCGCGACGAAATTTACTGCGACACTTATTAAACGACTTCTTCTTCACATATGTATCGTAGAGAAATATTCTTTGTTGCAAACTGTAACGTACCATAATTTTACTCACACTCAAACACGGTACAGATTAATAAGAGTATGAAGCCCCAAACCAGCCAAACCGCAAAGAAACGTTTATTCACAACACTGATTAATAAGAGACTGAAGTCACAAACTATCTACAGTGCAAAGAAACCGTTCTTAACAATGTAAGGGTCACTGCACTGCACTGTTGGGGCAGCGGAGGTGTTAAACAGTGCGGTGATTCACGGTGCCGTGTGGCGGAAACTGCTGGCACTACTGACCGAGCAAGTTGCCGACGGCAACAGACTGGGAGGGTAGCGTTTTCCGGCGAACGCCCTGTATCTTCGGATTTGTAGCCACTTTAGAGGTGTAAAAAAACAATTAATAAGTTAATATTGTGCAAAACCTCTAGCAATCAAGAATATTATTTCAAGCAAAATCTTGCCCAAACAAATCGCTCGGCGACGGAGTTATTTGTCAATATTATGAACTAAATAGATTCGATTCAATGTATCGTGCGTGTGAGCTTAGTGGATAACGTTCTGGCCTCGCATTCCGGAGGACGCGGGTCGAACACGTTCAGCCAGCCAGATTTGGGTTTTCCGTGGTTTCCGAAATTACTCCAGGCGAATGCGGGTATGGTTCCTGCAAAAGGCCATTGCAGAATTCCTTCCCGTTACTACCTCCAGTTCTTTCGCGCTGTAAGCGTTTGTTTTTATCCGTACCTCGATAACGTGAAGTTTGCATACGCTCACGTGATAATTTTTGGTTTTTATTTTTCCTTTTTCTCCACTTACCAGATATTAAACAGTTACCTTAATTCTTTCTATATGGCCTCCTGTATATGAAACATCACCAAGGCTTTAATAACTGAAGTCACTATTTCAGTACTGTTAATTAACTATCTAGTTTACTTCTCTTAAATGACTTATCTAGGCTCCCTTCAACACATCAATACTAGAATTTATTTTACGGTCTTACATCTCTATTGTTCCATTATGTTTCACAATGCATAATATTCAATTGACTTCCAACATTCACAGTTTTCATATTAAAACACTTCTTGTTGCCCCCAGGTTATTTATATATCGCATTCAGACATTAATGGTCTGTACCTCCCTATGAGGAGTTATGAAAAAAAATTCTAGGTTCCCATTTCTCGAAACCTCTTCTTGATAACATTATAATTCCATATCAATGGCTTCCATCAATACCAATTTTTTTCATACATCCGTCCAAAGCTCGCTAATATTGCACTTTAACGTATAACCTTAAACGGGAAATTCTTTTATATATGGAAACGGCTATAACGATTTGGATGAAATATAATTTTAAATATCGTTTTGGTTTTCAAGTTTATCCAAATACGTGTCTTCCCTGCAAAAAAATTTTTTTTTTATAACGCCATTTCATAGAAGTTCGAGGTAGTACCAACAAGACGGAAGAGGCTTTATATATTTGGATCATATTTCGGTTGTATTTTTCATAAAACCTTTGAACTGAAAGTATTACCATACTCGGTCTGCTCTCAAGTATCAAACATAATTCTTCGAAAGTCAAAAAATTTGCAGAAACTGATATTTTTCTTATGGATGAAGTTCCTATGCAGAACGTTGATCAAATTTTCCGATCCATTGGAAATACGGATCTCCCCTTTGGTGGAAAAGTAATAGTAGTAGTTGGAGGAGACTACCGGTAATGTCCTAATGTGCAGCCACGAGTAGATAAAACTGTTTTATTATATTCTTTGTGGTCCCTCTTTAAGACGTTTGCGCTACAAGAAGACATGCGCGTTGATGTAGAGGAACGGCAATTGGCTAATTATTTACTAATGTTAGGCAATGGTGAACTGCTATTAAATACAATGGATGAAATCGAATTGCCACATAATATCACCTCAAACAACAATATAATTGATGAAGTGTTTGGTACCTGTTTTGCCAGTGGAAGTTATGAGGGACACAGCAATACTCGCGTCATTAAATAAAGATGTCAGAATTAACGATTACTTCGTTGCCAAACGTCCCAGAGACTAAAAAATCTACTATAGTCGTGATTCGATGAAAGACAAACCTGAAGAAGCACTCGATTTTGTAACAGAATTTCTTACAGCTTTCAACATTTCTGATTTGCGTAAAAGAATTGAAATTGAAGACCAATGCGTTTTTAATGCTGTTGAGTAATTTGGATATATCAGAAGGTCTATGCAACGGTGTAACACTCATTGTGATAAGTCTGTGTAACAACATAATAAAGGAAAAAATCGTTACTGGTGAACAATCGAACACAGAAGTACGAGTACATATACCTAGTATCATCAAAGGTCAACTCGGATGTTTCATGCAGCGACACAAATTTCCAGTAAGATCTGGATTTGCCATGACAAGACACAAAGCTTAAGGCCAAACATTTGAATTTGTTGGAGTGGACTCAAGATCAGTTTTTATGCATGGCATGTTTTGAGTGACATTTTCTAGAGCAAAGCGATCCTCCAAAACCATAATATAGCTGACTATTTAAAATAGTGTTGAAGTAAGTGCATTCGCAAATATTATCTTTAATCGACTTAGTAAATAAGTATGGAATATAGTGGATATAAAACATATATTGTCTGTACATCTAATTTATCTAATTGGCCTAGTATTATACGAGCAAGTCTTGTTCATAAATAAAACATATCTGAAAATTTTGGTTAAATCTTGCATATTGACCAGAAATCGAAAGGCGCCGAACGAGGCTCGGTCATCAAGGTAATTATTTTATTTATATATACATATATAACAATCGATTCAAATTGAAAATATAAAATAAGTATAAACTTATTTTTTGTTTAAATCTGACTTATGGCGCTGCATTTGGCCAATTATCATACAGCCATCTCGAGTATTGTGTATATAATTATCTCCTCGATGTATAGCTTTGACTAAGTACAGGACACATAACTAGAAACAATCTTGCCCGAGGCAGGACCATGAAGTGACTGACCCCTGCGTCGTGAGGTCAGGCCGCCTACGCTGACGGGGACAGCGTCTGATTAATTATTTCAGAAACCAACAAAAGCCTTTCACCATGTTTATAAGAAACAGCGGAGACAGAGCGGTTACTTGTGTGGAGTCCACTTTCTCCGCGGGTGTTTGCGGGGCAGTTCTGATGGCGGCCGATAGTCCGCGCTGGCCGCGGGCACACTTTCCCTGCGCTGACCCGTGTTTTATGGAAGCGATAGCCACGGCGACGTGGACACGGCTCTACGCTCGGCAGACTTACTCCGGCTAGGCTGTTATAAACAGGAACAGCTTCCTCCAAAATCGTTACATTTAAATACTTCGCCTTCGAGCTCATAATTTACACTCACATGTGTGTGTGTGTGGTTTTTTTTTTTTTTTTTTTTTTTTTTTTTTTTTTTTTTTTTTTTTTAAAAATGTGGATTTCTGTCTCTGTGTCTATTCAGTCATATCCAATTTGATAATATTGTTACAACGACTGTATGAGGCTTTTTTGATTTTGGACACTGTAGTGAGGACAACACAAGACGGAAACAACACTTGCTTAAAACCACCCATTCCGGAGGATGGAATCGAACCTGCGACCCGTACAATGCGAGACAGACGAGTTGGCCCCAACACTGCCTTTCTTCCTATGTATTCTTCACCTCTGCAACTAAACAAAACTTAGAAGATTAAAAATATTTTAATAATATTATTTTCCAATTAATATTGACTGGATGCATGAATAAGTATTTTTTTTGTTTGTTTGTTTGTTTTTATTGATTTCTTTTACTTTCCTTTTTATTGATATAATGTATGGCCTTCCTCTTGCAGTAACTTGATTTATTATTTTTTTCACATTGTATATGTTTCCAATTAACGTTTTCTGCACAGAAATAAACGCTTTTATGATTCTCAAACAATACCGAGATTAATAGATTTACGACTAGTTTGTATTCTTACACTTATTATTACAAGAAATATCCTTTTTATGACGCCTCTCCGTCAAAACGCACCAATCCTCTTTTGGCCAACGATTCTATCCCACGTTCTCCACTCCTCCAAAGATCGTCTTCCTCAATACCAAAATATTAATGTTTTCTTCATTCAAAAAAATTATTTCCGTTAGTTATATTTAACGTATCAGCTAAGATGTTACTTTATAAAATCATTTTATATCATTACTAGGCCACCTGGATTATCAAGCAACTTCTTTCGAAACAGCGTGCAGCAATGACTTATAAAGAGCTTCCACTTGTGACCATAGGCATTAGTGTTATGCAAATTGCCGTCTAGTCACGCTCGAACTCGCTCGGCTATTCCTGTGACCAGTCCTCTCTACTCGGGGAGCTGTAATCTCTGGAGCTTCACCAGGCTCAGTGCACAAAGGAAGGCTTTGCGGACAAATGAAGGTTCTGCAATGCAGGAATAGTGTGTTCCTAGCCTGTGGCGCGCAACAAGGATGGTACATCATGAAAAACTAGACAAGGTTGTATGGAAGGGGCATTCTCGAATCTACAGTATATCAATGATTACTTCCAACGTTTTGTGTATCTATGTTCTATCAATAGAATCGCTGTGGTTTCGAAGTGCAATGTGTATGTGCTTGACAAAGATATGTAACGGAAGTATTACAAGCTATGAGATCAGAACACTGTGTAACGAAAACCATAATATAAATAAGTCATCTATAGTTACTAACGTACTTAAAGTATACCTTGAATCCACATATAGTGCATTATGATTTATACGGAGGTTTCAAATATATGTGCTGTCTTGTAAGGATTTGTAACTATTAATGCACAACATTTAACACACTTTAATTACATAACTGATATCACTCTAATAAGTGATTGATAATAACCAAAAGATCATTCATATGTTCAGAGAAGGATTGTTCCATTTTTTTTTTTTAGCAAATGCTGGAACATCGGCACAGAAATGTGGTGCAATCTGTCGATTTTTACTTTTTCGGCAACATAGAATTGTGCCCGGTCTTTAAGTTTTCGAATTTTCCGAAAGTAAACACATGCAGTCTTATAAAATCATATAACAGCACGTACAAAATAACAAGAAGAAGACATACACTTTAATTTTCCTGTTACATAATTCTTCGATTTTGCGTTGCAGTTCCTAGCTTTTCAGATTGTACGGAGCGAGTACCAGCGTGGCTTCGTCCCCTCGCAGCACACGAATAACAGACCGAGCCTACCGTAAGGCTCGAGCTTACGTCCAGGCTCGGTCCGCTGCACTGTATTTCCGGCACTTAGCCGACAGAGGTCGCGATGGCAGCGACAAACCGAGCGAGCCTAGACAGCGTTTGCACGACTATTATAGGCATATCTTAAACGTAGACCAAAAACTGGTAAGATTAAATAAAAACACACAGGTATCACAGTTTTGCACGATATTACGGAGAAGAGTGGCCAGATGGCTCAGTCATTAAGTTATTTGACTGGAAATCGGAAGGACCACGGTCTTGGCGGGGATTTTCGTAGGTCAACCTTCATACCTAAAAAAGTTTTGCCAGAACACATCCGCGATTCGAATTCTACGTTAATCTGAAAGCTCCCCTTTACCCGACTTGACCAACGAGTTAGGTTAGGCGAGGAGGAAAGGAACTTTCCAGCCTATCTCTGTTATCGGGCTAATTATACCTCCTACGGGAGGGCCCAAGCAACCTTCGCTTTGAATACCAAGCTTTTACGGATAAATCTCGTTCATGGTGCGACTGAGTTCCGTGTAGTGTTTCCGCTCGGTTGTTCAAACAAGGTAAACGGTTTACTGGAGCTTCATTATAACGAATAACTAATATCTTGAGCGGAGGAAGTGGAGGGCTGGCGTCCTGGTAACGTCTTAATTAAATTACAGCTTTCTGAGACCTGCATTCGATGGATAGCAACGAAAAGTGCCGTCACGCATGATTTACGATTTGGCATAGAGTTCCTGCTCTAACTAGGCTATTCACAACTCCGTCGTAATCGCTATAGGAACAATATTCCATATGCGCTCTTATTATGGAATCGTGATAGCTCTGTTTTATACCAGGCGTTTAGAAACATCAGTGCAGACGCTGCTATTTTTCGTAAGGGACATATTTGTCTGTTTTACTCTTCAGCGAGTGGAAATCCCATTGTTATGAGGTAGCAGTTTACAATGTCTTTGACAGAAGATCATACGAGTATAAATCCTCGTCACGTGTATGGTCGGTATGAGTTCCAAATGTATATAGCATATAGTCACTGCGATTTGTATTGAGTCTGCCATCCGTAAATGAAGCCAATCGTTCGTAACCCCGGAAGATGATTCCTTCCCGTACCGAAACGCTCCGCGGTTCACTCTTAAGACTACTATTATCAAAACAGAAATCTTAAATACTTTGTTTGTGTGTTATCTGGGTTACTGGTGATTGATGCAGTTCGCAATTCTATGTCAAGGGAAGGTATAAAAATAAAAATTTGTTTAAAAGAATGAAGAAATGACGTTATTTGAAGGACTACTATTATTTTTCTAGAGTCACAAACATCAAATACATTGTTAAAAATTGTACAAATTAACCACTTTAAACACTTTTCACCCAGTACTTCGCAACCTCAACGGTGGTACTCCGAAACAGATCATCTACTATGTAACCAGGTACATAAACATTCGAGACCCTATCAGGACCATAGCTATGAATTGTCTGTTTTAATTTTGAAACCATGTCATCAGCCAAAAGATGAACTTCTACAA
Source organism: Vandiemenella viatica (assembly GCA_031002005.1). Classification (NCBI taxonomy): domain Eukaryota; kingdom Metazoa; phylum Arthropoda; class Insecta; order Orthoptera; family Morabidae; genus Vandiemenella; species Vandiemenella viatica. The sequence goes on along the minus strand of JARYHS010008075.1, from coordinate 60,719,741 downwards.
GATTTCAAGAACAGTTGAGTAGAAAAAAGAAAACACTGAAATTTCCGTACCCAAATTCCTGCTGAAACAACAGGTCATTCCGTAGTTGGGCAGGAACTCATTTCAAGGAAATCATATGTCACATCGTGTGCTTTGCACAATTGCTGTGGTTTTTAAATATCTGGAATCGACTGTATGTTACCATAAACAAGTTACTTTCCCATTGAACATAAAAATAATGGAAAATGTAAAAAAAAAACAACCAGTTATTAATTTATGAAGTTCTTTGGAATATTTATTTTTTTCTTCCAACAATGTTTCGTCGACGTTTATAGTTTTTATGTTTTTTTGTTTTTTGGGTTTTTGTTTTTTTGTTTTTCGTTGTTGAAGAATTTGTGATAAAATAGCCCTATTCAAAAAAATTCATCCTTTCGTTTGTAGTTAATTTTATGTGTTTGTTAATTCCTTATGGATAAAATACCCGTTTCTTTTAATTGTTTCGCTCATAGGTATAACCTTTTTAGGTAAATGAATTTAGGGTAACAATTTCTTGTATTAGTGGAAGGCGCAGTATATTTCGGAGAGTAGGTAATAATTTTTAGCCATCGGTGATATTTTAAGTCAAGCCAAGTCAAGCTTGTATCCACTAGTTCGAGATAACTACAAAAGTAACTTTTTTAATTTTCATTAATAAGTTTTTATATACCTCAGATGAAATAATTCATAACAAAGGAGTTACAGCTCTTAACTATTCTTGTAAAAATTGGATTATTACATCTGCAACTATTGTGCTAATAACTGTATTTCTCGGAGCAATTAATAAAATGGTTTAAAAAGCTGTTTAAAGATTGATTTAAAAGTGACAGCAGATATATGTTACGTTCACTATGTATGTCGCTCAGAAAATCTGTCGACATGAACTATTCATTTGGAGTTTTTTGTTTCTTTTCTGAAACAAATCGATATATTTTTATTATTATCGTTATTAAACTTGATTCAGTTCTTCGTAAAGTAGAATGTAATTCCGAAATTGTAGTTTAGGAAGGAGATAATTTACAAGGGCTAGGATAAATTTATTTGCTGCAGTTAGTACCACCAATTGTCTTAATACGAACGAAAAAGATGTTCAGAGTTCCTTAGTTATAGCTAGTATGTAATCGCTGTGTACACCTGGATTTTCCAGGATTTTTTTCACTTTTTTTTCCTGTTTGTTACTGTCCTATGCACATCATATAAACACAGCGTTGTGTACTATCTGAATTTGGCTTTACGTTTGGCTAAATCTTTAATATAACGCGGTACCATAAAATACTCGGTAAACTTTTAAATAATGTGACAGCCAGTCATTGCAAAGGATATTACGTGTCTATTGTTATCATTGTTTTTCCGTATGATTGTTGGTTGTAATCAGCCCATAGTAAGTGGATAACGGATTTCCATCTTGAGCAACGTGCAGAACCTTTTGCGGAAGCGCATGATGCAAACGATAGGAAAATGTGAACGGTATGTTAACTGTTTTCCTATTCCGAAGGTGCCATTAATTTTAATATTACCTGAAGAAACGTCCCCATAAAGCGGGGAAGGAAAAGTGGATGATAGCATCGCTGCACGTGCAACTCTCCTATTTTCGCAATTTAGTTTTTGACTAGCAGGTTTTATTCCAGACAACTATTTTTTTTTTTTTGCTTTGTACAGAAAATCATTAAGTAAATGACACAACTAAGAAAATTCGCTAATGAAGCAGAGGAACATCGTGAAAGAGACATTCAAAGAATGTTTCTATTCGATTGAAGATACAATGGTTTTTGAACCGACTATTTCGAAGAAAATAAAAAAGAATACTTACTGGTCAGAAAAAATAACTCTGTTTCAGAAGTAAGTGAAGTTGGCGACGTAACACACATTTTGCCCACATGGTCAAGAATTAATTTATTTGGAGCACGCCGCTAACCGATCTTAGTTAAATGGACAGTGTTTTGTATGTTTCTTTCGTTAAGGGTTCCTGATTCCTGCGGCGGTCCCCGAGTTATTTCGTGAGCTGGACTACAGTGCCCACAGACTTAATGAATTAGACGTCAGCCTAGGGCACACCCCCCGTTTGACGGCTAAATTGGACCCGTAACGGCCACCGTACAACATAACCTACCGGTGTTGGTACAGGTGTTCGATGAAGACGTGCTGGGCAGGAAGGATCTTCCATCAGCTTTCCTCCTTCTCCAAGGCCAGCAGGTAACTTTCCGTAGGGCTTGTTAGCAGATGGTGGCTTATTGACTTCTTTTTCTTCGCATTTCGTTAAAATTATGAAAAATAAGATTGATGTAAAGGATAGCATATTTTCTGTACCAACAGCTCGTTTAGATGGAAAAACATGTCTGATTGCCTCTTTATTATATGACTAAATGTTCAGAACACACGTGGAATAACGGTGTCAACTGATAAACATGCTTGGCATTCTTTTATTCTCAGCCCAACGGATGAAGCCTAGATAATTCACCGAGCGTGGTGGGTGAATGGTTAACATTCTAGCCTCGCATTCGGTAGGACGTGGGTTCGAATCCCCGTCCGGGCATCCAGATTTGGGTTTTCCAAGGTTTCTCCAAATCACTCCATCCGAATTCCGGGATGCTTCCTTCAAAAAGGCGATGGCCGAATTCCTTCCCGTTCCTTGTCCCTATTCCCTTCCCGCCTCTAATGACCTTAGCCGTCGACGGGGCATAAAGCAGTAAAAAAAAAAAAAAAAAACCTTAGATAATTCATTGCGTCAGGCTGCCTCTTATACTGCCAGTTTCAACAGTTTAGTTTTTGTTCTAGGCTGAAACCTATTCGTTTGTAGCAAGTGGATGTTTTTTTTTTAAAAAATAGTATGACGTAAGGCCTATTACGCCACACTGCCAACTGAATATACTTACATTAGTACCGTGTACGTTTCTACTTCAAATTTGTGACAGTGAAAGGGAGACACAAATCAGGACACACTCAAAACTCAGTTAAAACCACATATGACCTCGGACCGGCGACCTTTGGCAAATGCAGTTAGCACTCTAGTCATTAGCACCCGGGACAGCCTGCGGCATGTGTGTCTGTCATAATGGCGTCTACTAGGAGGAAAATGTATGCTTCTAGAAGCTCCGAAGATCATAAAACGTCCACAAACCATTCCGCTGTTTCTGTTGCTGATCAGGCTAATTATGTGTCGTATCTGATTTACGATGTGTTTTAGTTTCTTTTTTGTGACTGTATTCCTCTCCTCCTAGACTGAAAATAAAACTTTTGATGGTATGGAATTCTCACGCGTTGTAATTCTTTTGTTATTTGTATACTACACTGTACGCAGCGCTGTGTTAAATATATGAGGTAGAAGATCACTTAGCTTATTTTTTCCATACTACCTATTTTGGATATTATTCTTAGTGAAAAATTGCATTAATGAGTTAATTAGGAAGTTTCAACAGTAAATAAAAGACTCAACAGCTGCTAGACTCCAATCTTCTCTTCAAGAACATCCTCGATCAAAGAGTAGTGTTGCTGTATTACGATAGCATTCAACTAATCATTAGAAGTTAGATAAGTGAATTGAGAATAAATTTTCAGTTTATTTATCCTGTCGAGTGAGGATAATTTGTCCCAGACTTTGAAAAGTAGCCTCGTAACAATAGTAATTTTCTGATTAAAGTTTGAAAACCCTGCTTGTACACTATTATACAGCGATACTGATGAAAAAAACAGCAGAATAAACTGCAAAAGGTAGACGAGTATAGCTCTGCATTAATTATCAGTGTTCCTTCACAATGCTATCACTCAAGAAACTCGTAATTAAAACTTTTTTGTGTGTGTGGGTGCCAACTTCAAAAAAATACTGATACACCAGTAGTTCCGTCTGTCTATTTGGTGTTTACCTTTGAGTGCCGCTGTACAACACTTGTTTTTTTACTTTTTTTTTCGCTTCGTCGACGTCGAGGTCATTAGAGGTGGGATGGGACTGAGGGAAAGTAATGAGAAGGAATTCGGCAATCGCATTTTTAAGGAAGTTCCCGGCATTCAACTGGAGTGATTTGGGGAAACCATGAAAAACCCAAATCTGGATGCCCGGACTGGAATTCGAAACGGCGTCCTGCCGAATGCGAGGCCAGAAGGTTAACCGCTCACCCACCACGCTCGGTGCAGTTCATTCGATGAGACAGTGAGCCTTGCATCCGTAGCATGCAATCTCTCAGCAAAATATTTATTGAAGATTGCGATTTTCCCAAGGCGAACACCTGCACCTCGACTCGTTGTACCGTTCGGTACGTCTCTGAAGCTGATCCACAACTTATTGCACCATCACAAGGGGAACGAGGCAGTGACTCCACCCGCCGCCAGACAAGAAGTGAAGTGTGGCACAGTTCCTTCACACACAGCCTAATGCCATACCATCATCATCATCAGTTTTCTTCCCTCGGGTAGGTTTCCACTTGGCTGCTCTCCATGCTCTTCTATCTTTCTACATGGAGAGCCATACCATGTACTACTAGAGAAATATAATGCGGTAGTATCCCGTTCCTTTCCACATAGGCAGTAGGTTGCCCAGCCTTAAATCAGCTGCTCATTCTGAGTCAGACGCTGTTTGTAGCCGCCCCTCTGGGGTACACTCTTTATTTCAGGCGCGAGTGGATGGGTGCCTCTTCCGCCAGCTACACCGTTTTGAGGTACACTTTCTCCGCTGAGGTCTTCACCGTTACCCTGGCAAGGGGCCCTCACATGGTGCTATTGACTGGAGCCAGGTGATCAAAGGTTTTTTAACGAGGTGTTACTCCTCCGACTCCTCCTTCCCCTTTCCTTCAGAATGGACCGCCGGGCTTGTCACCGACTTAGCGTAGTTTAATGCCATACAACCGTTGTTACTGTAATAAGAACGAAAATGACGATAGCAATTCTGAGTAATACACATTCTTATATAAGAACTTTTGTGGCAATGCATTTAGTTCGAAAGAGATTTAGGTCCAGAATTGGCGTACTGTAAAAGCATAAGGGGAGGGAATAGAATCAACTTACGACATAACGTCACTGAGTTTTTCTAGAAAAGTATTTAACGATAAACTGGGTAAATAGACAGTGAAAATTAGTTACCTACGTATAATTGCCGTAATAACTTGGCAGCCATTACCGGTTTAATGGTTGCCCTCTTTCTGAGGTTTCTTCTACTCACTGAAACCTTGGTGATGTCAGGTAATTCGATATATTCCAGTAACAATGGCAACCGCTAAGGTACTGACACTTAAATAGAAGATTTAGAGCCTAGTAAAAACACTCTAACGTGACCTGTTCATAAAGGAAATTTACCTCGAAGAGAGCTTTCACATACACCTGTCAGAAGCAGTATCTTATATCTTAGTTAAGTAGTTCATATTTCTATATGAATTAGACTTTCTAGGCTAGGGTGTACGCAACGAGTTATTACTCGGTGAAGAAATATAGTTAAGATTTTACGTAATTTAAGTTTTATGAACTATGTATACAAAAATCATTACACTATTAAATAATATAGATAAGTCGTCAATGTTGTAATGTAGCAAACACACTGTTTTCTTAAAAAGTGTAGTTTTATTCCATTCTTCAGCCAACTTTCTATTTTCTTGCATAAGACCTCAGAATATTATAAAGAAATTTACAGTAGTTTGTACACAAGTCGCAGTGTTATCAGTCTCCTTGCTGGTCTTATATAATTCTTCAACACTTCCCGTCATCTGACTATACTTTTATCTTTCACTATCTGCTTGACATCACCTATTCTTTTCCTGCTTTTGTACCGATCACGTATGGCAGTGAATTGCCAAAGGTACTGGTCAGAAGACGTTTGCAGCTTACAGCTGAAACTAATGCTATTGCACGTGCCTCCTTCGGGACGTACATGCTACATACAATAAGTGATATCCGGGCATCACGAGAAACGACAGGTGCTTCAACGACCGACATGGCTGACATTGCGATTAGTCGACGGTGGTGAGTTAGCTATCAAGCTAATAATTAAAACAGAAGAGAAGCCGAGCGGGAGCGAATACTGTCAGCAGATGAATATAGCAACTTCGTTAAAACACGAGAAACATCCATCCAGAGATGCAACGTGGGGGATCGTTAGGGAGGACGGTGGATCGAATCCCCGTTCGGGCATCCAGATTTGGGTTTTCCATGGTTTCCTCAAATCACTCCAGAAAAATGCCTTGAACAACCTACAAAAGTCCATGGCCGAATTCCTTCCCGTTCCTTGTCCACAGTCCTTTCCCGCCTCTAATGACCTCGACGTCGACAAGTCGTAAAGCCATAAGTAAAAAAAACCGATTTCCTGCTCAATGCACGTGCGAGTCTAGAGGAGTATTTACCTATTTACCAATACACTCATTATGAAACGTGTTTGTACACCGGCCGGGAGTAAAAGCGTTTGTAAGTTGCCCGAATCAAATTGACCAATCCCATCATACTGACCACGAAGTACAGTATGCAGTAAACCCCAAAGATTTGCCCTCTGTTTCCCCACTCACTTTTTCTGAACAAAATCTTCTCCAGCTATACAGTAATTTCATTGAGCGCTCAGGGGGCTCAATGAAAGGCGTCTGACTGGAGATCGAAAGGTACTCTGGGCCGAATCCAGGTCTCAGCTGGGATTTCCAAAAGGCTCTTAAGCCGAGCTTCACGTCTGGCGTGTCTAGCTGAGTAATGTGAAGTACTCCGGAACGCTTCAGTGGTTCGGATCTCACGTTAAATTGAAGGCCCCCTGTACCCAGTGGGACTACCGAGTTAGGCAAGGCAGTCCCGATTCTAGCGTGATACGCATTCGGGAGAAAACACTGTCCAGCTCATTACCACCACAGGAGTTTACTAGTAATCTCACTGAATTATCTGTTCGATACAATGACAGACTGTTTACAAAATGAGGTACGCGAACCAATGAAACGTGCTTTCTCAGCTTCAGCTGGTTTCAAATTTAGATTTTCTGGCACGATTGACAGGCAATCCTTAAATATCTTGAAGCTGCACACATCCTTCACGAATATGAAGATTTGGAAAGCGTTGATAATTTTGTAACTAGAGGGAGAGTATCAGTTAAACGCAAATTTCTGTGATCTTGCGACCTGCTAACAGAGTTTCATATTGCTGTGTATTCCGCCTCTGTAATGGTTGGAGTTACAGTTTAATGTGAAATTCGAACTACGGAGCGTCCTTCTGTACTTCACACCAACAAAGTAAAGCTTTGAATTAGATGAAGATGATGTTTATGCTTATGGTTTTACGCGTCGTCGACGTTGAGGTTATCTGAGTTGAGAAAGTAATGGGGCAAGGAATAGGAAGAAATTAAACCATAACCTTTTTGAGGAAACCATGCTGTATTCGCCTGAAGTAATTTTGAGAAACCACTTAAAACCGAAATCTGGGTGATTAGACGGGAGTTCGAACCCACGTCTATCACCAAGGCGAGGCCAGAACATTATCGCTCACCCAACACGTTCGGATAAGATAATGTTAAGTGCCTATAATAATTCGCAATGGAACCAGGGAATGTGCCGTTTCTAGGTGGGTGCCTTAACTTCTGAGTTACCAATCCACTCATGTGAAGCTCAGATTGCTTCTCGCTACACATCTTGACACAAAGGAAATCAGATTAATATTTTAAATTTTCTCACAGTGAATGCCATCGTTATAATTAGACTCATAATCAGAATTGTTGTTGGTATATCGACTACCAATAACAAATACTCGGCAGATCAACGTACATAATAATATTGCTAGAATGCAGATACGCAGCAGATAGGGAACACTCACGAGAATAAGAACGCACATGTAAAATCTCAAACAATACAGATTTTTGACCTGATTTTCCCCAACAGATGTACTTCAGATCAATGTTAACAGCATTCGAAAGCTCTTCCACTGTAAAAGTCGTTTTATGGTTGGAGTGAACGCATTTAGAACAGTAACATTCTCCCGGTATCAGAAGTGAATCAGCAGTTGAACGACAAAGATGACATCAGTGGAAGCTAAATTACAACGCTTACCGTCAACGTTCACATTTAACTTGTCTTAATGAAGCCTCTAAAAGACTTGCTCCTTCTTCGCCCCCACACGCATTCTGTACACGTTTCTCTGCGTCATCTGATAAAACTATCTTGACGGTAGTGGAGCTACGGAGGAGTATTGCGCCCACCACACAACTTTCTACACATCGCTGCTCTGACACATGTTTCTTTTCCGTCATCATCTTGTTTCCTACCACGCCTAAAATAAAATAAAACTAATACATAGACAAAACCACAATATGAAAAAATTAAATAGTACTTACATTGCACATTTTCTGAATAAAGTATTTTACATTGGGGTTGTAAGCTTCATACTGCTTTCTGTAGCCAGTTTTATAATTAAGACAGCAAGTCACTTTAATTTTACTAATTCGTCAAATGTCTGTACTAATATAACGCTGATGTTGGTCACTGTGTCTGTCATCCTGTGACGTCACGCACCCAGACTTCGCTGCTGGATTAACAACGGCCAGATTTACAAGTGCTGCTTAGTAAACGTAATGAAGATTATTTAATGACAATTCTATTTAGTTAGCGAAGAAATGAGTTGCCAGAACACTGAAATAAAAGCGTTTAAATCAACATATTAATATTATTAGTGCTTTTTATTGATTTATATTCGTTGAATGTAGATTATTTCTATAAATTCTTAACCCATAGATACGAAAGCTTAATGTTTTAATTTTTGAGCAACAATGTTTGCTGAGGTTTTGATTGGGTTGAAATTTAGGCTGTGTTAGAGTAATTACTGGTATTTAACATTACATCGGAGAGCATAATTTAACTAAGTTCTATTTTTTACGTCATTTGTTTTCATGAGCGCAAAATTAATTTGTTTAAAGGAAAGTAGTTCCACACTGACCGCGATTAGTGTGGCCTAGACCACGAATAAAACTAATATGCGGCATATCATAAGTGGTTTGGATTTATTTTTAATTTCATTTGCTTTCACTGACGTCATATTTCAGCAGCATGTAACTATGTCAACCGTTCAAACGTTGTAACTGCGACGGAGTTTCAAACCACACAGTCCTCTGCCGTTGTCACCAAACCTAATCTCTAGGCAAACCGTATAACCTTTGCTCAGAGCATTAAGTGTTAATTTGTGCTGGAAATTTATGGTTGTATATCATGAAATTTTCGATTCTACCAGCATTGGGCTACATTATTAAAGTAATCCTCATCGCCTAAAAATGTCCAATACGGAAGTACCGAAATTTGAAGCTATTTGAAACTGTATATTATACACAGAGAGATACGAATAGTTCACTGTTTAATATCAGCAATCAAACTGAAACTTTTTTCAAGCATTGTAAATTACAAAGCCTTGTTCCAATTGCTACAAAAGGATATGGAAATTCTTATAATCACTGGTAATCAGTTATTATCATTTGAAAATCGCACTATTCCATGATCTGTAGAAGAAGACAAAAGCTGATATGAGGCAAGGTAGCTGTGTGTGATAGCTGTGTATAACTTTTTGAAAATACAAATACTATTAGAAAGAAGCTGAATTACTTACATATTGTGGCGCCAAAACTATGGAACCTTTCTTTTGAAACAGCGTTACTCTGGCGGGTAGCAGTTCCTTTCCGCGACTGGTACGCCTGATACTGCAAGTGACTCGCTCTCTGTCGCAGAACATCATATACTCCGGAAAATCTAAAAGTGGTACCTCGTCTGTTCAGTTGTTAATATTTCTAAGTATTGCAATAAGATATTTTGCCTTTTTCTACCATACATTATCTCAGCTTTCTTTGTATCACATGTCGCCAACAAACATTACAACTTTACAGAACGGACATTAATTAAAAAAAAAAAAAACATAGTTTCTGTGTGGCAATATATTTTCTTGTTATTACTGCAATTTTTTTGTGGTTTTATACCTCACTGACGTCAAGCGCAAAAGAACTTGGGGAAGGAATTCGACAATGAAATTTAGGAAGAATCATCACGCCATTCGCTTTGAATGATATGGGGAAGCTATAGAAAACCTAAATCTGAATGGCCCAACGGGTATTCGAAGCGGCTCCCTCGCAAATGCGAAACCAGAGCGTTACCGCTCATCCATCAGGCACGGCCTATTACTGAAAACCTATAGTGTATGAACCTACCCCGTATGCCATGAAGTGTGGTGTCCGTTCTATCATTAAATATTTGGTATTTCTCGAAAAAAACTAATCTATATATATAATGATGAATGTAATGTATGTATGTATGTTTGCTTGTTTGTTTGTTCTTCATACAAATCCACAGTTTTCATCCTATCTCGATGAAACTTTGAACACTTATCCTTTGAAACAAGGAGAAAAATTCTGTCTACATTTGGTTGAATGCAGTAATCTATATATATAAAGATGAATGTATGTTTGTTTGTTTGTTCTTTATACAAATCCACAGTTTTCAACCTATCTCGTTAAAACTTTGCACACTTATCCTTTGAAACAAAGAGAAAAATACTGTCTACATTTGGTTGAAAAATTATCTGTATAAATAATACATGTTGTCTCATAATTTCGAAATACTACTGAATGGCGATAGACAGACGCGTTGGATATGGACGTCTGTATACTGCTTTTTTTCCGTGTATCGGTCAGACAGCTCTGTGGTTAAACGCTTGCTTACAAACGTTTGGGTTGTGGTCTCCGGTTCAAATCTCCGTGGAGGCTAAGATTTTTAAAAATTGTTTTTGATCCTAAGAGTCACGCCTGGGCCGTAGGTTATTCGGATTGAATGTTAAACTGTAGATACCACAAAGTTATGGGTGCAATGCGAGGCAAATCGTAGGTAGTCTTGCAATGCTGTAGGTGTTCACTTTTTTACGTTATAATGATCCCCCGGGGTTGTTCGCAGTCAGTGTGTGTGTGTGTGTGTGTGTGAACCGCAGTAATAATACTATAAATACGGAAGTAAGTCTGTCTTTTTGTTACGTTTTGACTACAAAATGGCTATATCGATGTTGATGGAATCTGACAAGAAAATCTGTATGAAGGGCACAGGACATTTTCTCCGGTATGTTTTATAGTTGTAGTCACGAAATTTTGAGACCTTATCGAATGGTGACAGAAATATGTTCGAAACTGGTTCTCTTCAAGAGACTGGTTCGACGGTAGAATGATATAGTGATAGATTTCCTGTCATATTATGCCGACTCGGTGTTGTTTGGGTCCAATCCTTCGTTACCAACAACTTTCTATATTCAATTCTGGCAAAAAATTCTTAATCCACGCGTACGAAGTCGCGGGTACGAGCTAGTAATTTCATAAATTTCGATATTTTAATTGCAACTAAACAATGGAAAAACCAATCATGATGGGTGAGCGGTAACGCGGTGGCCTGGAATTCAGGAGGACACAGGTTCGAATAACAGTTCGAGGCTAGGAAAAAAAGAACCGATGAAAAATGTATTTGATATAGTGGTGTACTGATATTTTACGTTTGAATGATTGTTTACCAGTTTTTGCACTGAATCATTAGTCACATGACTGAATTATTTTATTCAGTGTCATCTGAATATGAAAAATTCACACCAGTGTTAGTAACATTTTTTTTTTACCATGAGTAACTTCTATCTACGTAGCCCATCTTCCGGATAAAGTAACGAAATACATTATTATACCTCTTTTAGTACACTGAAGGTACAACAGAAAACTATGACCATGTGGTGAGGAAACATCTTTACGGGTTGTCTGTTGGCATTGCTGAAAGGTATCTAGACATCCACATGCTGGAGAGTTTGTGTGGCGGTTATGTTTTGAACTCTACATACGGAGTAGGTTAGAAAGACATTAATAAACCAACAAATAATTCACGCAGTGTGCAACTAAGTTCGTGCCATGAACCAGTTTAAGACAAAAGCAGCTGATAAGCGAAGCACAACTGCACTACAACTTAAAGCTTTCATATAAACTACAAAGATCAAAGGTTTACGCTATTTCCCTTTTGTACTGTTTTCACTCACTTGCAAGCGGTCTATGTGTCGGCGATTGTACTATCCGCCATCGATTTACACTGCTTCTATTTTACTTAGATTTTTACGCCTCGTCGACTTCTAGGTAATTAGAAATGGAATGGATTGGTGACAAGGAACGGAAGGGAATTTGACCATGACCATTCCGGCATTCACCTTGTGTTATTTTGGGAAACTAAGAAAACAGATGGCTGAGTTTGAAATGAAACTAGGATCTTCCAGAAATCCAGGCTAAAAGAAACGGCGCTCACTCCGTAATTACAGAAGGTAAGATACTCATCTGTACAATGTGTCAGAGCAGTTCTCGTTCTTACAGTACGGCAACTGATTTGAATTTCTAACTTCCTAGAACATTCTCAGCTGTGTCCGTGAACTTCCTCTATGATCGATCAAGATACTCTTTGCTATCGGAATCAATTATCTTCTGCTTCGATCTCTGATCCAGTGTGGACATCACTGTTGCTGGATCTCCCGCCGAGTAACTAGTACTACCACACTAAGCTTTCAGTTTCTTAATTGAGTGGCTAAGCACTTTGATGTTAAATTGGGCATCAGTTGAATGATGTCGAAGTCGCACACGAGATCTATGATGCATGAAGCGTACGGCTGGTGCTTCCGACAGATCCGCTAGGCGCCCGAAAACACTCTGCGAACTCAATTTCACGCTTCACGGAGATCGTAAGAAGCTTTTTCTAAATCAATCCCATAGGACAGATCTGTTAGTCGACACGCCTGCATATTAAATATTTCATGTTGGATATTTTCTCGTTGCGGCGTCCATATGGCGGGAGCGGGAAAAGATGATGTATCGTAAATTTAGCTTGTACTATATTTACTCTCTACCAACAAAGTTCACGCACTCCCGCTTTATTATTCGCAAAAATGCGACGATTAACCGGAAAAAGTACCGTATATTTGTTTCATTTCAACACAGTGTACAGTCACTGTACGGTCACTTTGAATAATACATGATTCGCACTATTCAACATCAGTGTGATTCGTGAAAAAAGTACGGAGTTACACAAGGCCAGAGAAGGCACTGTTCTGGTATTATTCGCTGTTTGGACTCTATCTTAGGCAACAGTCATATTCATTTCAATGTTGGATTCCTCTTTAGCCCCGTGAAAATATTTTCTTTTACTAACTGATTATAGGATGAAGGAAGAAATGAATATGCTCCAACTGGGCGGTTAGAGACAAAAACTTAATTATTACAGCGGCTAGCTGCTCACTGGTTTGGATTTGACCCTAGTAACCAATAAGATGGTAGTGGAAAAGCGCTGTAAGTGTACACCTCATAAAAGACAGACAGTCTTGTATGATTGAATATGTGTTGCCAGAAAAAAAGACAGAGAGAAACAGATGAAGAGATGGAGAGATAGATTGCCTGAAAACAGCTCGCTGCTTACCGATGTGAAATAAAGTATTATGTAATGAAATGTCAAGAAGTATTGAGATATTGTATATATTGCCAGTAAAATATAGTTTGAGAGAATAAGCAGAGCTGTAATTTACGCGCGACGTGGAACACGTGCTTTTTATGGAAGACTGAATAGTGGGTGGAGGGTAAGTATATTGTAACACGTTGAGAATTAATCGTATCAGGTGAGCCTACGTTCGACGTCCCAAAGATATAAACTGGGGCGCAAGATGTCGTCGGGCTGAGTAAGGACTATATGCCATACTAAGATAACGTAAAGCCCAATAAGCATTGGGTGCGAGCGTCTTGCTCAAGGACTCCTATCGTTCCAAAAAAGAAAATAATTAGGAAAGGTAGTAAAATGGTGGGACAAGATTCACCCCAACCATAAACCTTATAACGGGAACCACGCCATATATAAAATTCGCTGTTATCTCAGTTACAATGTAATTATATAAATTAATTGACTTAATCGTAAAATTTTATATTATATGATACAATTGTAAGTGCAAATGCCATTAAAACTCTCTAAACCATGCAAGCGTTTTATAACTGTAAAAAGGTAACAAGAGTAGTTTCGTAAAGCTAAGAACATTATACGAAGGGGTTTTAATAAGAACAAGTTTCCTAATATTCATGTTTCTTGTTTTCTCTGTTACTCTAAACATGCTCAATTCCAGTTTTAAGTCGATGATGGGGAACTTTGATACAGCAGTGGAGAATGGAGCAGCCTCTTGAATTGGAGCGGAGACGTGGTACCTATGTATATTTATTTGAATGCAAAATAGATTACTTTTAGCTGCCTCTCGACATTCCATAAATTCTATTCGTCCAATTACTACTGAATATCGTGTAAAACTGAGTAACATTAGTAAAATATTTCACAATTATTTGCTGGAAGTATTGCGTTCACTTAAGTTTTTGGTAGGCACGCATTCTAACAGCCTGCTGATAATCGTTCCACTGGGTTTTGTTACAATACTTTGCAGGTCGTAAAATTTTCAGGCGACTCTCACATTAACGAATTAATTTTTACTAAATGCGGATGTGAGGTTTTTTTAACCTGAAATGAAAATCTTAAATAAGTGTTAGTCTTTTATTTATTCAGCATGTATTTATTTCAGAAATTCATCTTCAAAGACGCAGCAAAAGTAATTTAATGACTTTCATTGACGTTTGATTCAAAATAAATCACATGGAAGCAGAAAGAATTCTTATATTTTCCTAATGACTTGCGAGTGTAAAGCAGGAATTTAACCTGTTCAAATTATACTTTAACTATGTTAAATTTTACCTTAACGATCTGCGAGAAAAATGCAGAAGTTAGAACAGAAGTAAATTAAAACGGTAACAGGAATGATTGAAAAGCCTACAGTTAACACACTGTTTAGAACTAAAAAAATACATACTCGAGTTTACATACGAATAATTATAGCGTAATTAATTTTGGATTACAGAAGATAATTAAAATACATCTTATCATTACAGATGATGATAATAAAAATAATGTTAAACACTATATATCAGCTGATTATTACGTTGACACTAAATACATTACAAAAAATACTGTACATATTATATATCCAATTAACTGTTCCAGTATTAATTAAGAAAAGGGTAGGAGGTGCAGTGTTATTAAAAGTCACACTGGTAAACGGAAAACATGAAAATCTGCAAAAACTCTGCGTCAAAACAAATACAATTTTAATTCGCCTTTTGATCGGTAAAGTGTTGTCGTGGGCGAAAACTGCTGCTTTGTGCAACATTAGTCAGCGAGACGGTTGCTATGGTTACTGCAGGATCAGCTGACAGTGATTTAGTGTAGCGATAACTCTGTTCAGGCAGCTTGCAAATCATCTTCGCCACGTAGTGAAGAGTCACACAGAACGGTAGTAACAATTTAAGATTTCTACAATGATTTCACAATCACCCATAAATTCCTCAGCCATAAAGACACAGGGTCATTATGAATTATAAGAATACACCGTTAACAGGGTTTGTCGAGGATGAAACTATGTTATGCCTATTAATGGAAACATAATTGCTTTAAGTATATGTCAGAAGCACCTGCTGATAGACGAGTAAGATTTCAACGGACTTAAACAACATATATTTTCTAATGTCTGCAAAAGTTTACATTATAAAATGAAATAAACTGTATTGCTACAATTTAGGCTGTTAGTTTTACACCTTATTTTTCTATATGTAATTTGTTACATAAAATGCACCATTGGAAAATTTATCAGTCAACTTCTTCAATCACCTTCACATTTCTATTTCAATTTTTTATTTTTTATTTTTTCATTTTACGCTTAGCTACGACAATCCATACGCCAAATGTTCACAGACCTTCCTTATTAACTCAACCAAACAACAGTGTGAACTGATTGGTAGAAACAAAAATCATCTGGCTTATTTTAATGAGCAAACTATTATGCATTCCTGAGATTAAGAAAAGTTTTCCTCACGAATACTACAAGACTTTCTGCCTTTTAAATTGTTGAAATTTGGGTAGCGAGTTAATAGTTGAGCAGCTTTATCATCACTGGTTCAGATTTACTGGGAGTATAACCCAACGTTTATAACTCACTGCCGAATCGGCCCAAACTGTGGACTGCCTTCCGTGATCACTGTTTTGGTGTCTCTGGCTAGCTGGTTGCCTGCCTCCAGGGGCTACTTCAACGTCCCTGCGGCTACAGGAAGAATTGAGAGGAAGACAATTTTGTTGTTGTCTCATCTTGTTCCTTTTTTGCTTAGGGCTTTGCGACTCGCCGACGTCATGTCATTAGAGGCGAGAATAAACCTGGGACAAGGAACTGGAAAGAATTCGGCTATGGCTTTTTTTGACGGAAGCATCCCGGCATTCACATGGAATGACTTGGTTAAACCACGGAAAACCCAAATCTAGATGCCCGGAAGGGGGTTCGAACCTGCGTTATCCCAATCTTCTTTCAAACAATCCTCTACTGCTCCATCGATCCGTGAAGGTCTTACACTTGTTTTTCTAAAATACTGCATGCGTTTTATAAGACTGTTGGTCATAATCTGTACCTAGTTGATGAGAAAGTCTACCTTTGAGAGAATCACACCAAATGAATAAATGTATAGGCGGATATAACGAAGCATCTCCTGTAAGAAATATATGTTGCCATAATTTTTCCCTTGAATAAACGAAAACATTATGTGTAGAGACAGTAGTAATACATTAAATCTTGTAAGGATAGAAATTTTATCCTTGTTTTATTTTCATTATTAACTGAAAACGTTGTAAACTGAATTTTATCTTTAAAACGTGTGCTGGTTTTAAGATTAAAGAACAGATACATAACTATTACCAAATTAATTCACTAGTATAATTTCAGGTTATTTAAGAAATCTGATTCATAAATGTCATTCATTAGTGTACACTTGAGTCGTTAAATATTCCATACTAAGTTTTATTTTTTTTAAAAAAATTCGTGTGTTAATTATTCCTTGCTGCCTATGATGCTGTGAAGTAAAACAGGTTTGGTTTTGTACTCTTTTTCTTTGAATCATTTTGCATGATATAGTTAATAATATACCTAACTCACCTTCGAGAAAAGTGCTAAGAGTTCTATAACGAGCACAGGTTT
>JARYHS010008075.1:60619317-60701710 GCA_031002005.1 Vandiemenella viatica | reverse complement strand
GCGAACAACCCCGGGGGATCATTATAACGTAAAAAAGTGAACACCTACAGCATTGCAAGACTACCTACGATTTGCCTCGCATTGCACCCATAACTTTGTGGTATCTACAGTTCAACATTCAATCCGAATAACCTACGGCTCAGGCGTGACTCTTAGGATCAAAAACAATTTTTAAAAATCTTAGCCTCCACGGAGATTTGAACCGGAGACCACAACCCAAACGTTTGTAAGCAAGCGTTTAACCACAGAGCTGTCTGACCGATACACGGGAAAAAAGCAGTATACAGACGTCCATATCCATCGCGTCTGTCTATCGCCATTCAGTACTATTTCGAAATTATGAGACAACATGTATTATTTATACAGATAATTTTTCAACCAAATGTGGACAGTATTTTTCTCTTTGTTTCAAAGGATAAGTGTGCAAAGTTTCAACGAGATAGGATGAAAACTGTGGATTTGTATGAAGAACAAACAAACAAGCAAACATACATACATACATTACATTCATCATTATACATATAGATTAGTTTTTTTTGAGAAATACCAAATATTTAATGATAGAACGGACACCACACTTCATGGCATACGGGGTAGGTTCATACACTATAGGTTTTCAGTAAGAGGCCGTGCCTGATGGATGAGTGGTAACGCTCTGGTTTCGCATTTGCGAGGGAGCCGGTTCGAATACCCGTTGGGCCATTCAGATTTAGGTTTTCTATAGCTTCCCCATATCATTCAAAGCGAATGGCGTGATGATTCTTCCTAAATTTCATTGTCGAATTCCTTCCCCAAGTTCTTTTGCGCTTGACGTCAGTGAGGTATAAAACCACAAAAAAATTGCAGTAATAACAAGAAAATATATTGCCACACAGAAACTCTGTTTGTTTTTTGTTTTTTTTAAATTAATGTCCGTTCTGTAAAGTTGTAATGTTTGTTGGCGACATGTGATACAAAGAAAGCTGAGATAATGTATGGTAGAAAAAGGCAAAATATCTTATTGCAATACTTAGAAATATTAACAACTGAACAGACGAGGTACCACTTTTAGATTTTCCGGAGTATATGATGTTCTGCGACAGAGAGCGAGTCACTTGCAGTATCAGGCGTACCAGTCGCGGAAAGGAACTGCTACCCGCCAGAGTAACGCTGTTTCAAAAGAAAGGTTCCATGGTTTTGGCGCCACAATATGTAAGTAATTCAGCTTCTTTTTAATAGTATTTGTATTTTCAAAAAGTTATACACAGCTATCACACACAGCTACCTTGCCTCATATCAGCTTTTGTCTTCTTCTACAGATCATGGAATAGTGCGATTTTCAAATGATAATAACTGATTACCAGTGATTATAAGAATTTCCATATCCTTTTGTAGCAATTGGAACAAGGCTTTGTAATTTACAATGCTTGAAAAAAGTTTTACTTTGATTGCTGATATTAAACAGTGAACTATTCGTATCTCTCTGTGTATAATATACAGTTTCAAATAGCTTCAAATCTCGGTACTTCCGTATTGGACATTTTTAGGCGATGAGGATTACTTTAATAATGTAGCCCAACGATGGTAGAATCGAAAATTTCATGATATACAACCATAAATTTCCAGCACAAATTAACACTTAATGCTCTGAGCAAAGGTTATACGGTTTGCCTAGAGATAAGGTTTGGTGACAACGGCAGAGGACTGTGTGGTTTGAAACTCCGTCGCAGTTACAACGTTTGAACGGTTGACATAGTTACATGCTGCTGAAATATGACGTCAGTGAAAGCAAATGAAATTAAAATAAATCCAAACCACTTATGATATGCCGCATAATATTAGTTTTATTCGTGGTCTAGGCCACACTAATCGCGGTCAGTGTGGAACTACTTTCCTTTAAACAAATTAATTTTGCGCTCATGAAAACAAATGACGTAAAAAATAGAACTTAGTTAAATTATGCTCTCCGATGTAATGTTAAACACCAGTAATTACTCTAACACAGCCTAAATTTCAACCCAATCAAAACCTCAGCAAACATTGTTGCTCAAAAATTAAAACATTAAGCTTTCGTATCTATGGGTTAAGAATTTATAGAAATAATCTACATTCAACGAATATAAATCAATAAAAAAGCACTAATAATATTAATATGTTGATTTAAACGCTTTTATTTCAGTGTTCTGGCAACTCATTTCTTCGCTAACTAAATAGAATTGTCATTAAATAATCTTCATTACGTTTACTAAACAGCACTTGTAAATCTGGCCGTTGTCTGGGTGCGTGACGTCACAGGATGACAGACACAGTGACCAACATCAGCGTTATATTAGTACAGACATTTGACGAATTAGTAAAATTAAAGCGACTCGCTGTCTTAATTATAAAACTGGCTACAGAAAGCAGTATGAAGCTTACAACCCCAATGTAAAATACTTTATTCAGAAAATGTGCAATGTAAGTACTATTTAATTTTTTCATATTGTGGTTTTGTCTATGTATTAGTTTTATTTTATTTTAGGCGTGGTAGGAAACAAGATGATGACGGAAAAGAAACATGTGTCAGAGCAGCGATGTGTAGAAAGTTGTGTGGTGGGCGCAATACTCCTCCGTAGCTCCACTACCGTCAAGATAGTTTTATCAGATGACGCAGAGAAACGTGTACAGAATGCGTGTGGGGGCGAAGAAGGAGCAAGTCTTTTAGAGGCTTCATTAAGACAAGTTAAATGTGAACGTTGACGGTAAGCGTTGTAATTTAGCTTCCACTGATGTCATCTTTGTCGTTCAACTGCTGATTCACTTCTGATACCGGGAGAATGTTACTGTTCTAAATGCGTTCACTCCAACCATAAAACGACTTTTACAGTGGAAGAGCTTTCGAATGCTGTTAACATTGATCTGAAGTACATCTGTTGGGGAAAATCAGGTCAAAAATCTGTATTGTTTGAGATTTTACATGTGCGTTCTTATTCTCGTGAGTGTTCCCTATCTGCTGCGTATCTGCATCTCTAGCAATATTATTATGTACTTTGATCTGCCGAGTATTTGTTATTGGTAGTCGATATACCAACAACAATTCTGATTATGAGTCTAATTATAACGATGGCATTCACTGTGAGAAAATTTAAAATATTAATCTGATTTCCTTTGTGTCAAGATGTGTAGCGAGAAGCAATCTGAGCTTCACATGAGTGGATTGGTAACTCAGAAGTTAAGGCACCCACCTAGAAACGGCACATTCCCTGGTTCCATTGCGAATTTTTATAGGCACTTAACATTATCTTATCCGAACGAGCTGGGTGAGCGATAATGTTCTGGCCTCGCCTTGGTGATAGACGTGGGTTCGAACTCCCGTCTAATCACCCAGATTTCGGTTTTAAGTGGTTTCTCAAAATTACTTCAGGCGAATACAGCATGGTTTCCTCAAAAAGGTTATGGTTTAATTTCTTCCTATTCCTTGCCCCATTACTTTCTCAACTCAGATAATCTCAACGTCGACGACGCGTAAAACCATAAGCATAAACATCATCTTCATCTAATTCAAAGCTTTACTTTGTTGGTGTGAAGTACAGAAGGACGCTCCGTAGTTCGAATTTCACATTAAACTGTAACTCCAACCATTACAGAGGCGGAATACACAGCAATATGAAACTCTGTTAGCAGGTCGCAAGATCACAGAAATTTGCGATTAACTGATACTCTCCCTCTAGTTACAAAATTATCAACGCTTTCCAAATCTTCATATTTAAGGATTGCCTGTCAATCGTGCCAGAAAATCTAAATTTGAAACCAGCTGAAGCTGAGAAAGCACGTTTCATTGGTTCGCGTACCTCATTTTGTAAACAGTCTGTCATTGTATCGAACAGATAATTCAGTGAGATTACTAGTAAACTCCTGTGGAGGTAATGAGCTGGACAGTGTTTTCTCCCGAATGCGTATCACGCTAGAATCTGGACTGCCTTGCCTAACTCGGTAGTCCCACTGGGTACAGGGGGCCTACAATTTAACGTGAGATCCGAACCACGGAAGCGTTCTGGTGTACTTCACATTACTCAGCTAGATACGCCAGACGTGAAGCTCGGCTTAAGAGCCTTTTGGAAATCCCAGCTGAGACCTGGATTCGGCCCCGAGTACCTCTCGATCTCCAGTCAGACGCCTTTCATTGAGTCCCCAGAGCGCTCAATGAAATTACTGTATAGCTGGAGAAGATTTTGTTATTTTGTTTAGAACAAGTGAGTGGGGAAACAGAGGGCAAATATTGGGGGTTTACTGCATACTGTACTTCGTGGTCAGTATGATGGGATTGGTCAATTTGATTCGGGCAACTTACAAACGCTTTTACTCCCGGCCGGTGTACAAACACGTTTCATAATGAGTGTATTCGTAAATACTCCTCTAGATCGCACGTGCATTTAGCGGGAAATCTTTTTTTTTTTTTTTTTTTTACTTATGGCTTTACGACTTGTTGATGTCATTAGAGGCGGGAAAGGACTGTGGACAAGGAACGGAAAGTAATTCGGCCATGGCCTTTTGTAGATTGTTCAAGGTATTTTTCTGGAGTGATTTGAGGAAACCATGTAAAACCCAAATCTGGATGCCCGAACGGGGATTCGATCCGCCGTCCTCCCTAACGATCCCCCACGTTGCATCTCTGGATGGATGTTTCTCGTGTTTTAACGAAGTTGCTATGTTCCTCTGCCGACAGTATTCGCTCCCGCTCGCCTTCTCTTCTGTTTTAATTATTAGCTTGATAGCTAACTCACCACCGTCGACTAATCGCAATGTCAGCCATGTCGGTCGTTGAAGCACCTGTCGTTTCTCGTGATGCCTGGGTATCACTTATTGTATGTAGCATGTACGTCCCGGAGGAAGCACGTGCAATAGCATTAGTTTCAGCTGTAAGCTGCAAACGTCTTCTGACCAGTACCTTTGGCAATTCACTGCCATACGTGATCGGTACAAAAAGAGGAAAAGCAGATAATGAAAGTATAGTCAGATGACGGGAAGTGTTGAAGAATTATGTAAGACCAGCAAGGAGACTGATAACACTGCGACTTGTGTACAAACTACTGTAAATTTCTTTATAATATTCTGAGGTCTCATGCAAGAAAATAGAAAGTTGGCTGAAGAATGCAATAAAACTACACTTTTTAAGAAAGCAGTGTGTTTGCTACATTACAACATTGACGACTTATCTACATTATTTAATAGTGCAATGATTTTTGTATACATAGTTCATAAAACTTAAATTACGTAAAATCTTAACTATATTTCTTCACCTAGTAATAACTCGTTGCACACACCCTAGCCTAGAAAGTCTAATTCATATAGAAATATGAACTACTTAACTAAGATATAAGATACTGCTTCTGACAGGTGTATGTGAAAGCTCTCTTCGAGGTAAATTTCCTTTATGAACAGGTCACGTTAGAGTGTTTTTACTAGGCTCTAAATCTTCTATTTAAGTGTCAGTAACTTAGCGGTTGCCATTGTTACCGGAATATATCGAATTACCTGACATCACCAAGGTTTCAGTGCGTAGAAAAAACCTCAGAAAGAGGGCAACCATTAAACCGGTAATGGCTGCCAAGTTATTACGGCAATTATACGTAGGTAACTAATTTTCACTGTCTATTTACCCAGTTTATCGTTAAATACTTTTCGACAAAAACTCAGTGACGTTATGTCGTAAGTTGATTCTCTTCCCTCCCCTTATGCTTTTACAGTACGCCAATTCTGGACCTAAATCTCTTTCAAACTAAATGCATTGCCACAAAAGTTCTTATATTCGAATGTGTATTAGTCAGAATTGCTATCGTCATTTTCGTTCTTATTACAGTAACAGCGGTTGTATGGCATTAAACTCCGCTAAGTCGGTGACAAGCCCGGCGGTCCATTCTGAAGGAAAGGGGAAGGAGGAGTCGGAGGAGTAACATCTTGTTAAAAAACCTTTGATCAACTGGCTCCGGTCGATAGCACCATGTGAAGGCCCCTTTCCAGGGTAACGGTGAAGACCTCAGCGGAGAAGGTGTACCTCAAAACGGTGTAGCTGGCGGAAGAGCCACCCATCCACTCGCGCCTAAAATAAGAGTGTACGTAGTGACTGTACCCCAGAGGGGCGGCTACAAACAGCGTCTGACTCAGAATGAGCGGCTGATTTAAGGCTGGGCAACCTACTGCCTATGTGGAAAGAAACTGGATACTACCACATTATATTTCCCTAGTAGTACATGGTATGGCTCTCCATGTAGAAAGAGAAGAGCATGGAGAGCAGCCAAGTGGAAACCTACCCGAGGGCAGAAAACTGATGATGATGATGGTATGGCATTAGGCTGTGTGTGAAGGAACTATGCCACACTTCACTTCTTGTCTGGCGGCGGGTGGAGTCACTGCCTCGTTCCCGTTGTGATGGTACAATAAGTTGTGGATCAACTGCAGAGACGTACTGAACGGTACAACGAGTCGAGGTGTAGGTGTTCGCCTTGGGAAAATCGCAATCTTCAATAAATATTTTGCTGAGAGATTGCATGCTACGGATGCAAGGCTCACTGTCTCATCGAATGTACTGCACCGAGCGTGGTGGGTGAGCTGTTAACCTTCTGGCCTCGCATTCGGCAGGACGCCGTTTCGAATTCCAGTCCGGGCATCCAGATTTGGGTTTTTCATGGTTTCCCCAAATCACTCCAGTCGAATGCCGGGAACTTACTTAAAAATGCGATTGCCGAATTCCTTCTCATTACTTGCCCTCAGTCCCATCCCACCTCTAATGACCTCGACGTCGACGAAGCGAAAAAAAAGTAAAAAAAAGTGTTGTACAGCGGCACTCAAAGGTAAACACCAAATATACAGACGGAACTACTGGTGTATCAGTATTTTTTTGAAGTTGGCACCAACACACACAAAAAAGTTTTAATTACGAGTTTCTTGAGTGATAGCATTGTGAAGGAACACTGATAATTAATGCAGAGCTATACTCGTCTACCTTTTGCAGTTTATTCTGCTGCTGTATAATAGTGTACAAGCAGGGTTTTCAAACTTTAATCAGAAAATTACTATTGTTACGAGGCTACTTTTCAAAGTCTGGGACAAATTATCCTCACTCGACAGGATAAATAAACTGAAAATTTATTCTCAATTCACTTATCTAACTTCTAATGATTAGTTGAATGCTATCGTAATACAGCAACACTACTCTTGATCGAGGATGTTCATGAAGAGAAGATTGGAGTCTAGTAGCTGTTGAGTCTTTTACTTTACTGTTGAAACTTCCTAATTAACTCATTAATGCAATTTTTTCACTAAGAATAATATCCAAAATAGGTAGTATGGAAAAAATAAGCTAAGTGATCTTCTACCTCATATATTTAATACAGCCCTGCGTACAGTGTAGTATACAAATAACAAAAGAATTACAACGCGTGAGAATTCCATACCATCAAAAGTTTTATTTTCAGTCTAGGCGGAGAGGAATACAGTCACAAAAAAGAAACTAAAACACATCGTAAATCAGATACGACACATAATTAGCCTGATCAGCAACAGAAACAGCGGAATGGTTTGTGGATGTTTTATGACCTTCGGAGCTTCTAGAAGCATACATTTTCCTCCTAGTAGACGCCATTATGACAGCCAAACATGCCGCAGGCTGTACCTGGTGCTAATGACTAGAGTGCTAACTGCATTTGCCAAAGGTCGCCGGTCCGAGGTCATATGTGGTTTTAACTGAGTTTTGAGTGTGTCCTGATTTGTGTCTCCCTTTCACTGTCACAAATTGAAGTAGAAACGTACACGGTCCTAATGTAAGTATATTCAAGTTGTCAGTGTGGCGTAATAGGCCTTACGTCATACTATTTTTTAAAAAAAAACATCCACTTGCTACAAACGAATAGGTTTCAGCCTAGAACAAAAACTAAACTGTTGAAACTGGCAGTATAAGAGGCAGCCTGACGCAATGAATTATCTAGTTTTTTTTTTTTTACTGCTTTATGCCCCGTCGACGGCTAAGGTCATTAGAGGCGGGAAGGGAATGGGGACAAGGAACGGGAAGGAATTCGGCCATGGCCTTTTTGAAGGAAGCATCCCGGCATTCGCCTGGAGTGATTTGGGGAAACCTTGGAAAACCCAAATCTGGATGCCCGGACGGGGATTCGAACCCACGTCCTCCCGAATGCGAGGCCAGAACGTTAACCATTCACCCACCACGTTCGGTGAATTATCTAGGCTTCATCCGCTGGGCTGAGAATAAAAGAATGCCAAGCTTGTTTCTCAGTTGACACCGTTATTCCACGTGTGTTCTGAACATTTAGTCATATAATAAAGAGGCAATCAGACATGTTTTTCCATCTAAACGAGCTGTTGGTACAGAAAATATGCTATCCTTTACATCAATCTTATTGTTCATAATTTTAACGAAATGCGAAGAAGAAGTCAATAAGCTACCAACTGCTAACAAGCCCTACGGAAAGTTACCTGCCGGCCTTGGAGAAGGAGGAAAGCTGATGGAAGATCCTTCCTGCCCAGCACGTCTTCATCGAACACCTGTACCAACACCGGTAGGTTATGTTGTACGGTGGCCGTTACGGGTCCAATTTAGCCGTCAAACGGGGGGTGTGCCCTAGGCTGACGTCTAATTCATTAAGTCTGTGGGCACTGCAGTCCACCTCACGAAATAACTCGGGGACCGCCGCAGGAATCCGGAACCGTTAACGAAAGAAACATACAAAACACTGTCCATTTAACTACGATCGGTTAGCGGCGTGCTCCAAATAAATTAATTCTTGACCATGTGGACAAAATGTGTGTTACGTCGCCAACTTCACTTACTTCTGAAACAGAGTTATTTTTTCTGACCAGTAAGTATTCTTTTTTTATTTTCTTCGAAATAGTCCGTTCAAAAACCATTGTATCTTCGATCGAATAGAACATTCTTTGAATGTCTCTTTCACGATGTTCCTCTGCTTCATTAGCGAATTTTCTTAGTAGTGTCATTTACTTAATGATTTTCTGTACAAAGCAAAAAAAAAATAGTTGTCTGGAATCAAACCTGCTAGTCAAAAACTAAATTGCGAAAATAGGAGAGTTGCACGTGCAGCGATGCTATCATCCACTTTTCCTTCCCCGCTTTATGGGGACGTTTCTTCAGGTAATATTAAAATTAATGGCACCTTCGGAATAGGAAAACAGTTAACATACCGTTCACATTTTCCTATCGTTTGCATCATGCGCTTCCGCAAAAGGTTCTGCACGTTGCTCAAGATGGAAATCCGTTATCCACTTACTATGGGCTGATTACAACCAACAATCATACGGAAAAACAATGATAACAATAGACACGTAATATCCTTTGCAATGACTGGCTGTCACATTATTTAAAAGTTTACCGAGTATTTTATGGTACCGCGTTATATTAAATATTTAGCCAAACGTAAAGCCAAATTCAGATAGTACACAACGCTGTGTTTATAAGATGTGCATAGGACAGTAACAAACAGGAAAAAAAAGTGAAAAAAATCCTGGAAAATCCAGGTGTACACAGCGATTACATACTAGCTATAACTAAGGAACTCTGAACATCTTTTTCGTTTGTATTAAGACAATTGGTGGCAGGGGAGCCCGGGGGAATGGCGACACCTTAAGACATTTTCCATTTTGTATTTTTTACTTTCACTTTTTTGAAATTCGTGATAGGATATAAAAATACCTTGAACCTTTTCCCATCGATTGGATAGTGTACTTTAGTTAAAATATAAGCGAAGTATTTTAAAAAAAATTTTATGTGAATGCTACCAACTGTCGGTATTCCCCCGGATACCCGGGAAATACCGACATGCCTACTGGGTAATACCGACATGGTTTGATTCTTGGGAAGTGATAAGCTGAATCACGAAGAAATTAGAAATTCTTTATTCATATCAAATTATTCAGACAATTACACAATGTTTAGATCTAATGGAAACGACAATTCAGCAATGTGGACCTAGGTTTATTTAAAAGTAAATTTTGAGTTTAGTACGTGTTTTTTTCTTGAAGGAAATTTTTTTTAAATATGTAGTAAAA
Organism: Vandiemenella viatica; assembly: GCA_031002005.1. NCBI lineage: Eukaryota > Metazoa > Arthropoda > Insecta > Orthoptera > Morabidae > Vandiemenella > Vandiemenella viatica. The sequence goes on along the minus strand of JARYHS010008075.1, from coordinate 60,691,675 downwards.
CAAACGAAGCTTAAAATCTTAAACATTGAGCCAACCCCTAAACTAATACTAGATCATATGTAATCAGATCAGTTAATATGAATATAAACAATTAGTAAACAATATGTAAAAAGCAATTTAAAAAAAAAATCAAGTAACATAGTCCCTCGGCATTAAAATTTGTCTATTTCATCATGCAAAAATCACAAATATAATTTTCTGCTGTATCGCTACCACTACAATCAGCATGAGCCCACTTGCCACAAAACACACATCTAAACCAGAGCTCAGAACTACCAAATTCACCACAAACTAAACAGGTCTCCGTGTCGTCTGTAAACATATCAACGACGTCATCACAATCATCATCATCACCACATAACACTGACTCATCTATGTCCTCTTCTGAAGAAGTTTCCTCAAAAGATATTTGCCTGCGGCATGTTTTCTTTATTTTTGCTGATTTTGTGGTTGTCTTACTTTTTCCATGCATTTTGCATATTTCTTTCTTTCCATCTTTCAACAAAATTTTAGTTATGTCTCCTGTTTGATTGTATAACAGTTTTTCTAATTTAACCTTGGCTTTCACCTCCTTTTCCTTCTTTTTTTTCTTAACTTCCAAAAGTGCAGCTTTCATTGGAGTTGTGGTAAGAATTGTAGAGTGCTTCTTTTTTACGTCGTTCGGCGTTGATCCAGCTTGATTGCGATACAAATGCAGGGGAGAAATTAATTTAAGTTTTCCCTCAAACTCAGCTGTATTTTCCTTATGATTTTTCGCTGAGGCTGGTTTTCTTTTCTTGGGTTTAGATTTCAATTCACCTCCAGCAGTGAACCCTGATCCTCCAGGTACTGGATCTTCATACACGCCAGTCAAATTCAAATTGGGATAAGAGTCAATTGTTTCTGTATTGTTCTTCACAGGCTCTTCATTGACAGCTTTATCCTCATCTTGTTGATATATTTCCTCGGTTGTTAATTCACTAGCATTGTCTTGAATCACTGGAGTTTGAATATCTGCTTCAGGAATGAAGTCAACCTCAGTGAATTTTTCAGGATTGAACGGTAGAATTCCTGCTGCTCTGAAGCCTGAAACTCCTTTGTCCATCGTTGCTACCTTCATGTAAGCTACATTAAAAATAGATGCTATATCATAAACTGTTATCTTCTGCAATCGGTTGACCCTTAAGAATCTGTCACATTCAGTGTTAAATGCCTTTTTAAGTGGACCATAAACAGTTAGATCCAGAGGCTGTAACCTGTGTGATGTATGTGGGGGTATGGATACAACTTTGATATGATTGGCCCTGCAGAATTCGAAGCTCTCTAAAGTGATGTGGCTACCGTGGTTATCCAAGATCAACAGCACTGGATCCTCCTCGCTAGGTTTGGTACTATCTTTGAAATGTTGGAGCCAATCTTTGAACAATTCTTCATTCGACCAGCCGTTATGTGAACATCTGTAAATGGCACCTGCTGGTCCATCTCTTTCTAAGAGAGGAGACATTCGTTTGCGTGGAAATATAAACATAGGAGGCACATATGTTCCAGAAGCACTGACAGCACAGACTACTGTAATATTTCTGCCTCTTTCCCAGCTTGTCACAGAGCCCACCTGTTTTTGACCCTTTGGAGCTAATATTTTTGCAGGTTTCTGTACAGTCGAAATTCCAGTCTCATCCATGTTATATACTCTGGTAGCAGGGAAATGTTGTTTTTTATAGACCGCATCCAAGTTAGAAAAAAATATATTGACTTCACACTTGTTGAAGGCAAGAATCCTATTAAGACTTGTTGCGGAGGGTTTTCTCAAACTTATGCTTGGGTTTCTTTTCTTGAAACCTGATACCCAGTCCTCTCCAGCCATTTTCTTGTCTTTATTAAAATTATGTTTGATTTTCAATTTTTCAGCTAATTCGTAGGCAAGTCGTCGCAGTTCAGTTAAAGTAATTCCATAGAATGTATTAGCTAATTGTTTAATATGATTTGTTAAAATTGTTTCTTGATCAGGTGTGAAAATTGATTTTCTACCCAAGGCTGGTTTATCAGTAGAATTTGACTTCAAACGGTCATGTAATGTAATTCTTGGAATATTTAACTCCGCCGCTACACTCTTAATTGATCTACCACTTTGAACTAGCTCAAAAGCTCGTTTTAACGTTTCTTCGGTCCATTTACCTCTCTCTGTAGTTCGTTTTCTGGATCTCGGCATCTAAAATAGGAAAATAACCAACATTTAAGGGACTAAAAACACCATTTAAAAATATACGGAGATGAGGAAATACCGACACCATGTCGGTATTTCCTCACAGAGAGATGTCGACTTTACCCCGGGTGAACAATACAAAACATAAAATGTCCCCGAAGCTAACCTGTTCACAAATAGCCAACAAAGAATACACTAAAATGTTCGCTAAATTGTATTATTTCTAAAGACTTTACCAGTTAGAACAATCGAATAATTGTTGAGAGACTTACCTTTAATTGCTTATGGGTCAGAATTTAGATCAAAATTCAAGAAAATACGTTTTTCACAGCACATCAACAATAAATAACTTGACAACAACTAGCTTACTGGGTATCAGTTGTCTTCACTTCCGCTACGTGACGACACCTACCAGTAACACATGAAGTGCAACACGTTGCCAAATTTCACAGTGTCGGTATTGCCCGGGGTGTCGATTTTCCCCCGGTCTCCCCTACTAACTGCAGCAAATAAATTTATCCTAGCCCTTGTAAATTATCTCCTTCCTAAACTACAATTTCGGAATTACATTCTACTTTACGAAGAACTGAATCAAGTTTAATAACGATAATAATAAAAATATATCGATGTGTTTAAGAAAAGAAACAAAAAACTCCAAATGAATAGTTCATGTCGACAGATTTTCTGAGCGACATACATAGTGAACGTAACATATATCTGCTGTCACTTTTAAATCAATCTTTAATCAGCTTTTTAAACCATTTTATTAATTGCTCCGAGAAATACAGTTATTAGCACAATAGTTGCAGATGTAATAATCCAATTTTTACAAGAATAGTTAAGAGCTGTAACTCCTTTGTTATGAATTCTTTCATCTGAGGTATATAAAAACTTTTTAATGAAAATTAAAAAAGTTACTTTTGTAGTTATCTCGAACTAGTGGATACAAGCTTGACTTGGCTTGACTTAAAATATCACCGATGGCTAAAAATTAGTACCTACTCTCCGAAATATACTGCGCCTTCCACTAATACAAGAAATTGTTACCCTAAATTCATTTACCTAAAAAGTTATACCTATGAGCGAAACAATTAAAAGAAACGGGTATTTTATCCATAAGGAATTAACAAACACATAAAATTACTACAAACGAAAGGATGAATTTTTTTGAATAGGGCTATTTTATCACAAATTCTTCAACAACGAAAAACAAAAAAACAAAAACCCCAAAAAAAACTATAAACGTCGACGAAACATTGTTGGAAGAAAAAATAAATATTCCAAAGAACTTCATGAATTAATAACTTTTTTTACATTTTTCCATGATTTTTATGTTAAATGGGAAAGTAACTTGTTTATGGTAACATACAGTCGATTCCAGATATTTAAAAACCACAGCAATTGTGCAAAGCACACGATGTGACATATGATTTCCTTGAAATGAGTTCCTGCCCAACTACGGAATGACCTGTTGTTTCAGCAGGAATTTGGGTACGGAAATTTCAGTGTTTTCTTTTTTCTACTCAACTGTTCTTGAAATCTTGTAGAAGTTCATCTTTTTGGCTGATGACATGGTTTCAAAATTAAAACAGACAATTCATAGCTATGGTCCTGATAAGGTCTCGAATGTTTATGTAGCTGGTTACATAGTAGATGATCTGTTTCGAGCAATAAGAGTACCACCGTTGAGGTTGCGAAGTACTGGGTGAAAAGTGTTTAAAGTGGTTAATTTGTACAATTTTTAACAATGTATTTGATGTTTGTGACTCTAGAAAAATAATAGTAGTCCTTCAAATAACGTCATTTCTTCATTCTTTTAAACAAATTTTTATTTTTATACCTTCCCTTAACATAGAATTGCGAACTGCATCAATCACCAGTAACCCAGATAACACACAAACAAAGTATTTAAGATTTCTGTTTTGATAATTGTAGTCTTAAGAGTGAACCGCGGAGCGTTTCGGTATGGGAAGGAATCATCTTCCGGGGTTACGAACGATTGGCTTCATTTACGGATGGCAGACTCAATACAAATCGCAGTGACTATATGCTATATACATTTGGAACTCATACCGACCATACACGTGACGAGGATTTATACTCGTATGATCTTCTGTCAAAGACATTGTAAACTGCTACCTCATAACAATGGGATTTCCACTCGCTGAAGAGTAAAACAGACAAATATGTCCCTTACGAAAAATAGCAGCGTCTGCACTGTTGTTTCTAAACGCCTGGTATAAAACAGAGCTATCACGATTCCATAATAAGAGCGCATATGGAATATTGTTCCTATAGCGATTACGACGGAGTTGTGAATAGCCTAGTTAGAGCAAGAACTCTATGCCAAATCGTAAATCATGTGTGACGGCACTTTTCGTTTCTAGCCATCGAATGCAGGTCTCAGAAAGCTGTAATTTAATTAAGACGTTACCAGGACGTCAGCCCTCCACTTCCTCCGCTCAAGATATTAGTTATTCCTTATAATGAAGCTCCAGTAAACCGTTTACCTTGTTTGAACAACCGAGCGGAAACACTACACTGAACTCAGTAGCACCATGAACGAGATTTATCCGTAATAGCTTGGTATTCAAAGCGAAGGTTACTTGGGTCATCCCGTAGGAGGTATAATTAGGCCGATACCAGAGATAGGCCGGAAAGTTCCTTTCCTCCTCGCCTAACCTAACTCGTTGGTCAAGTCGGGTAAAGGGGAGCTTTCAGTTTAACGTAGAATTCGAACCGCGGATGTGTTCTGGCAAACCTTTTCAGGTGTGAAGGTTGACCTACGAAAATCCCCGCCAAGACCGGGGTCCTTCCGATTTCCAGTCAAACAACTTAATGACTGAGCCATCTGGCCACTCTTCTCCGTAATATCGTGCAAAACTGTTATACCTGTGTGTTTTTATTTAATCTTACCACTTTTTGGTCTACGTTTAAGATATGCCTATAATAGTCGTGCAAACGCTGTCTAGGCTCGCTCGGTTTGTCGCTGCCATCGCGACCTCTGTCGGCTAAGTGCCGGAAATACAGTGCAGCGGACCGAGCCTGGACGTAAGCTCGAGCCTGACAGCAGGCTCGGTCTGTTATTCGTGTGCTGCGAGGGGACGAAGCCACGCTGGTACTCGCTTCGTACAATCGGAAAAGCTACGAACTGCAACGCAAAATTGAAGAATTATGTAACAGGAAAATTAAAGCGTATGTCTTCTTCTTGTTATTTTGTACGTGCTGTTATATGATTTTATAAGACTGCATATGTTTACTTTCGGAAAATTCGAAAACTTAAAGACCGGGCACAATTCTATGTTGCCGAAAAAGTAAAAATCGACAGATTGCACCACATTTCTATGCCGATGTTCCGGCATTTGCTAAAAAAAATGGAACAATCCTTCTCTGAACATATGAATGATCTTTTGGTTATTATCAATCACTTATTAGAGTGATATCAGTTATGTAATTAAAGTGTGTTAAATGTTGTGCATTAATAGTTACAAATCCTTACAAGACAGCACATATATTTGAAACCTCCGTATAAATCATAATGCACTATATGTGGATTCAAGGTATACTTTAAGTACGTTAGTAACTATAGATGACTTATTTATATTATGGTTTTCGTTACACAGTGTTCTGATCTCATAGCTTGTAATACTTCCGTTACATATCTTTGTCAAGCACATACACATTACACTTCGAAACCACAGCGATTCTATTGATAGAACATAGATATACAAAACGTTGGAAGTAATCATTGATATACTGTAGATTCGAGAATGCCCCTTCCATACAACCTTGTCTAGTTTTTCATGATGTACCATCCTTGTTGCGCGGCACAGACACTATTCCTGCATTGCAGAACCTTCATTTGTCCGCAAAGCCTTCCTTTGTCCACTGAGCCTGTGGAAGCTCCGGCGGTCACAGCTGGCCCGAGTAGAGAGGACCGGTCACAGGAATAACCGAGTGCGGTCGAGCGTGAGTAGTCGGCAATTTGCCTAACACTAATGCCTATGGTCACAACTGGAAGCTCTTTATGAGTCATTGCTGCACGCTGTTTAGAAAGAAGTCGCTTGACAATCCAGGTGGCCTAATAATGATATAAAATGATTTTATAAAGTAACATCTTAGCTGATACGTTAAATATAATTAACGGAAATAATTTTTTTGAATGAAGAAAACATTAATATTTTGGTATTGAGGAAGACGATCTTTGGAGGAGTGGAGAACGTGGGATAGAATCGTTGACCAAAAGAGGATTGGTGCGTTTTGACGGAGAGGCGTCATAAAAAGAATATTTTTTGTAATAATAAGTGTAAGAATACAAACTAGTTGTAAATGTATTAATCTCGGTATTGTTTGAGAATCATAAAAGCGTTTATTTCTGTGCAGAAAACGTGAATTGGAAACATATACAATGTGAAAAAAATAATAAATCAAGTTACTGCAAGAGGAAGGCCATACATTATATCAATGAAAAGGAAAGTGAAAGAAATCAGTAAAAAAAAAAAAAAAAATACTTATTCATGCATCCAGTCAATATTAATTGGAAAATAGTATTATTAAAAATATTTTTAATCTTCTAACTTTTGTTTAGTTGCAGAGGTGAAGAACACATAGGAAGAAAGGCAGTATTGGGGCCAACTCGTCTGTCTCGCATTGTACGGGTCGCAGGTTCGAGTCCGTCCTCCGGAATGGGTGGTTTTAAGCAAGTGTTGTTTCCGTCTTGTGTTGTCCTCACTACAGTGTCCAAAATCAAAAAAGCCTCATACAGTCGTTGTAACAATATAATCAAATTGGATATGACTGAATAGACTCAGAAAAAAACACACACATGTGAGTGTAAATTATGAGCTAGAAGGCCAAGTACTTAAATGTAACGATTTTGGAGGAAGCTGTTCCTGTCTATAACAGCCTAGCCGGAGTGAGTCTGCCGAGCGTAGAGCCGTGTCCACGTCGCCGTAGCTATCGCCTCCATAAAACACGGGTCAGCGCAGGGAAAGTGTGCCCGCGGCCAGCGCGGACTATCGGCCGCCATCGGAACTGCCCCGCAAACACCCGCGGAGAAAGTGGACTCCACACAAGTAACCGCTCTGTCTCGGCTGTTTCTTACAAACATGGTGAAAGGCTTTTGTTGGTTTCTGAAATAATTAATCAGACGCTGTCCCCGTCAGCGTAGGCGGCCTGACCTCACGACGCAGGGGTCAGTCACTTCATGGTCCTGCCTCGGAAAAGATTGTTTCTAGTTATGTGTCCTGTACTTAGTCAAAGCTATACATCGAGGAGATAATTATATACACAATACTCGAGATGGCTGTGTGATAATTGGCCAAATGCAGCGCCATAAGTCAGATTTAAAAAAAGTTTATACTTATTTTATTTTTTCGTTTTGAATCGATTGTTATATATGTATACATAAATAAAATAATTACCTTGATGACCGAGCCTCGTTCGGCGCCTTTCGATTTCTGGTCAATATGCAAGATTTCACCAAAATTTTCAGATATGTTTTATTTATGAACAAGACTTGCTCGTATAATACTAGGCCAATTAGATAAATTAGATGTACAGACAATATATGTTTTATATCCACTATATTTCATACTTATCTACAAAGTCGCTTAAAGATAATATTTGCGAATGCACTTACTTCAACACTATTTTAAATAGTCAGCTATATTATGGTTTTTATTCAATTTGACTTTACAGTTATCATTAATTATAAACTTTAGCTTAAATTAATACTTCGTTCCATATTATGTTGCGGGTATAGCGAGTAATTTTTTTTTTTTTTTTTTTTTTTTTTTTTTTTTTTTTTTTGAGGATCGCTTTACTCTAGAAAATGTCACTCAAAACATGCCATGCATAAAAACTGATCTTGAGTCCACTCCAACAAATTCAAATGTTTGGCCTTAAGCTTTGTGTCTTGTCATGGCAAATCCAGATCTTACTGGAAATTTGTGTCGCTGCATGAAACATCCGAGTTGACCTTTGATGAGTCCAGGATGATACTAGGTATAATATGTACTCGTACTTCTTTGTTCGATTGTTCACCAGTAACGATTTTTTCCTTTATTATGTTGTTACACAGACTTGTCACAATGAGTGTTACACCGTTGCATAGACCTTCCGATATATCCAAATTACTCAACAGCATTAAAAACGCATTTGTCTTCAATTTCAATTCTTTTACGCAAATCAGAAATGTTGAAGCTGTAAGAAATTCTGTTACAAAATCGAGTGCTCCTTCAGGTTGGTCTTTCATCGAATCACGACTATAGTAGATTTTTTAGTCTCTGGGACGTTTGGCAACGAAGTAATGCTTAATTCTGACATCTTTATTTAATGACGCGAGTATTGCTGTGTCCCTCATAACTTCCACTGGCAAAACAGGTACCAAACACTTCATCGATAATATTGTTGTTTGAGGTGATATTATATGGCAATTCGATTTCATCCATTGTATTTAATAGCAGTTCACTATTGCCTAACATTAGTAAATAATTAGCAAACTGCCGTTCCTCTATATGAACGCGCATGTCTTCTTGTAGCGCAAACGTCTTAAAGAGAGGCCACAAAGAATATAATAAAACAGTTTTATGTACTCGTGGCTCCACATTAGGACATTACCGGTAGTCTCCTCCAACTACTACTATTACTTTTCCACCAAAGGAGAGATCCGTATTTCCAATGGATCGGAAAATTTGATCAACGTTCTGCATAGTAACTTCACCCATAAGAAAAATATCTGTTTCTGCAAATTTTTTGACTTTCGATGAATTATGTTTGATACTTGAGAGCAGACCGAGTATGGTGGTAGTGATAGTAATACTTTCAGTTCAAAGGTTTTATGAAAAAAACAACCGACGTTTCATCCAAATATATAAAGCCTCTTCCGGCTTACTGGTACTACCTCGAACTTCTATGAAATGGCGTTATAAAAAAATATTTTTTTGTTGCAGGGAAGACACCTATTTGGATAAACTTGAAAACCAAAACGTTATTTAAAATTATATTTCATTCACATTGTTATAGCCGTTTATATATATATATAAAAGAATTTCCCGTTTAAGATTATACGTTAAAGTGCAATATTAGAGTATCTTTGGACGGATGTATGAAAATAATGGGTATTGAAGGAAGCCATTAATATGGAATTATAATGTTATCAAGAAGAGGTTTCTAGAAGGGGGAACCTAGATTTTTTTTTCATTAGTCCTCATAGGGAGGTACAGACCATTACTGTTTGAATGCGATATATAAATAACCTGGAGGCAACAAGAAGTGTTTTAATATGGAAACTGTGAATGTTGGAAATCAATTGAATATTATGCATTGTGAAACGTAATGGAACAATAGAGATGTAAGACCGTAAAATAAATTCTAGTATTGATGTGTTGAAGAGAGCCTAGATGAGTCATTTAAGAGAAGTAAACTAGATAGTTAATTAACAGTACTGAAATAGTGACTTCAGTTATTAAAGCCTTGGTGATGTTTCATATACAGGATGCCATATAGAAAGAACTAAGGTAACTGTTTAATATCTGGTAAGTGGCGAAAAAAGGAAAAAATAAAATCAAAAATGATCACGTGAGCGTATGCAAACTTCACGTTATCGACGTACGGATAAAAACAAACGCTTACAGCGCGAAAGAACTGGAGGTAGTAACGGGAAGGAATTCTGCAATGGCCTTTTTCAGGAACCATACCCGCATTCGCCTGGAGTAAATTCGGAAACCACGGAAAACCCAAATCTGGCTGGCTGAACGTGTTCGACCCGCGTCCTCCCGAATGCGAGGCCAGAACGTTACCCACTAAGCTCACACGCACGATACATTGAATCGAATTTATTTAGTTCATAATATTGACAAATAACTCCGTCGCCGAGCGATTTGTTTGGGCAAGATTTTGCTTGAAATAATATTCTTGATTGCTAGAGGTTTTGCACAATATTAACTTATTAATTGTTCTTTTACACCTCTAAAGTGGCTACAAATCCGAAGATATATTCCAAAAATATAGTTTTCCCAAAGCTCGGATAGTTCTCTTTGAGCTCATTTGCGCCATAGAATCCAATGAAATATACAGCTATGATTCATGGTCTTATTGGCGCCGTTCACACACAGTGTTAGGCATTCTCGCAAAACTTTCAAGCGATTATTCGCAAAAATAATTATTATTGTACAAAAAACTAAAAACAATTCAGTATAATTTTTTTTAAATTAGTTTAAAACAAGAATAAATTTGCTGACCAAAAATTAATGTAAAAAAAGATTGAGGTGCTATATTTCAATTGACTAATGTTTTTCGTAAACGTTGAGTTATTGTTAAAAGAAAATAGAGAACATCCTGCTCTTTTTTTTAAGTTAATTTTTTGGTCAATAACTTTATTCTTATTTCACGCTTATTATAAAAAAATAATTTATACTGAATTTTTGGACTTTCTATCACTGTTGAACGAAATCTTTATATTGAAATATTATTTTACATAGACTGTTGCTACAAAAGCGTGTTTTTAGTTTTTTAAACTATATTTTTATTTTTAACTTTTTAGTTCAGACTGCTACAAAAGTGTGTTTATTACTGTCTGTTTTTTCTTCGCCAATTTATCTTTTTCTTTTTTGTGTTGTAGTTTCATGTTTCATTATTATTCCCAAGAGCAACGGAGTGTTAAATGGCAAACTCTAACAGAGTTCTGATAGTAGGGGAAATGCAGAAGACTACTGTAATAACCCTCAAACCTAGAACTTAAATGGAATTGTATTTTATGAATTATCTGTAGCAAGCTAGGGGTTGAGTGAATATGATTTGGTATGTTTGTCTTGCAATTTACTGTAAATCAGTGTAAATGAACTTTGTTTTACGAAAAGAAATTATGTAAATAATATTTAATATGTTTAAGAACAGAACTATGCAAGAGAAACTGATTAAATGTTTGTATTCCAAGTATTAAAGTGAGCTACGATGTTTAAAGGACAATTTACTACTGTTTAAAATGATTTATGTGGATAATTTTGTGTTTAAATATCTTTAATTTTCATATCTGAGCATTTCGTAATGATCTTATATGATTATGTATTGATTTTTATTGTTTTTAATATGTTTTTAATTGTTTAAGTATTGTTAAAGTTCTAGAAATATCTGTCGGAAGCCTTTGTAATATTCTGGAACGCTCTATCGAACTTATATAAAGCTAGCGGCAGATACTCAGTTGTTACAGTTTACGGACATTGTTTACGTCGGCAAAGGACACTCAGTTGGAACAGTTTTATGTCATGGAGGAAGGAATATATGGAGACGACGCAAGGGACCTTCACCTCGCACTGGAGTGAAACCGGGTAGAGAGAAGTGGGGTGGGGAGGACGCCATATTGCTTGGCAGTAAAAACAAGGAGATAAGGCACAAAAACCTCAATTGAATCATAAGACAACCGTGTCACCGCAATTTCATGATAGATTATTATGTAACTCGACGAGACAGATCAAAAATGAAGAATAATTTTTTTTTGATATCGTGCTTACTTCTGGAGATATACTGTCTCAAGAGAGATGAGTTTCGAGTTGAAATTCAGAAAAAAAAGTCCCTAAGGTCAAATTTGATGATAGATTCTTATGTAATACGACGAGATAACTCGAAAGTGAAGTATATATATTTTCGATATCTCGCTTAGTTCTCGAGATATGCTGTCTCCAACTTGGGGTGGTTAAGTTACGTTAAGTCAATGTTTAGAACTTTTTATTTTTAAAAAAAAAAATGAACCCTTCAAAAGACCTCATAGCTTCGGAGCTTACTCAGAAGATATTGTACCGTTAGTGGCCTATGTAACTTTGCTAGCAACATCAGTTGATTTATCTTCTTACCATACATCAAAAGTCAGAAGCTTAGATGGGAGTAGTTTACATCGCGATACATATTGTGCCACTAACATAGTGCTAATGAAATTAGTAACAACTAATAATAAATAAATAGTTTGTACTCTTCTGGTACACGCCGCATTTCAACCTACTCACATTTCCATTAATATTACCGCTACAAAATCAAACTATGTGGACAGATCTATACACGTGAAATGCATCGCGAACTACATTTTGTGTAACAACAACGTTTGCTTCATCAAGTTTAGTAGTTCACACAGCACAAATTATCACAATTAATTTCGTCGTACACTTTCAATGTAAACTGAAACTGGACTAAAGTCTGCACATTCACTGTATATCGCGATGTAAACTTGAACTGCTTGAATTAGGCTTTCAATACTTGTTTACAATAAGGCTAGCATTTTAGGTGCAAAGTAGTAACATATACTGATTGTCTACACTACACCAACAAACATTTGATTGTGTTAAAATTAGCGACATCTGTTGTATGTTAGTTGACCCACTACTTATTGTTACTGTCAAAGTAATGTTAATACCAGGGCTTAGCTATTAAACGTAGCTGTTATAACTGAATTGAAAGACTCCATTACTTTCCTACATGCATACATATATACATATGGGTCAACATAATAAAATCGTGTTAAAGAGCAACGATGTTGCTATGATTGTACCGAATGTAACACGTGTCATAAAGAAAATACGATGTCGAAACATATGTGTAGCATAGTTTATTCTTTAGCTACATGAAATGTATTTAAAATAAAATGAAAAGTTCACTTTTTGTATAAACGTTATAGCGAAAAACTGGTTTAACCGTTTCGGCGTGATTGAGCAAGAAAAGTACTTAACTCTTGTCAAGCAAAAGTGGAGGATGACCTGATCACACCACGCAAAAGTGAAAGTCTTAGCAAAGGCGGGACTTAAGCTCATCGCGCGTAAGTGGAAGGATCAACTGTCGCCACACAAAAGTGGGGGGTCAACCACTTTTCTATTGTTCTGTCAAAGTAATGTAAAGTTCTAAACATGGGTCTAAAATTATTGTATTGTCTTCTGTTATTAATACGTGTCCAAAATTTCAAGTAATTCGGAAGTCTGGAAAAGAGTGAAAATTGAATTCAAACATTCCCTTACATTCATACATACAGACAGGTTAAGATAATGTAATGCGTGTGATTAAAAAAAAATGGGACTTATATTCACCGTGTATAGGTTGAAGATGGTGCTGTAAGAAGCTACTCTCACCGAGCAAATGTTTAGGGTAAACCGATGGTGCCACAGTTAAGTGGAAGGTGTAGGAAATAGTGAAACTTCAGCTCACCGCGAAAAAGTGGAAGGGTGCTCTCGCCGTACAAAAGTGGAGGGTGAAAAGTTTTTCTAGTGATACTATCATGGCTGTAAAATTATTGTATTGTCATAGGTTCTTAATACACGCGCAAAATTTCAAACAATTCGGATGTCTGGAAGTTGGTGAAAATTGAATTCAAAGATTCCATTACATTCATTCATACATACACACGTATAGGTCAAGCTAATATAAATCGGGTAAAAAGGTAGAAAAACTATTGGTTTAAGTGGTTAACGTGATACCATACTCCCCTTACTGCAACAGCTACCAAGGTCGATATTAACCACGCACTGTATCAAGTTCTGAATTAAGAGCTATTTCTGGTGCCGTTCCATTTTTATCATTCAATATTGAAAATGACCTTACCGATACAATTCAACAAGCATCAAAATTATTAAAATTGTTGATAACAATGCCAATGTTAACATCAGAAGCCGAAAAATGTTTTTCTATGATGAAAAAGGTAAAAACCTTTCTTAGAAACACGATGAAGGAGGACCGACTCACCGCTTTAGGCATGCTTTCTTGCGGAAAATCATTCGTGAGTATCATAGACAATTTCAACAAGACAGTTATTGATTTATTTGCCACCAAAAAGAACGGAAAAATGGACTTTTCGTATCGCTCGTTTTAGTACCTTAATTCATTGAGATAGCGACTCTTAATATTATTTTCTGTGACTTAATGTGTAAATAAATCTTCAATCATTGAATACGATATTTCTTCACAAACTGCTGCTGAACGTTAACCCCTCCAGTATGGTGAGTCATTGAAGATTAAACCAAATACTATTGATTTTTATTGCATGTCCTTACTATATTCTTTTGAATTATTAAAAAAAAAACATTTCTGGAGATTCTCTGCTGAATATTGCTTTGAGCAATGCAGGAATTCAACTACTTGCCCTAGAAGCTTTGTCGATGCGAGGAGGCGCTATTTTTTTGCTATTTGTTAATTCCTTCCAAAGAGTGTTAGACAAGTTTATGAATACATGTGGCAGTAAACGACTCTCAAACTAAATGTGTTTCACTGCGTAAAGAGTTTTTCATTGCAGTCGTGATTATTGAAGGTAATGGCTAAGTCCTGTAGGCAGTGCGGGCTAAAAAAGTATGTGACCCCAGGCACTCAAAGTTCTTGGAGCCCTCTGTTTTGAAGGGAAAAAATCTATATTTTGTAAGAAGAAAGATAAGATTTCGTAGATGACTAACTGAATAGATCATATTTTTCATACAATTAAACAAAAGAATTTTACATTTTATGATTTTTTGAAAACTGCTTATATTTCTTGCACTACAATGAAACCAAAAAATAAAAAATAATTTGCATGTTTTCTATATTATTTTGATCGTTTTATTTTGGATTATTCTTATTTTTATTCAATTAAATATATTAACTCTCATGAGGTGCCTTAAAAATCTGGAGCCTCAGTATACTGCCTAGTCGTATTGGATAATCCAGCACTGCCTGTAGTTCAACTTCTCGATTTTTGGCTAATCCGTCATTGTTTACCTTTTGATCATTTATCATTCATTTCTTCAACTACAAAATTATTTCTTCAATCCGGCAGCACGCGCTGGTAAAGAGACATTCAAACGTAGTAAATGTTCAAGTTGCCTAGATTCTTAGTCAAAACTGAACTTTTTTCTTCCTTCAATCTTTCACTCGAAAAAAAAAAAATTGTAATTCATCGAAAAATTTCAATCTTGTCGCTACCTAAGCGAATCACTTCGGTCACCACTGTTGTCACTAGCTGTTCATAATAACTCTCCCGTTTCCCTGCTCTCTTATTAATAACAAATCCTACACAAGTGTCTCCATTGACAGCTTGTGTATTAATTATCCAGTGTTCCCAGACCAGAAATCCTCCCCGTCCTTCCATTTAATCTCACAAAACCTAATGACATGTAATTTAAGTCGTTCCATCTACATTTTTAAGTTTTATAATCTACCTACCCTATTCAGACTTCTAACATTCCACGTTCCAACTCGTAGAATGTGTCTATCCATTCTGATGACTCCTCCCTCAACAGTCTCCACCCGGAGATCCGATTGGGGTTCTATTTTACCTCCGGAATATTTTATCCAGGAAGAAGCCTTCATACTCCATGTAATTTGAGAGGGTTACATAGCCTCGGGTACCCTTAGGGTCTTTAATGCAGTGACTTCCCGTTGCCTTCTGCATCCCCATGCCGTTGATCATTTCTGATTCACCTCCTTTAGGGGGTTTCCAAACACAAGGGCAAGAGGGTGCTCTGGACTACTCTCTGCTCTTCCGTCCTCCTTTCGGAGGCCGTTGGCAAGCAGTGGGCGACTCCTTATACCGGGAATCTTTCAGTCGCTAGAGCCTCTTCCGTGCAAACGGAGTGCATCAAGTGAAGGAAAAGTTTACATTTGTTTGGAAGAAGCTAATATAGTAGTCTCTCCCAAACCCTTACAAACCCATACAAGTCCTAGTCCTAAGTCAATGCTTGAACTGAAAAATCTCGCTTACAAGATATACATGAACGATCCAAACGATAAACAGTAAAACATTTTGCTTTTAAATGCATGACAGTTTAGTGCATTTAAAATCAGAAAGTGTTACTATTTTGAATTCTGGATGGTTTATATATATCTTGTAATCAAAAAGCAAGACCACTGCCAGAATATGAATATGTAGCGTGCGACACACATTTTGCGCATCAAATACAGGAACGATATTCTGCAACCATTAAGGCGAATGAAGGGACGGTCCCCAGTAGCCACCTCATAATCTACACATTTCACAAACAGAAAATACACTTATCACAAACAGAACATAGTTACACATTTCGCATACGGGTGTCGACACTTCACTTCCTCCATTAGTGTGTAGCGTAGACCTCGGCGTCAGTAAGGGCATGCGGCCGTAATATCAAAGCTCAAAATTTGACCGTCCCAACGATGGAAAAAGATTGGTAAAAGCAGGTGGAGGAGAAGAACGTATATTACGTAAGGAAAAATTACGTTTCTTTGTGACTTCTGTACCACCCAGGAGTGTGTGATGTAATTTTCCGTCCATATGCAGCTACGTTCCGCTCGTCGTAAATGGCTGATGGGAGAGCGAACTTAGCGGAAGGTCAAATTTTATAACCTCGTCAGTTAGCGCCACTCACGCCTGAAGAAATTTAACGGCTCAGCGTCGTCGCAATTGACAGGCCAAGCAGGCAATTTAGAGAAACAGATGGCACGGCACCATGATTAATGCTTCCGCAACACGTGTGCAAGAGCGTGAAGAGTCGCAGTCGGTAATTTACCGGTAATTAATATATTACGACGTTCGACATTCGACACTCGAACACCGTCATGGTCAGTCATAGCCCTCTACATCTGAAGAAGCGGCAGTGAAGACGGAAAAGGGCCTAAATGGAACACGTAGTTTCTGCCGATAACCACAGTGAAATCCGGGTTGAATAGAATTAATCAGAACTTTCTGGTAACATCATATCAGCAGTTTCTTGATAAATTGTGACTGAAAATAACATATTTTTTGCATGTCAAGGATTTCGTGCAGAAGAAACGTAATCATTGATGTTTTTAATGAAAGCGTATGTATTAACAGACGTACCAGTGATTCTTTTTATTTAAGAATTTAAAAAATCATAAATATTTTTACAGGAATCAACATTGACAAAAAGAAAATCTCGCTCCGAAAGAAAAATTTTGGAATGCATATTAGGAAACAGAAAACATCTTGAATGTGCTATACACCAAAGTGAAGCTGACCTGAAATAATTATGAACACAACATACTATAAATTCCGTTATGCGGAGCTTCATACAATAATCTTACGTATTTAAATACCAGAGGAAATTTCATCTTAGACCACTTTCTAACATCCGGGACGACTAAAGGGAATACAAAACATAAAATGAAATTAGTAATCCGAAACTAATAAATAAGCGATTATTGTAGGCCATTTTCTTCCACAGTTGCTTGTTAAACTAATAATTATTATTTAATTAATAGTTATACTGGCGTATTTATTAAATAATAATTATTAGTTTAATAAATAAGCAGTATTTAGAAATTTTTTAGAGTTGTGTTTAATATTTTAATATTACGAGCTACACTAAGGTAATCCGTAGTTCGGATTCCACGTTTTTTTTTTTTTAATTTACTTATGGCTTTACGCCTCGTCGACGGCTAAGGTCATTAGAGGCGGGATGGGACTGGGGACAAGAAACAAGGAATTCGGCTATGGCCTTTTTGAAAGAAGCATCCCGGCATTCGCCTGGAGTGATTTGGGGAAACCATGGAAAACCCAAATCTGGATGCCCGGATGGGGATTTGAACCCGCGTCCTTCCGAATGCGAGGCCAGAACGCTAGCCGTTCACCCACCACGCTCGGTGGATTCCACGTTAAACTGTAGGTCCCAGAGTAGAGGAATTGGTATTCCTACCTATGACACAATGGCTTAGTATACCTCTTTGGCTAGGATCCAACCAACCTTCTGATTGTGGACTAAGTTAGGTATTAAATTCTTAGTGGATGAAAAATCTTGCTGTATTCACCTCTATAAACTAATTAACCGCTCTCTACACGTCGAAAAATTAATTTTCTCTACCTGCGTAAGTAAAACACTGTGACTACTATTGACATTTTTACAGATTATGAGCGAACACATTTCCATACTCGTTGGCCAAACACATTAATGAAAATAATAAACATTATTTCCGACATTTTTAGAAACACACAGGTGCACGCTGAATACATCGTTATTATTGTTTGTAGTCTTAGTAGTCTGTAGTGTAGCCCGTCTAGCAGAAAATCCAACATGACGGTACTGATAGATCTACCACGGTGAATAGACGCGGTACGTGTCCGCAGAGTGTCTATCACCGTTTGTGCTAGATTTTGTTTTGAATCATCAGTTTACAATAACCTGTTAGGAGAAATTATTACACTACCCGTGGTACGAGTAAACGTTTATCCTAAACTATGACGGTCCTCACAGCTTCGTGACTTGATGTTCAGTTAAGATTAAAGTTTTTAAGAATTGTGGAATTTGTTTACGAAAACTAAAAATTGTTATTTAGAATTGTGAGTGAAATCTTAAAATATTGTTCCTGTACTATAAGATAGAAGATTCATAGGCACCACAAAGAACTCTTTCCAAGAGAGTAATGCTCAGAATCGTTGACTGTCCCGTTTCACGTAAATAAACAAATTCATAAACGATTCATTTTCATTTAAAACAACAGAAACTATTGAATTTAGTATTCTCGGTCCACCAGCTCAGTCATGTATTTTACCTTATTTTTCCTCCATCTCTTTTGTGAAATGTTCTACACTATTTACACATGAACAACATAATTCTGTCTGACTTACCTATTTGATTTACTATTTTAAAACTTTTTCCCTTAACTTCTCTTTCTTACAGTCTTCTTCTCAACTTAGTGACAAACAACAGTGGATGAAATAAATAAAAAACGTGCCGTAAGTGCAGTCACTAAGTGATTTTTATTTTTTCGTGAAAGTTCAGCAGACGATATGTTATATTGTTTTACATTATTTTTCATTTATAAAAAAGTAAGTAATAAACAGAATTCTTTTAGCACAATGCAATATAAATAGCATCCAGGTTGAGCGTCATACTATTCCATGTCCAAGCTATAAACTATATCTAGCGTTCTGGGTCACTAAAGACCTGTGTTGACTGCTGTTTAGTTGGTCTGAACTCTGAAGATCGCTACTCGAGTGGTATTAGGCAACGACGACTACACAGCGTAAAACTTTAAATGCAACAACGAAACTGTTGTTTATTTGCTCGATTATCTTCGTCCTACCTATTACGAACAAGAAACCGCTGAAGTATATAAATCTGTTATAAGTATGTTAATCTGAAACATCGAACGTACAGCAATGAAACAAAAATTGAGAACTCGTTCGGCCACTATCTCGATACTTCTACACGTCATCGGGTATAGGTAAAGATATGGACTTCTGTTTTATGCACTTCTTAATACTTGGATTATATCTGTTTTTGGTATCCAGGGTTTTTAAATGTCAGCCAAGTGAATGGGACACTTACTGGATGATAGCAATTTCGAAACACCTACCACTGAATGACTAGCTGAGCGCGCAACTGAAATTGCTGCAATTTTCCCATCTTCGCAGGTTGAAATCGCTTTAGTGGTGTAAAATGCCTGCTGTATGTGATTACGACATGCTTGCCATCCGTGCTGCATGATAGAGCTGACGCCAGACATTAAGGGGTACTCCCCACGCAGCACCCCCCTCAAGCAGCTGACGTCACCAACAGGATGGTTACGCTGTCGCCACTGCCGACGTCCGACTGTGCGTTCACTCTTGTGATTTCTTGCCAGGTTTTCTTTACGGTTTTTTCCTGCTTCTTAAGCAAGAGTGCTATAAAGTCAATTAATCATGAACAAAGATGGCCGTGAAAGTCTGAGGAATCATTTAACATACCTCTACGGGGAGGATATATTCTACGCATGTAGAAACTTCTCAAAACTACGAGAAAAAAGAGCGCGAAAACTTAGCCAACTTACTTTCTTACTGCGATGCAGGGACGAAGATGTCTTACCATAATTTCTGAAGATCCGACATCACATTGGAACAAGGAAAGCAGCACGGATTCTGTGGAAGACAGGATTTATGCTTCTGCGCGAAAGGATACGACAGACGCGAACGGAGCTGGCTCACTTAGAAGGTAACTTATACAAACTACATCTACGGTTATCCGCACATCTCGAAGCTCCTGATTGGAATACGTTGGATTCAGTTTCATCGAATTACGCGTTGCAAGTGCTGAATAATACTAGAGAGGCACAGATTTGTAAATTTCAAAAATTCAAGTCAGAACAACAACAACAACATCATACTAAAATTCCGCAACTGGCCCATACAGTGGTAAATCTCACGGACGGGGAACTAGATAAAGCAACAATATCTTTGCTATCGAAAGGTCTTAATTTTGCCCCGGTACCCACACATTTGCCAACTTTAGATATCATAGCGGGCATTGAGAGTGCCATTGTGGGGTTAGAACCCGTCAGGCAAATAACATTTGACAGGAGACAGCTCGCATTCTTGCCCACGCAAAACTACCACGCAGCAATCTATCTAGCGAAGAAAGATCAGCCTTGCGGGTATTACGGCAACGTGATGATATTGTGGTTCTCCCAGCTGACAAGGGGTGTGAAACCGTAGTAATGAAAGCACTGGACTACCACAATAAGATTAAGAACTTGCTGGCAGACAAGACCTACGAACCATTAAGCAGAAACCCACTACAGAAGATTAGGACAGAGGTGGCCCGAAGAGTTAACACCTCCAAAGCGATTGAGCAGGAGGACAAGAAAAACCTAAAAAGAAACAATTGCATGATGCCTAGGTTCTATGGATTGCCCAAAGTGCACAAAGAAGAGGTTCCCTTACGTCCGATTGTGAGCGCGGTCAACTCACCTACTCATCCACTTGCGCGGTATGTTGCCAATAAACTGAAACATCTCACGGAAGATATCAGATCAGCTGTAAAGAACTCAGCTCACTTTATACAAATTATTGATGATCTGACGCTAGAGAAGACTGGTGTCATGGTGAGTTTCGATATTGTCTCATTATTCACTAATGTGCCGGTAGACGAAGCCGTTGCTGTAATACGTGCTAAACTTCTTGCACAAGGAAAGTCTACTGAGTGGGCTGACCTGACAGAGTTCTGCCTTAAGTCAACTGTGTTCCAGTACGGTGGTCAACTTTATGCTCAAGTTGAAGGTGCGGCAATGGGCTCGCCACTTTCACCTGTAGCCGCCAACATTTTCATGGAATCATTCGAGATGAAGGTGCTTAACAACGCACGCCTAAAACCTACAAAGTGGATCCGTTACGTTGATGACACTTTTGTCATCTGGCCTCACGGTAAGAAGAGTTTGCAAGAGTTCTTAAACCACCTGAATAGTGCCCACCCAAGAATTCAGTTCACTATGGTTGTGGAAGAAAATGGACAACTGCCATTTCTCGATGTCCTTGTTCACAAGCGAGGCGATGGAAGTTTGGGTCACACTGTGTATCGCAAGGCGACCCACACTAATAGGTATCTGCACGCCATGTCGCAACATCATCCGGCAACGAAGAGAGGCGTATTGACATCACTCAACTTAAGAGCTAAGTATGTGACTCGGAAAGTCTGAATGAAGAAATGGAGACACTTACAAAAATATTCCAAGCCAACGGCTATAGTAAACCTGAGATCAGGAGGGTTTTAAGACCCAAAAAACCTATGGGAGACGTCAACTTATCCCATGATATTAATGTGCCAACAAAATTCGCCTGTCTCCCATACATACAGGGTATCACAGACCGGATTGGAAAATTGTTAAAGCGGGTGGAGGTGCGAATAGTATATAAGGCTAACTGCAAACTTGGTCAGTCACTGACAAAGGTAGAAGACAAATTACACCCACACTAGCTTATGGGTGTTTACGAAATCCCCTGCAGTTGTGGCAGTGTTTATATCGGCGAGACAGGTCGCACTGTGGCGGAGAGACTTAAAGAACATATCCGCCACTACAAATATAACAACAGCGACAAATCCGCCGTAGTCCGCCATGCTATTAATACCGGGCATGAAGTAAAATTTCAAGAAATGAGGCTGCTGTGGAGAGAAGACCAGTGGTGGCCCCGACGGGTGAAAGAGGCAGCAGAAATTTTAAAAAACACCAACAACATCAACGAAGATAGCGGCCTCTTACTCTGCGATGCTTGGCGCTCGTTGCTATGTCAACATAAACAGTATCTCTGACGAAGGCTGGAGGATACCAGCCGAAAGCTTAGGTAAGGAAATAAACAACGCGGCAAAACCCGAAAGTCAATTAATCATGAACAAAGATGGCCGTGGAAGTCTGAGGAATCACTTAACTGGAGAGTTGAACGATATTCGTAGTATAAAACCAACGCCTAGATCAAAGACAATGAGGACACATTGCCACAACTACTGGTACCGTGTGTCGTGCTGTGTCCGAAATTACTTATCATGTGACTCATTTCACATCGTTGCTTAATGTTAATACTGCGAAAAGAAAGTTACGAAGATTTGAAGCGCCCGGCCACTGCGTTTCCAAGGAAACAATTAAGTGTCTGTGACGTCGCGGTGCGTTGCCTAGGAAATAGTCACCGCTATTGTTGGCAGGGTATAAAAGGAGGTCCTCGACGGGCGCAGAGCGCAGTCGACTCCGGGACAGAGCAGCGAGGAGCGCCCTTCACCACAGGTCAGTAGCTGACGTGTCGTGTAGTTCATTATCCAGCAGGGTCTCGGTGTCTCGAGGCAGGGCGGGGGTCGGCAGAGGCAAAGCTAACGCGCAGACAACTGTCGCCGGGGACTCGGCGGCCAGCACGCTGGTCGCGGCGAGATCCCGAGGGGATTGTCTGTCGCTTGTTCGCTGCTTCGGACATCTCCATCCGAGCCACGAGCGTATTCGTATCTGTCGAAGATATGTATATTCCTCGCAGTGCATGGTGGGGCTGGCAGTGGTAGTGACGGAGCGTATTACGTGAGACAGAGCGATGCTCTGTTCGGCGTGTAGCGTGTGCGATGGTTCTGGCGTCTCCGTCCCTGTAGAGAGACTGGGAGTCTTCTAGCTATTGGACTTCACAGTCCGTTAACTACTGACTCAGGTTTTCCTGACCCTCTGTCTTAAAAGTTGCAGGGAACGCGGCTGTGGACGGCGGACAGACTACGGAATCTGCACTGCGGTTCTCCACGCCAACCAGCCCGACTGCGGGGTCTCAGCGACTCTCCACGTTCCACGAAGACTAACGCCGGGCTGCACTGCGATTGTGCTTGATAAATGTTAGAATTGAATGTGTACTGCAAATTTTAATTGAAAATATACGAATAACATATCCAAGCTTATTTGTGCTTTATTTACTAGTTTTAATGAGAATTTACTAATATGCTATGGAGGCGTGGTACTCTATTAAAATAACGTAATGTAACTCTGGCAGTCAATTTACATGACTAATAGGATAGTCGGTGAAGAGACTAAACTTCATAAAAATTTAATCAAGATAAAAGAGACGCAGAATACAGTCTCTTCCCCCTACATGGTTTATCAAAGTATCATAATTAACACACACTGCCGCCTAGCATTTAAAGGCTCAAATCACAACCGCTACCTGCTAGAAAGTATTTCAAAGACACACTCACAGCCACCTAGACAGTATTTAAAAGATTCATAATACACTGTCTGCTAGATAGTATATAAAAGATTCATAATACACTCACTGTCATCTAGACAGTATTTAAAAGATTCTTGATACATTCACTGCCATCTAGAAAGTATTTAACAGATTGATAATACACTCACTGCCTGCTAGATAGTATTTAAAATATTCATAATACGTTCTCTGCCATTAAGACTGTACTTAAAAGACTCATAATACACGCACCGCCACTTAGATGGTATTTAACAGATTTATAATACACTCACTATCTACTAGATAGTATATAAAAAGTTCGTAAATCATTCACTGCCATCTAAATAATTTATAATACATTCACTGCCACCTAGACAGTATTTAAGATGTTCGTAATACACTCACTGCATACTAGATAGTATTTGAAAGATTCATAATACACTCACTGCCACCTAGACTACTTTTTTTTTTTTTTTTTTTTGCTATTGGTAACGGAGACCATACAGCCATTTTATGTATTATACCTAAGTACAATCTTCTTGGTATACATTAATTGCAACATACATAGTTGAATTTGACAAAAGTGCTGACGACTAGGTATACAGTATACACAGAATACAATTAAAATTCCTAAGAACAATATTCAAATATGCATCAGTTTCAGATCTTTTGTGCATATAATGGGAACTGTTTACTTCATTAATAAAAAATAAGTTTTATGGTGGAGAAATCTTCTGCGTATTCTATTACTAAAGCAAAGCAAACATATATTGATTATACTAATGGGTTGTTAAGTAGCTAACTTGTTATCAATTAATATTATTAATAAGTGTATGCACTGTTCCACATCCCCGAGACTATTCTCACATGGGATCAAAGCGAACATATCTATTTATCTATATATATAGACATACACTACACAGTACACACACTTATTAAACAATAGCAATAATATTACCAACAACTGATAACCAGTCAGTTACTTAAAATCCTGTTAGTATGATAAGTTTCCACTGCAGTTTGTGAATGCATGCTGTCCCAAGTTAGTTACTATATATGAGTGAAATTTTGTAAACAGTGTAATTACTTCATTTGTTAACAGTTTCAATAGAAAGAAAAATCATATATCATTTTAGTAATTGTAGACAACTTTGTCACCTTCACCTTCCATACACCATATATAGTATTTTCTCAGCCATTCTTAGTTACCTAATTCCAAGAAGAAAATTCTTTCACAGAATAAAATGGGTTTCAGTTTGGACTTAAAGTAATTGGGTTTTCGTAGATAACATTTAATTTCTTTTGGTAAGACATTGAATATAGAAGCTCCAGTAAATGATATCACAACTCTGTACAATTGACAGTGATTTGTAATCCTTGTGAATATTATATTTATTCCTAGTATTACGGCTATGTACAGTATGTCAGCATTAAGATTGAAGTGTTCAGGATTTTCCACTACAAATGATAAGAAGTATACATACTGTGCTGGCATTGTAAGTACACCTAGATTTCTAAATAGATTTCTGCATGACGTCCGTGGGCTTGCTTCACAAACAGTTCGTACAGCACGCTTTTGTTATTTAAATACCCTCTGAGCTTGTGAAGAGTTTCCCCAGAATGAGATGTCATAAGTGAGCAGGGAGTGAAAATAGGCAAAATATACTAACTTTCTGGTTTCTATATTAGCTATTCTAGATATTACTATCAATGAAAATGTTGCAGAATTCAATTTTTTAAGAAGTTGTTAATATGTTGCTTTCAGTTCAATTTGTTATCTATATATGCACCCAGGAATTTTGTGAAACTGCTTTCACTGATTGCTTTTCCTTCCAATATCACAATATAGCTGTCCTTTGTTTTATTTTTTGTAACAAATTGAAGTAACTGTGTCATTTCTATATTAAGTATTACTTTGTTAGCATTATACCACCTGTTAATTTTCTTTATAGCATCATTTGCTGTGTTTCCAAGGTTTTGTATGTAGTGTATCGCTACACTACATGGTGTACTCGCGGTATACTGAGCTATCGGCTCAGGCAGGTGGACAAGTGAGACAAAGGGTGACAGGGCTGCTCTGGAATGCGGCCTTGAGCAGGTAGCGAGGAGCCGTTAGGTGTATGTGGGGAGGACAGTAGGCTGCGGGCAGTGTGGTTGCGTGCGTGGCAGCCGAGAGATGAGTGAATGTGGTGTGCAGCGGCTAAGATTATCACGTACTGTTGTGGTGCTCTGTGTTGCATGTCACCTGCGGAGCGGATGAGGCAACCGACGAACGTGCAGATAGGTCGTCGCCGATGGAAGACCACTGGAAGCCGACCTGGCGCCTTCGAAAACCACAGAGTGATCTTGATAAAAAAAAACACGAAGTGTCGTATTGATGACCCAAACCTGCACCCTAGAGATTTTCATTGACCCGTTGTGTTTAGTGGAAGGACACTTAACAACACCTGCGGACTGATATGTGTAAACTATTATATTATAAGTGGATTGATGCATTGTATTTTAAAAGGAATTGTATTAATAAATATCAATGTTAGTTGTACGTGAAACGGTATTTCCGACCTGTATAGCACAATCTCAATTCCACTTTCCATTAATTTCATATACTAATAATGGTTTCATTGTTGATCAATTAAATAAAAAGTAATTTAAATTAAAAAGGGGAGTACAAGATGTACGCCTCAGTACTGGTGGGTCTTTCAACGGTATGCTAGTATCATCTGCAAACAGCATCATGTATTCATTATCACCTAGGATATGTGGGCGATCATTTATATACATTAAGATCAGCAGGGGGCCAAGAATTGAACCCTGAGGCACATCATATTTAACTATACCTCATTCTGAGTTTATAACATCTCCTGCATTACATCTTTCAATGATACACATTGCTTTCTATTTTCCGGGTATTATTTAAACCAGTCGTGGCTTACCACTAACTCAATAGTGTTCTAATTTACCTAGGAGAATCATATGATCAACACAGTCAAAGGCCTTAGCAAGATCACAGAATATACCTAAAGAATTTAATTTTTATGCATTGCTTCCAATATGTTGTTTACAAAGCAAAAATTGCTGAATCTGTTGAAATACCTTGCTTAAAACCAAACTGTGCTTTACTGAGTAGGTCATTCTTTTGTAGATGTGCATACACCCTTCTGTACACTGCTTTTTCGAAGATTTTTGAAAATGCCGATAGAAGTTATATGGGTCTGTAATTCTCAGTCATTGAGGTATCACCCTTTTTATAAAGCGGTTTGATTATTGACTTCTTGTGTGAGTCAGGGAAGATACCTTCTTAACAAGAATTATTACAAATATGACTAATAACTCTACTAATGCTGGTGCTACATTGTTTCACTGCATGGGTTGAAACCTCATCAAAACCAAATGACTTTTGATTTTTGAGGGATTTAATCATTTTTTTCAATTTCATTTTGACTGGTGGGAAATAGAGATATAGATGCTGTTTTTGGTGACTAGGATTTAAGTATTGTTGTAGCATCCATATACCCAATGCATTTTAATTTTATTTTTTCAGTAACTGTTGAGAAGTAGTTATTAAAAGCACTTCCTAAATAAGAAGGGTCATTTACAAGCTTATCGTTAATGCTAAGAGACATATATTTATGTTCAAAAGATGATACAGTTGTTTCTCTTTTAATAATGATCCAAATACTTTTTATCTTATTATCTATCATTACCGTGGCGCCACAATCTGACGATGAACTAGACGAAACAAATCGAAAATAAAGAATAAAATATTTTGATACCTCGCTTGGGTTTCGCATGTTAAAAATCAGTTATAGGTTCAGGCCTTATTTCAACCTAACAACCACCACTAGGTAGAAAATAAAACACCTATAATGCATTTCCACCGTGTTGATATAGTGGTTTTGGTGATTTTTTTTTTCAGGTCCAGGCTGGATCTCACCCTAACCTCCTCACTTTCGAGATACAATATCTCGAGAACAAAGCAAGATGCAAAAAAAGAAATTGCGATTTGTCTCGTCAAGTTACGTATGAATTCATCATCATGAAATTTGGTTATGCCGTAATTTTTCTCCTGGTGCTGGATGTATTTCAACCTATGCAGCTATGAAATTTGAACCCTAAAATTTAAATAGATTTTGGGAAAATGACATTTCAATTTTTTCAAATATTTGTATGTGCTAGGTATACCTACCCCCTTAAGTAGAAATTCTTTTATTTCAGCCAACATTTATTTCACAACTTACACTTAAAAAAATACTATCACAATCAGTGTTGCTTGTCTCCTCACTCCATTGTCTTTTTGTATCGATATCGTTCATAGATACTATTGAACTACTACACTCGTTCAGAGATACTACTGCGCTGCTACTGTTGCATCATATTGTTCTATTTTGTATACATTCTGCTATTGTATCGGAAAAGATCATTTGTCTCATGTTTTCTTATATATATATATATTTTACACACTCGTTTCAGAAACAATTGTACAAACTATTGAGTAATAGGTGGCTAATTATCAAGAAAAACGGTAAAGTTTTGGGTCTTCGACGTGTTAATAATGAGCTGCCCCATGGATCGATACTGGCTCCGTTCCTGTTCAATATTTACACGGCTGACTTGCGTCTGATAACCCAAGGAGAAGCAACACTATTACAGTATGCAGACGACCTTTGCATTTATACAGAAGCGGACTCAATCGAGGAGTGTATAAGAAGGCTAAGCAGGACACTACAAAGACTACAAAGCTGGCTTTTGAGCAATGGTATGAAGATATCCACTCACAAAACAGCCGCCTATATCTTTACAAGACATAGAATACCTACCTTCACGAGCATAAAAATAGGCCCATATACCTGCCCAGTTAAGCCTCACGTCAAGTACCTTGGCTTAACTGTCGATAACAAATTGAAATGGTCGACCCATATGAGGGGTGAATGTGAAGCATCATATAATGTAATACGAGCCACAACAGGTGTGTGGTGGGGCACCGAACCCACAGTTGCAGTCCACCTCTACAGGGCTCTCGTACGACCCATCCTTGATTATGGGTGTATCTTCTTTGGATTGGCGTCAGTTAACACACTATCAAAACTCAGTAGACTACAATACAAAATTCTGCGTTCCTGCCTTGGGGCCATGGGTTCGACTCCTACTGGTAGAAGCTAAGGAGCCTCCATTACACCTTAGAACGCAATACCTCTCAAATAAAGCACTACTGAAGTGGTCGCAATTCCTATAAAATGAATTGACTGAGAAAATCTCTCAACTGATGCTGCACTGCGTCACTAGCAGATACTGGTTTAACAGGAAGATGCCGTGCATAGTAGCAGCCTACATCGACGTACAACCTCTACAGATGCAAATCACTAAGTTATGACATTTAGGATGTTTGCCACTAACTAATATAATCTCATAAAAGAACTAAACATTCAGTTAGACTTCTACCATCAACGAAACTCACATTCTATCAATAACATTAGCGCAGCTCAGAGTGCAGTGGGGAGAACCTTTAATATATTACACGGATGGATCTAAATTCGCAGACGCGGTAGGAAGTGCATTCGTTGAGACATTCACAAAAAAGGTGCGGGAAATACAAGCTACCTCGTTCTGGAATCAAACTGACAGCGGAATTAACGGCGATCTTAGAAGCCTTACAGAATGTCAGCCATTCCGAACATAAGCCAGTTATTATCCTCTCCGACTCAATGTCAGCAATGCAGCTCCTAAAGCACCATACAACCACCGCGCATCCAAATCCTGTGGCCCTAGACATTATAAACTAGATAGCCATACTAGAGAAAAGGGGCCAGCCAGTCACTATGGCGTGGATCAAAGCGCATTGTGGGGTAGTGGGAAACGAAACAGCAGATGCGCTTGCCAAGGAAGGAGCCGTTTATTGGCGAAGTGAAACAACTCGATGTACCCTACTCTGACTACTTCAGTTACTTCAAAAATAAACTGATGACTTCTTGGGAGTTAGACTGGAAGACAGAAGCCCAGACAAAAGGAAGATTCTACAAATCAATACAGCAACATATCCCTATCAAACCGTGGTTCGACAAAAGCACATTCCCCAAAAAATTAGTAACATCGATAATTCGCCTGAGAACAAATCACGGGCGCTGGCGAAAACACCTCCATCGCCTGAACTTAGTTGATAACCCATCTTGCAACTAGGTAGCAATCAAGAAGAAACCCGAGACCACATATTTTTGGCAGCTGCAAATGCACTGCGGCCAGCGACACCCTCGTAAGTGCCTTGGTAAGGAAGGGACAGCAACTGCCTACATCTATACCAACTCTTCTATCCCCAAACAACTTAAGTGTATACCGGCTTCTGTACAACTTTGTTGTTAGAAACAATATAACGATCTAACAAAAATTCAGACTGTGGTGAAATAGACGGAAATATCCATATTCCATTAAAACTTGAGGTTCAAGATAATTTGTCTCTATATATGTTGTATGGCTACTTAAATATGTAAATAATCTAATATGTAAATAGCTAAATATGTAACTATAAATGTATGTCACATGGCTGTATGGCTACTTTCATAGTTAAATATGCACATAGTTATATTTGTAAATAGTTGATTATATAAAAAACTAAACATATAAACAAAAATGTATGTAGCATGGATGCATAATAAATTTAAAAAATTAAAGAAACCTAAATTTATTATTTGATTTTGACTAAGTCAGAAGTGGCCTAGCAACAGAGTTATTTACTCTAGCCTCCGTCAACTCTCTTAGGTGTTTGTTGTTTCATGCTGTTTATGTCAGACAACTTCCTACTCTACATGATTTGTCAAACAGGCCTGCAACTTGTTTCTTTAGAAGCCATTTGCTTATGAGCAGCATACCATACTACTTTCATTCCATGACTTTGTCGATGCGTTTCTGATTTACAATTACAGTGCTTAGCAGTCAGGGGGATGCTGTGACACCAATTTCTCAGTTGATACTCTTTCCTTGATCTTCTGAAATGATGTAACGTTACTTTAAAGTCTTCCAAAGTTTTCACAACCAGCGATGCTTTCTGTGCCTAATATACGATGCTTCCTTGTTGATTTTATGTTATCTCATCATTTACCTTTGTCTGGTGTTTTTTTATTATTATTTTTAATGACATTCGGCTACTTAGGCCATACAGCCAGCTCAATGTGATTATCATTACTCTTCCAGTGTATCAAATTCTCCACGACTATATTGCTACTAAGTATAGACACAAGGACACTACAGGAAGGGCAGGGCATTAACACACGCAACACTTCCCTCAGCCGGTCTTCGGCTCGCAGAGTCAGTGTTCTATCTCCCTTTGCTACCCAGTACGGCTGGTGTATTATTTAATCCAAAATAAAACTGATAAGCACGATGTTTACTGAATCTCCCTATCTGTTGCCTTAAATAACAAACAATTGTCTCTGAATATATTCCTTGCTACGGATACTGGAAGGATTTTTAAGGATGACTGTTGAGAAATCACTGATATTGAATATCCATTCCAGCGTTCGGCTGAAATAACCTTATGAAACAAAGGAAACTGAAAGCTGTAGGCCAGAAAGGAAATTTAGTACCTGTTTCTTCCTGACCCCAATCCCAAACGTCACTGTTCCCTTGTCACCTTCATTTTTTAAGCAAACATAAAACGTTTTTCCTCTCTAGGAGGGAGGTTCTTGGTGCAGTGCACAGTTGATCTCATGTTTCATTTTCTTTTTCTCCAACTCTGAGGATTTTGGTACTCTGCCCTATCGACAGATTTTTCTGTCTTCATCAGGGCAATGGTTCATTACCTACTTTTCTACACCTCCCATCTGCAGCGCCAGAATTCGTTTGCATGTATTATTAACGCGTAGTGGATGATGGCACGCCGAGAGGTCGCGTGCTCTCCATCCATTACGGCGGCGGCCGTGCTGACAGCCTGCTGATGGGCGCCGTCAGTAATGGAGGTCAGCATCGCCACTCGCCCACGGGCTCTGGTCCTGATGGCACAGTGCTCACCACGCACCAACCTAGACACGGCGATACATCAGTCTGCACGTTTCTTTTAGTCTCGAGCCACCAGTCTTCCGGCCTCGGGCATGGGCATGGGTGTTTAGTATAAGTGTTGTGTGTGTGTACATGTCGTGTCCGTCCTGTGGTGTCTGGAGTTACTTGCAATTAATATACTATGGAGAAGCTGAAAACACTGGACGATCTGAAATCACACGTGAGCTGGCTGTATGGCCTAAGACAAGCAAAATGCCATTTTAAAATAAAAAGGAAGCTCCATTCTGTCGGATTCGAACTTGCCCAGTATGTATTACTTGCGCTACTAAGTCTACAGCCATGATTTAAAAATCAAAATCTGATAATCGTCGAATGAAAAGAAATACCAGATGTTTATTCGACCTAGGTGATGGCAAACATTGTCAAATTCACTATTGAATATCGCTTCGAATAACAAGAGATAACTGTCGAAGATACTACCTTTCCATTAGATATTTGTATTCAGTACGAGAATATGATTTAAGATTTTATTATTTCGTGACAGACGGTGAAGGAATTTTGCAAGCTACACAAGTAGGTTTAAAAATGCAAAAAAATAAAATAAAAAATAATGGCGAATCTTCCGGGTGTAAATATAGCGTCTGAAGTAGTCACGTGTTTTTCAGTGAATATTAAAGCAATCTAAGCTTTAAAATGTCTAATACAGTTTAAGAATATTGTGAAACACACACATATTGGTATAAAACGTAACAGCAAATAACTCACAGTTTAACATGGGGTTAAATGACTGAGTACAATATGGTATCGTGAGGTGCGATTGTTCAGAAAGTTAAGTGCGCATACGCAGATCATTGCAGCGCATGCGCACTTGACGCGTTACGTCTAACACGTAACACTGACAAATGTTTCACTGCCGTGCCCAAAGAAGTTTCATTTCAGCAAAAAAATCTTATGACACAACCCGGAGGTTGGTTGAATCCTCCCAAAGGAGGCGTATGGAGCCTGTGTGTGAGAGGTAGGACGGCCAGTTCCTTTCCTCTGGGATTTACAGCTTAACGAGGAAGAGTGATCTAGCGTACATAATACGAATAAAGTACAGACCCATTAAAAGACCCATTAAATTTGTCTATATCAAGAGTGGAGCAGCTCACTTCAATTGCACAAGGCGAACGATTCAAAATTACAGCTTTGCGCATGTAACGAGACGTGGGATTATGTTTTATTCCTCCCTGATCATGGTGGCACAACACGTCAGGAGGCCTCGTCCCTCTGCTGCCTCGTCGCTCTGCTGCCACGTCGCACTCGCACTCCCCGGCTAATGGAGGCTGGCCTTACCCTGCCCCCTGCATGCGGCCTCCCGCAACAATCGTGTTGTGAAGAACATTAACCTCGATTCCACGCTGCGGGAGAGACCACGCCCCTTCTCTTTCCCCGCAGCAATTTGCCTTCAACTTCTTGCGGTTTAATAAGCTGCTTTATACTGGATTATGGACTCAAAGTCGTACCTGTATGCTTCATTTCCTTAATGCTAAAATAATGCGAAGTAACATTACTTTCGTACATTATACATCATTTGCAAAGTTGCTTTTCTGGAGCTAGTAATAAGGAACAGTATGGATGACTTGTAAGCAAACCAGAACTTGCCCGGAAGAGCTATAGAAAGTTCATACAAAAAATATTAGGCATATGTCTTAAAAATGAGACTAGAAATAAAATGAAGACACTTTGGAGTGCAGTAATAGGAGAAGTTATGGTGTGCACATGTGGTGGATACTGTTTTGGATAAGGGGGCGTCCATTAATTTTTCGGAAATCCAGACCCTCCCCCCCCCCCCGTCGTGAGATTTCGCCGGAGCCCCCTCCCCCCTATTTCACCTCACGTACTTTATATACCCCCGTAATCATTTCCCCGTTTCCATGCAACAAATGTAATTTAATGGCGTGCAAGGAAGGGATAATGGTCACGCGAAACAGAATTACACGCAATAATGACAATGCCAAAGCAAAAGAAATAAATAGTTTAAAAAAGATCTTAGGACGAAAAAATCTGAATGCTACTATTGAACACCAAATTAAATTGATAAGGCATATTCCATCAAATAGAAAAGGAATGGTTTTTACAACACAGTCTATCAGTCTCTTACACAAAAAGACTAAGAAACTTTTGTCAAGGTATGTAATAACTATTCTGCTTCATTACTCTTTTTGGTACTAGCAAAAACAGAAAATGGTAACTGCAGGACGAGAAAAACATTTACTGACTAAATCGCAAAATGTTACGTCAAAATTCTAATTATGTAACAATTACGCAAAACGTGTCATAGAGATCAAAAACATTAACATTAACAGATATAATAAAGAGCTAGAAGATTTAATTAGTTAGAAGGAAAAGCATAATCCTTAGGTATATTACTTAATGACATACACAGCTTTTCATTCCATATTACGTATTTTTTTAAGCAATATACTGTGACAAAACTAGAAATCCCAAAAACAAGTTTATCTAGTTTAGCAGACTGTCAGAAGACTTTCTAACATTTCTACTGTTAATGTGCAATTTCCAACAAGTCTTATTCTATTCTAAATATTTCAATCAACAAACGCTTTGAGCACATTGGCGTCAAACATATGAGCATAGTTGCCACGAACAGTTCCACGTCTCTTTCATGATTAAAATTCGTACCTGTTGTTAAGAGAACTAAAAAAAAATATCATTCAACTATACCGTTATCACCCATACTACACTTTTCGTGTTGTTACATGCCGTGAAACCTACAGAAAACCAGAGTTCGATCTTTCGAATGTCATGAAACTTATGCCAGTTACTTGTGTAGTTGCAAGTACCGTTTCAGAATTCCTGAAGGATTATACTAAAAACACAAAACACCAACTCTAAAATGCTTAAAATTGAAATACACGCATCCACTCCCATTAAGGAATCCATAACGGATAGGCAAATAAGAAATTTCGAGTGAAGCGAATACTTATCGTCGGGATGCCGAGATCAGTTGAAATACATAAACAGTTTCCATGAGTTAACTGTACTATCCTTTAATAGATTGTGGAAAGAAGTATAAAAAAAATATATTTCCTATCTTCTAGATCGTTAAGAAAATTTACAGTAAAAAGGAAATACTAATTCGGAAGTAATAGAATTGAATGATGGACACCAAGGTATATTCGATATATTGTAGCAAACGCTTAATTTTGCGTTAAAAGCATTGGCGAATTTTGCTAGAATTTAATTTTTTTATGAAACTACGTTATTAGAGCTTAATGAGTCAAAATCAGCAAGTATCAAAAGCAGAATCCACTTAGATAAAATCCGTTACGCCAACATACTGGACGTGATTTCGATTGCTCGGCAACCTTTGGCGAGTCAGATATGTCCGACAAGAGCCGCTTGGTCACATAGGAAATTTCAAATAAATAACTGCATTTATTTTATCTGCGCTTATATCGTTAAAAGGAAATTCAAAATAAATAATTGTGTTTCAATTTATTTACACTAATATTGTTAGAAGGGAGTGTAACTACCATGACAGCTAAAAAGCAATTTTCTGTTGTGAATCAGAGATTTAAAAAAATTATAAAAAAATAATGTGAGGAAAAGGTATAAAACATTATAATGCTACGTTAGGTTAAATTTACTTGTTGCTTTTTGTTTATTTTCGGATACTAGATGCAGAAATCCATGTAAATAAAAGAGCATCTATCATAGTTCCTGGAAACAAGTGACATCATAAACTAAGAATTTTTTTAACAGAAGAAAAAAACAGGAAATTTTATTAAAATTCAGAGAAAGTTTACACGAAAAGTAAGTTTTCACAAGTATTTCAAACAAATAAATAATAGTTGTTCGTTTTTGAAATTACAATTCTCTTAGAAACTTTTCCATAACAATAACATTTTTATCGCTTACAATAAAATGCAGTTATTTAAAAACATAATAGGTAAATACATCTAGTACCTGCTCATAGTAAGTTTAATCACATCATGAAAAATATCAGCAAAAAAGATGAAATTAAACGCTATTCGTTTTTTCTTGTAAACTTATCCAGAACAAATTCCTACTACTAACGTAGGTGATATCCGTCATTATTGACGGGTATTTATACTAGTTACATCACTGTTAATGAGTAAGAAATCATTGCAACAAATATATTTATTGAGGTAAGCAAAAGCTTATATAAGAATCGTATAAAAGTTAAAGAAAGTAAAAGTAATGCTTTTAAATATCCTTCAGTCAAGGCGTTGTGGGAAATACTGCTTTACAGCTGAGACCAAAATTGTAACAGTGTAAGGATACGCTATAGTTTATATACAACCAGAATAAATTAATTCCCTCATGTCACAAGTATTACAATTAAGATTGAAAAAAAATGTTAAAATTCTAATATTAAACTAGAGCTTCAACAGAACGTATGAAATTAAGTCATTTGTTAGAAAGAAAGATAAAAAACTGTCAGTATCAAATATCACAAAGCTGAGTCTAATGTTATGTGATTTATTGTTTCCGCAACAGTAAAGGTTGCCATTAAAAAGCAAACAATAAGCTGGGTTTCA
This sequence comes from Vandiemenella viatica, assembly GCA_031002005.1. Lineage (NCBI taxonomy): Eukaryota > Metazoa > Arthropoda > Insecta > Orthoptera > Morabidae > Vandiemenella > Vandiemenella viatica. Next base: position 60,655,548 of record JARYHS010008075.1, on the reverse strand, counting down.
CCGATTATTGTAAAATTACTTTTAATCGTGTAATATGTTAGATTAAAGTTAATTCTTAATTTTGTATAAAAATAATCTTGATAATTTTCAACAAACTTGGTTGCGGCGTTAAGCATTTTAAGTCATTACTTGTTACCCTTAAATAATCTTAATTTCACGATATTATCTTTTACATCGTTATTTAAATTTTACTGGCAGACGGACCAAATACAAATTCTCAGTTGTTTCACTTTTAGCTCACTGTGATTACAATATATGATATAACAATTGCGATAACCGTTCCAGAGTTCATCGCAGTAGAAAGTGGTTTCTAAGTTAAAAATTAAAAAAGCAATTTGCTTAAAATGTGTAAATTTTAAGTAAATATAATAGTGTTCATCTTGTGTAAAAGACCGACCGTTTCAAACAATTAAAGAACCCAGCACTTCTAATGCTAAGATACATCTACATCTACATCTACATCCATGCTCTGCAAATCACAAACATTGTGGGTGGCAGAGGGTGCTAAGCACCATTCCTAAACCCGCCCATTCCAATCCCGAATAGTGCGAGGAAAGAAGGAATACATATAAGTATCAGTACGGCATCTTATTTCTCTAATCTTATCCCTCTGGTCATTGCGACCTAAATAGGTTGGCGGAAGAAGTATTTCATTGCACTCGAAATTTAAATTTTTTCCGCATATTCTCCAATAAATTCGAACGCAAGCTACGTCGTCTGTCTTCCATACTATCCCAGCCCAATCTATGTATCAATTCTGTGACGCTTTCATAAGGGCTGTTACAACAAGTCACGAATCTAGCGGCTCTCCTCTGCACCCTCTCAACTGAGTCAATCAGAACCTTGCGATACGGATCCCAAACCCCACAACAGTAATCCAGATGCGGACGCACTAGTGTTTTATACGCTATCTCCTTTGTTTGAGCATTACAATTCCTCAAATACGACCTATGAAACGTAATTTAGAATTTGCCTTGCCTACGACGGAAGTTATGTGCATGTCCCATTTCATGTTGCTTTGTACTATCACCCCCAGATACTTCACGGAATCAACCGTGTCAACAGGTGAATTGTTTATTTTGTACTCGTGAACAACCTGATTCTTCTTGTTACTTATCCGCATTGCCTTGCACTTTTTGCAATTAAGTGTAAGCTGCCATTTACGGCACCAATCGAAAATAGCATCCAAATCACGCTGAATTTCTAAGCAATCGTCGGAGCACCTTATTTCCCTATAGATAACCGCATCGTCGGCAAACAATCGCAACCAGCATTTGACGTTGTCACCTAGATCGTTTATAAATATTAAGAAAAGAAGTGGACCTATTACACTTCCTTGAGGAACGCCCGAAGTAACATTTACCTTAGAAGAGGCTTCCCCGTCAACAACGACATATTGTGATCGACCAGTTAGAAAATCACGTATCCACTCGCAAATCTGAGCCGAAATACCGTAAGCTCGAATCTTCGCTAAAAGTCGGTTGTGTGGCACAGAATCAAAAGCGTTCTGAAAATCCAAAAAAACCGCATCAACTTGCGAACCTGCATCGTTTCATTATGTCGTGGGAAAATAGGGCCAATTGTGTTTCACACGATCTCTTCTTCCGAAATCCGTGTTGACATGGTGTAAGTAACTCGTTCTCATCTAGAAACTTCATTATTTTTGAGCATATGACATGTTCCAGAATTCTGCTGCAGACCGATGTTAGAGATATGGGTCGATAATTCCTAGGATCACTCCGATCTCCTTTCTTAAAAAACGGGAATTACCTGGGCTATTTTCCCGCTAGAAGGTACTTTTCTCTCTTCTAGTGATTTACGGAATATATCTGACAGAAATGGTTCAATATCCTCCGCGTATTCAGAAAATACTCTTACCGGTATACCATCGGGACCCGGCGCTTTACCCCACTTCAGGAGTTTTAATTGCTTTACAATTCCTACGCTATCAATTTCTATCGGATCCATCTCTAATTCCACACGATGTGGTAAAGTGGGGATGTTCTCCATGTTTTCTTGCGTGAATGAATTTTTGAATTCAGTTTTAAATAAGGTAGCCTTGCCGCGGCTGTCTTCAACCTCCCGTCCGTCTTTTATTAGAACTGGCTTATTGTTCCCACTACAACTAACTTTTTTTACTTACGACCAAAATTTCTTAGGGTTTTCAGTGAGGCTCTTAGAGAGAGAATTTTCACGAAAGTTATTAAATGCCTCACGCATCGCGTTCTTAACACGTCCCCTTATCTCCTCTAACTTATCTAAATCAGTCCGATGCATCGTCCTTTTTGATCGTGCATGTATCTTCCTTTGCTTCTTGAGTAACCTTTTAACCTTCCGTGTGTACCATGGGGGATCGTTCTCTTCCCTGATTGTCCGTTTCGGTATGTGCAAGTTCATACCTTCCCCGAGTATATGTAGGAATCGATGCCACCTCTCTTCAACGGTGCCTCCTGCTACTGAGAAGGTGTGGTAATTATGCCTCAAATACTCTTTTGAAGCCTTTTCGAATCTGTAAACGATCCTCTCTTTTCTCTTTCTGCGCATGGTTGTTAGTTTTACTGTAGCAATTACAGCTTTGTGATCACTTATTCCTGCGGTGGTAGAAATATCCGTGAATAGTTCGGGCCTATTTGTAACAACTATATCTAAAATATTTTCGTTACCGTTGAGGCATCGCGTTGGTTCAGTTACGAGCTGTTCAAGATGGTGTTCTGAGAAGAGGTCTAGAATGATTTCGCAAGCTGCTTTATCCCTGCCCCCAGTAACGTGAAAGTAATTAGTCCAGTCGATATCTAGCAAGTTAAAATCACCTCCTAGCATTATTGTATGGTCCGGAAATTGCCGTGCTATATTATTTACATTATTTCTCAAGGCCTCGGCAATATTTACGCTTGCATCGGGTGGATGATAGAACGAGCCTATCACAAGTTTTGTCCTAGCTACGTTGAGCTTGATCCATATGATTTCGCAGACAGTATGGACATCTATTTCGCTACATGGGAGGTACTTCCTAACAGCTATAAATTCACCACCTCCTTGGGAATGCAACCTATCCTTACGGAAAATGTTCATGTTACTATTAAAAATTTCGCCGGAACTTATATCTGGTTTTAACCAACTTTCTGTGCCTATTACGATATCAGCATCTGTACTACGAATAACGTTTTCGAGTTCAGGCTGTTTATTACAAACACTTCTGCAGTTAACTACTAGAACTTTGAATGTTCGGGATTCTTTTAAGCTACCCCTAACACGCGGTGCTGAATTTATCTTGGCTGTCCGCAACTGAATTTCCTCCTCAGGGTCATCCTCCCTCAGCCAAAAAAACCCCCCAATGCACTCCACATGGCCCCTGCCACCCGTGTAGCCGATTCCCGTGTGTAGTGCACCCCTGATCTATCCAAGGGATTCCTACAAGACTCAACCCCAGGACGAAGATCAAGGAATCTGCAGCCTTGACTATCACAGAAGCGCCGTAATCTCTGGTTCAGCCCCTCAACACGGCTCTGAACCAGAGGTCCACAGTCAGTCCTATCGATAATGCTGCAGATGGATAGCTCAGCCGAAATCTTGCGGCAAATGGCCACAGAGTTCACCCTTTCTGCAAGTTGCCCAAAGGACGAGAGGATAGGCGGCAAGCATCATTGGTGCCGACATGAGCTACAATCCGCAGCTGGCTGCACCCCATCCGTTCAATGGCATCCGGGATGGCGTGTTCCACATCTCGGATCAGACCCCCCGGAATACACAATGAATGGATACCGGAATTCATCCCCGACTTCTTCGCCATTTCCCTAAGGGGTTCGATAAAGCGCCTAACGTTGGAGCTACCGACCACTAAAACCCCATTCTGCAGTTGTCCAGACTTAGCGGGCTGTGGGGCTGCCAACTCACAGGTCGACGATTGCAGGACTGAATCAGATCCAGACAATGCGTCAAACCGATTGGACAGAGGTACAAGCTCGCCTTCTTGGGAATCAAGCTTGCACGACTGTCCCCGCATGCGCCGTCGACGTCCAGACACCACACGCCAGTTACGGCAGCTTCCAGCTGTGTAACTCTTGTTACCAAAGCTGCAAGCTGGGTGCGCAGGTCAGTCACCTCACTCGTATACATTCAAAATTGTCAACTACACATTATAAATTTAGGTAACACATTTAATAAGTAGACATGTTGAAGGTGCCTAAGGACTGTGTAATATTGTAGAGCCTGTCGCAGAGATAGGGAAGATGCACGTAATGTTACACAAATCACTGAAATATATTTTCTGTCTTTTAAAAAGAGCATTGAAGTAAGTAAATTACGAGCTTCTGATTGGGCTAACATATCACAGCGGCTCTGTAGGCTCACAGTGAATGTGGTGGGTTAGCGGTAATGCTCTGGCCTCGCATTTGGGAGGACGCGGGTTCGAATCTCAGTCCGACCTTCCAAATTTGGGTTTTCCATGGTTTCTCCAAATTAATCTAGGGGAATGAAGGGATAGTTCCTTCAAAAGACCATAGCTGAACTCTTTCCCGTTCCTTGCCGCCAGTCCTTTCTTGCCTCTAATGATCTCGATGTCGACGAGGTGTAAAGCCATAATCCGTAGGCTTCAAGTTGGGACGAGAGAGACAGTACACGACCAGCCAACATTTACCCTGGTGAAGAGAAGTCTGGATGCCGACACAGACTGACATCCAACTTGGGACGAGAATGCAGACGATAAATATTCCGCTGGTCATCTGTGCAACTGCCCGAGCAGCTATTCACGTTTTCCTGTAACCGGGCCCCTCCTATCGCGTGCGAAAGGCGACCAGAGTTCTTAGCGAATTGAAGGCGGCTGCCGCCGGCATGTTAGGGGCAAGTGACCGCGGGAACAATGAAACCCTCGTACAGTCATATAACAAACTACTGCACAATGGAGAATTTTATACTGTTAAGGGTCTTCACTTGCTCAAAGAAGATCGAATGACGTTAACCACAAACTAATTACAGAAATTCCACTGACTATATTAACTTTCGGACTTGTTTTCTTCACTTTGAGCAATGTTAAGATTTTTCCTCCTTTTCAAGCAGGGTAATGCAACTGATCCAAAAGGATTTTAACGTTTCAGTAATACAAATCTATTTATAAATATTTATTTATTTCGTATGGCAGAAAAACAAAACAATAACTAAATTAAATATTTATAAATATAATGAAGGAAAACTGAGGAAACAGGGGTACACAAATTTAAGCGGTCTGAGCCCAAACTAAGTTTTCTTCTGAAGTTGAGCGATCATTTTCTGTTCAAGACAGAATCTGACATTCATCACATTGAAATGAAGAATGTGACCGAGCAGTTCTTTCAGTATGAAGGCAACCGAAGAAGGAAAGGTTTGGCTTATCTGTTGTGAATATTTTTATCTTTTTTGTTCATTGTTATACTAAGATCTTCAATTCTAAAGACTTAACAACGCAGCACATGGCTCCAGGAAATCTAAGCATGAAACTCCTTACTAATCAAATTTTTCAAGGCCAACAAAATATATTAAAAAACATTTTTCATATTACATACTACTTGAATGCAAGTGCACCCCCTGGTTTGAAATTATCACCTTATATATTAAAGTCATTTTCTATTCTATTTTTTTTCCACTTTTGTATAGTCCAGAGACTACCAACAGTTTAGTTGGCAAGGTGCCAATGTCTACATTAATTTTATACAATCATTAGTTCAATATCTGGAGATAAAATTACAAAACTAATAACAGCAATATCATTCATATGAGAATATAAGGGAAGTAAATACAAGAAACTATCTTTTTTATTCATTATAAAAAAACACAGGTTTGTTTAGTTTCTTTCTGATTGACACTTTCTGCTTTTCATTGTGCATTTTTTGAAACATGATATATTCTCTGCCTGACAAACATATCAATAATTTTCGATCGCGTCGACACGTCTCAACAGTACAAAAGTATACACTGAAAGCTACCATTTGCCCCCAATATAGCGGCAGGCGCATCGTTCAATTTGCGAAGAAACACTAGCGTCGTTGCTCCTTCTAGTGTATCATATTCAAATTTCTTTGCCTGTAACAGATCTCCAAACACTGCTTTAAGAAGGCAACTTCTCTGAAACCACTATCCAGCATCAACCGTAAATTCTTCACTGTAGCAGCGCCTTACAAATATGGTGAGTTTTAAGGTAGTTCATCACGCGTTACAATCCACGAGCAGTACAAACGGTGAAAGATCGAGGTTAGAGCCCTCGTGTAGTTTTTTCTTATGAAAGAAGCCAAATTTGAATACATAAGTGTAATAACTTTAACATAAAAAGACTTAACTTTCTTGCAAACCAAAAACGATGTAGTAGCTACGAATCTCTCTCAAACCTACCTCCCTCACACATAAATCATTTCTTTCATCGACACAGAGACACTTTCCGTCAACCATGCATGGGAGAAACGATCATTTCACATAATCTGCAAAAAATATTCAGTTCTTATTTAAAATAGTCATTTTTTACCCCGCGTAATTTAACTTCACGTACTTGAAATCTGTTTGTGCTCTCTTACATTATTTTTGTTTACTTATGGCTTCACGCGTCGTTGAAATTGAGGCCATTTAAGGCGTGGGAAACCAGGAATAGGAAGGGATTCAGCGATGGCCTTCGAAAGCTCAAACGTACAGCTAACATCTTGATCCTCTTATTCAAAGCCATTACAAAAAAAAAGCTCTGTAACGCGTTGTGAATAACTTGGGTGTACTTTCTTTAGAAAATAGATGATAAATAAATCACAATATTCGGGACATTGGCTCCGAGTGACATCTCATCTTGTTTCTGAAATTCAATAACGCAAGCATGTATTATACATATGGTCCTACAGCAAGAAAAGAAATCTAAACCCATTTTCCACAGATAATCGTTTCCAATATTATTTGTTTCATTAATCTGGCTCAAGCAAATCACTGTTTAAGATTCACATAATTGTAATGTTTTGACTTTACTAGTAGCGCAAGGTACTGTGTGATAGAACTCAGAAGCAATGTTTCGAATCTGTTACACTGGGTTTTTGTGAACTGCATTACGTGTTCTTTCCCGACGTATAACTGCTGCTATCTTATCGTTCACTTTCTTTTATTCTGGTGAAATCGAGAAATTTGTATAAGATATTCTGCTATCGTATATAGAAGATTGAATTTTTTTAAATAAATTGAGCAGTTTATGATATAAATTTTAAAACAGTAACCAAAGTGTTGGAACAGTTTGTTGTCTCAGTGGTTTAGGCGACTGACTGGAGATCTTAAGGTCCCCGGTTCGAATCACAACATGATGTAGTACACCAGAACGCTTCGGTGGTTAGTATTAAGTCCTAGGTCCCCTATACCCGGTAGGATTACCGGGTCAGGTTCGTTAGCCACGACAAGAGGCGCAATTGCGCAGTGAATGGAAAACTCTGTCACTTAGCAGTTGAATAATCCTTTGGGATCTCCCGGCCAAAAATTCCAGGCGATGATATTATATGACGAAAGCATTTTGGCCATTCAAACCTGAATAGGGCTACAAGCTTGTCAGTAATTATTTATCGACCAGGAAATATCGGTGATTGTCGCTTGAGATTATTTTACAGCTTAATTAAAAAAAATCAGCATTTTAAAAACCAGCAGAGAGTATGATTTGGAGGTGACCAAGAGCAGGTATTTTAATATAAACAAACAAAAGAATAGTTAATTTGGCATAAACAAAATAATTAGCTTTCCTCAGAACTAAGTTTCAGCCTTTTCATCAATATTTTTTTTTTAGATCTTTACAGTTTGTAGACACCAAGATCATTAGAACAGGTAAAAGATTAGTGTCAATAAACTTAAAGAGATTCGGAAATGGAACACCCCTCACGATTCAAATGAAGTGATTTCGGGGAGCCATAGGCCCTAAATGCAAAACCCGCAGTCTGGAGGATGAAACCGGGATAGAACCTGTGTCCTCGAGAACACGATGTTCAGATGTTGGATCCTACAAAACGGGGTCGGTAGTTAGAACTACTCACGGAAACTAAAACATTTGCACCGCCGAGTTACGCTAAACTGTACTGCTGGCTCCAACTTTACGCCAAAAATTTAAAGTTTTTCCTGCAAAAACATTGCTTCCCACTGGTTTCATGATGAGAATTCCAGCTTTGGGGCAGAGCATCAAGCTTAGTGTTATGTACTTATGACAACGATTTGTGCACCCAACGCCAAGTAATGAATGTTATAGCTAACTATATTTTTAGTTATCGATGAACATTTAAGCTCTGTGCCGACACGCATGCTGTAAATTTGAAAACTGAGCTTCAAGACGTGACAGCTTGTATAATCAGAAATCTGAAATTACTATGCACCGTCCCAAGTCAACTAATCTGTTCAAACAGTCAAAAAATTACGTTGATATAAATCAGAAATGATTTATAGGTAAAAGGAATAAATCTAGTTCTTACTATTCCTGTCACTCAAGTTTCAACTCATTCTGCCGTAGCGTAGAGCGCCGTTATTTACATTACGATACAAGTTAACTGCACCACTTTGGTTACCTTTCAGAAACTGGTGCTAATCTGTTGAAATTTACATCAGTCACTTGGTCAACATGTCCTCTTCACGTTTTGCGATCATACATTGCGGAAAAGTAGCTAGAAATTTAATTAAAAATGTCAAAATATGAAAGGCTGAGCAACTGCTAAATGCTTTCAGCACTGCTAAAATAAATAAAAATTAGCGGTACAGGGATCATTTCAACCTAAACAGTTTCGTTTTGTCATAGAAATCGTGGTTAGGTTGAAAAATGGCCTGGGCCAAATGAAGAAAAATTACGAAATTTTGGCTATGCGGCATCCAACACGCAATGGCGTGTGTGTTTACAATGGAAGCAAACGATTATCTCTGGTTGCTCGTTGCAATGTAAGATGGCGGGCATCACCGTATTACAACTCGGATAAATATTGCCTGTTTGTCAATTTTTTACGACTTTTGACAACAGAGTAGAGCTGAAAAGGCATAAAAACATTACAACAAAGGATTAAATCAACATTTTCAGAGACTGTCACTGATTTTTTCAACGTAGGCGGCATATAACGGTTGAGCGTCATGTTAAATTTCGGCATTTTTAATTAAATTTCTAGTGACTTTTCCGCAATGTATGATAGCAAAACGTGAAGAGGACATGTTGACGAAGCGACTGATGTAAATTTCAATAGGTTAGTACCAGTTTCTCGAAGGTTTCCAAAGTGGTGCTGTTCCCCGATACAACCTTTGGGATGTTGTTTCATTATTATTATTATGTGCTACTACCAAGCTTGGTGGGTGAACTGTAACGTTCTGGCCTCGCATTCGGGAGCACGTGTGTACGAATCCTCGTCCCGCCATCCAAATTTGGGTTTTCCAAGATTTCCCAAAATCATTCCAGGTGAACACCGGAATGATTACTTCGAAAGCCCATGGCCGTATTACCATTGCTTGTCTCAGTCCTTCTCGCCTCTAATGACCTCGACGTCGACGAGGAGTAAAACCAAAAAAAAATTTGATACTGAGGCACGCACTGTAACGGCATAAGTACTACTGTAAAAATTACGAGGGATAACTACATAACAATTATTCATTATTTAGTAGCTTATATCATTTGGATGCAGAAATTAAAATATACATCCCAGGAATGTTGTAATTATGCATAAATCAACATTTCTACTGACGCGAACTTACAACGCAGTTTTCAGTCGTCGGGATGGCAGGAATGACTGATGGCCGATAATTGCAAGCTTCGGCGCGCAAATTACAACGTCGCATGTGTCATTAACGACGGAAATAGTGATTGTTAGCCAGTTCCTTAACATCACGACAAAGACATTCCGTCGACTGACCTTATCCAACGGCCGCGCGTGTGTCCCTAATGATCAGGCTGGATGTATGGTTAAATACGTACAACTGTCGGTTTTTTTATGTGGTTTCCAGGGGGTACACTGGATGCCTCGTGTTGCCTGGTGACAGAGCTCATGTACGACCACGACTACCGCCTCTGTCATTATAATCCTACATTATCGGTGTAACGTGTCACAAACTGTCTGTGAACCGTGAAAACTGTCTTGTGTGATAAATGTCAATTTGTGTAAGTGAACTGTGTAGTTGTTGGGATGCAACTTGTGTACCGTCCCCTTCATTGTTGGAAACTGCCTAAAAACTACAATCAGGTAAGTGGGTACGCCAAGTGTGACAGGTATATATAGTTGGAGGGAAAGCGAAGTGCGATGTTGAAGGAGTTAGGTTGGGAAGACCTGGAGCACCGAAGGCGTTGCTCTCGACAGAAGCTAATTGAAAAACTCTCGACTGACGTATTTCTGAATGACAGAAAACAAATATTTCTTGCTACCAGCAACATTCATATCTCGGAATGACCGCGAAAATATGATAAGAGAAATCAGGGTCAGAACCGATTCATTTCTGTACTCATTTTTTCCACGAGCGATTAGAGAGTGGAATAGAAAGGATTTACCGGACGACTAAACATAAAATCCGACAGGAGTAGCTTTCGATAAAGTACTCTGGCCAGCCTGATCTGGGTTTTCCAGGCGAATGCTAGGATGGTTCCTCACAATAGCCCATGGGTGCCTCCTGCCGTATCCCATATATCCCTCCTAAACCATTACCTTCCCGGATAGGTGCAATGCACCCTCCGCCACACACTTTAGTGAATCGCGGATTTGAACCAATGCCCGTTGTTTCTTTCCAATCCAATATAGCGGCGCTTTAACATGCCTAGGCCTTGTAGATCTTATTCCGATCAATACGGAAATCATGCCATATCAAGTATTTCCTCTACATTGAACAGTAGTTGCTTGAGAGAACGCATCCAATAATAAATCCAGTGCACTGTTATTGGAAACCTTCGGCTAAGCGATTAAGTAGTACTAGCCTTTTTCCGTTCTTAATCACTTTCTGACAAAGTAAAACAGATTCCTAAATTTATCACACGAAAATCCTGTAACCATTGACAACGGGACAGTGACGGAGATCCAATGCACATATGGCGTGATAGGTACGCTCGTGTCTGACGTTCGGAAGGGGATTGGAACATCAATAGAAATGAAGAATAATTTACAAAAAACGTTGAAGGAATTTAAAAATCAAATTCCTAGAGGGCAAAGGCAGGAGCTTACAGAAAAGGGGGAAAAATGGGTGTGTAGGGAACTTGCCACCGGAACGTGCCCTCCATCGCAATTATATTATATTAAACCTACAACAGGCTGATTCCAAAAATAAGCAATAGGATTAAAATAGCTGTAAACTCCTACAGTTCTGTTTCACAGTTATTACTGGACAAAAGTTTTCCTCAGGCATCAAAAGCATGTTTATACTACCTGCTCTCCGCCCTAACCTATGGGTTAGAAGCTGTTGCACTGGCTGCGTTGTCTCTTAGCAAAAGGGACACAGCTGGATCAAGTGACAGAAATTAAATCCCCCAGGTCTGGTATGCAAAAGGCCATACAAGAAACAATTATAAGCAAATCATTAAGAGTTCAAATTGGACTGCAAGAAAGCGTTTTGGACATTTTATGAGAACCAAAATCAGGTGATGAGAATGTTGCTGAGTAGATTATCTAAGATGTATTTTGAAAAATCAGGAACTTTAAAAATACTCGACAGAATATCGTGAGATAGCTAGATGATGCAAGTGTACAAAGACCTGGCTCCTCGTAGACCAGAGTGCTGGAAGAGAAGTTGTGGGAAGACAGGAAAGAACGAAAAAAAATTTTTCATTGCCCTAGATGGACTGGAAGAACAATTATAACGATTTTCCAATAGCTACTAAGACCGTCTGCAAGCGTCTTCTTAGCTACCATTTCACTTAACCGCTTCTGGTCCTGGAATGTCGAAGCTACTGTCTTCTCTCTCTCTCTCTCTCTCTCTCTTTGCCCGTAGCGGCATAAAGTTCCTCCGTCTGCACAGCAATGAGACACCATACCACTGTTTGGTTTATATATTTTTTTTACTAGGTGTAACCGAAATCTCGGGGTTTTTATTGTATACATGCCGTAAATATCTATCTACACAGGAACTTCCAGATCACCATGTAAAGAAGTAATCATGACTTTCCATTGTTTACGAAAATTACATGTGTAAAAATCCTTCTTAACAACGAAATTAATGATTAAATGTAGCTTCATACACATTTACAAGGTTACGTTTGTTATAAGTAGCCCCGACTTGCCTCGCAGTTTGTTTCGCTTTTTAAACAATAGAACAAATGGTCATAAGGTGTTAAAACCATGCGATAAGGGTTCCATGCCAATCTAAATTTATGCTCTCTACCCTACTTTATAAAGTAAAATTTTCCAATAACTTTATCTACGTGAGATTAAAATCTGCTTTCAAGCTTATTCGTTTGCTAAATTGTAAAAGAATGACCAAAATGGGCCAATCTGTACATTATTATCTTTGATATATAAAAAGGAATAATGAAAGGTATTATCGGAGAGGCTTGTCAGTGTTTGCTGGACCTCCCAGCTAGCCGCGCCAAGGAGTCCCGCCAGGCCGGCGGCTGCCAGGGACAATGGAGAGGCAGCTACCCTTTCTAACGGAGTTGGTCAAGCATATGATCCCTTAGCTCTGGGAAAATATCCAGCGGGGTGAAGGCTCGTTCGTCAATCCCCGGTCCACGAGCGGGCACTTTGGAGGTCACAGTTGACGAGTAGGTCCGAGGCTGGCCGAGTTCGTCCGAATCTCCAAAAGACAAGGTTTGCCTATCGTCACAGCCGGTAGGAGGAGGCAGAAACAGCAGAACCAATCAACGACAGACTATCCTCTGCATTTTGTAATGCCAGTGAATTTTTTCTCGATGTGAACCACGAGCGACGGGAGGAAGTTTTTCCTGCGGAGGCGGGAGAGCACTCGACGCAGAGTCTTCGGACTGGAAGGAGCGGATCTTCCGAGGTCGGAGATTGCCCTGCCTTGGCATCGAACCTGAGGGTCGATACGAGCGTCCTGTACAGTGAGGTCGCTGTGCACTTATTCAGTACGCTGACAGAAGGACGTGGTGCACTGTCCGCTATAGCCAAGGGGCTATAATAATTCCGCCGTCGAGGGAAACATACTGCCGCATGCCGTCACGGTAATCTTCTACAGTGCAGTGTGGTACTTTCATTCAGTCATTGGTTACAACCCTGTAACGACCTTTGAATGATTATGAGTTCTCGCTACCCCAAATATTGAGCTAGCTGGGACTGTTTTTCAGGAGCTTTCGCATTTGAAATCGGATGCAGTTCATGTTAATATTGTATTTGATTTATGGTTCCGATCGTTAGGAAGGGAACCTCCATTTAAAACCAAGTGTGAGGCTTTCTTGTTTGCCTATTAAGGTTTGGAATTTGGTTCACGATCAATTAAAAATGTGGTGGTGTTTTAATGCTTTGTTTGTGTACTAATATGTTGGCAATTGTAAGACGAGGCTTTGCTTAGTTCTTTTTTAATAATTGAATGTGTTAATGTTAAAAATAAATAAGTCTCACCCGTACGCCAGTATGAGTACCCAATAAATTAGCAGCCTAGGGTTTTCTTTGAATGATAAAAAAGAAGTAAAAAGGTTTTCACCCTTTTCTCCCTCCCAACAAGCACCCTTCACTACAAAGTCGAACATTTTAATATACGCACTAGCTCTCTGCCAAAGGGCCCGTACAAATTGCGCTGGTCCGCTGGCTTTAGAGAAATTGTCTTGGGAGTCCAGGCACCGGCCTGGCATTCTGGAGGACGTGGATTCGAATCCGCGTCCGGGCATCCAAATAACATCAGACGAATGCCGGGATGCTTCTTTCAAAAAGCCATGGACGATTTCCTTCGCATTCCTTGGCTCCAGTCCTTTCCCGCCTCTAATGACCTTGACGTCGACGAGGTGTAAAGTCAAAAACAAGAAAAAAAACAAAACCTAGTTCAGATTGTTCACAATCAAACTTCTGTGCCTATAAGACTGTTTCAAAATTTTCTAATTTTTTGGGTTCTGATGATCAAAAATGGCATCTATTAGTGATTCTATTTATTCAGAACATTTGCTAGTATACAGGTCTATACCAAAAGTAGTAGGACTGATTTTTTTTAAAAATATTGAAGATATCTTTACAATTCCTTAATCCTCTTCGAAATAGCACCCTTAGGCAGCTACACGCCAAAAATTACGCTGCTGCCATTGGCCATACGCCATCTGGAAGTCTGTTTCGGGGACGCTGTTGAGAGCCCTCGTCGATGCTGCTTCAACGTCCTAGATTGAGTCAAACCGCTGTTCCTTCAGCTGATTTTTCATCCGTGGGAATAAAAAAAAAAAGTCAGTTGGAGCCAGATTGGGACTGTAGGCGGGGTGCAGCAACGTGGCAACGCTGAATCGAGCCAACAGTTGCCATCTTCATCCTCCCGTCCAATGAAGGCTCGCATGAGCAAATCAAAGATCAAGACAATGCTGATCGTGTTTTTTTTTACCGTCGCGGGGTGATTCATAAGGAGTTTGTTTCCCCTGGGGAAACTGTCAATTCGAACTTTTACGTGCAAGTGCTAAACCGCCTGCGAGACCGAGTGAATCGCGTCCGACCAGTCATCTCCGCCAACTGGACTCTGCATCACGACAATGCGCCGTGCCAAGGCGCGCCGTCATGAGACAACTGTTGGCCCGAATTGACATTCCCGCGTTGCTGCACCCCGCCTACAGTCCTGATTTGGCTCCATCTGACTTTTCTTACTCACATGGATGAAAAATCAGCTGAAGGAACAGTGGTTTGACTCAATCCAGGACGTTGAAGCAGCATCGACGAGGTCTCTCAACAGCGTCCCCGAAACTGACTTCCAGATGGCTTGTGGCCAATGGCAGCAGCGTAATTTTTGGCGTGTAGCTGTCTAAGGGTGCTATTTCGAAGAGGATTAAGGAATTGTAAAGATATCTTCAATAATTTTTTTTTTTTTTTTTTAAAATCAGTCCTACTACTTTTGGTATATACCATGTATATTTTTCTAAGTCAGTAGTACTTGCGAAACACATATCAAGGATTGACCCCTGTTACAAGAAGCTGTTCTAGATAATAACAGAACTAATTATTTGGTGGTACTAGCCTTGAATAAATCTGGACCAAACTTAAATGCTATCAATTACTAACTAATCAGAGATCCTGTGCAATTATCACATTTTGACAAATAATATAATCTTTGTTTCCTAATTCCCAGCGCAGTCTGTAACTGACAATGAACATTTGCTGCAGCTGTAGAACCCTACCACGCTGCAAACGTAAGTAGGTATAACAACTTTAAATATTAACGTTCCGTACTTCAAGACTAAAGAGTAATGCTCATTTCTGAGGCTCTGTTAAAATTATATTCGGTATGATATCTGTGTATGAGCATGAGAGATTTTCTTAGGAACACTGTGGAATTATACTTTGTCATATCGAATTTGAAGAAGTTGTTTTTCAAGTTTTCTTTTGACAATTCAGAAAATAACTTGTAATCCTAAAATGGTGCCCTCCATCACAATTAAATAGATTAAATTAAACAAGTAAAGGCATCTTTAGTTGACTAATGTTACTTGGTTTTAAACTTGCGGTACCTGTCCTCTGGTACTACGATTTTGGAGAGTAACCGGGGAATCTAGATTTCTGGATTTCTACGAATGTTATCGTTTCGAGGTATCGCAGAGATTTTTCCCATGTTACCTTTCCGTTACCCTAAATTATATTCCCAAACGATAAATTGGATGGCTGCTATCAGATAATTGTGGGTGCTCATCTGCAACAGACTTGTTTCATTTTCGTCAGAATGGAGTATTTGTTAATAAACGTAAGATAAACTTCATTAGACATTACACACAGCCGAGAAATCGTTGAAACTTATCATGTGCACCTTGTTGTTGTGATAAAACTTTAATTCCTACCGAATATGATTTACAACCTAGCATTAAGCATATGATGTTATCCTTTCGCAAACACGATATATCTAAGGTAATGAAAGATACGAGTGCATTCGCAGTGACAGAAAAATTTATGGTATGGTCGATATTATCTAACACGTTTTTTAATTAATACTTCTTTATTGTTTTAAATTCACGTAATTAAAATATTCAGTTACAATCTACGTTAATAAACAAATAAAGTCCAATTTTTGTTTGGAAACGGTTGAAGCTTCTTTTTTTTTTTTTAGAAAGAACTGTTACATCAGCAAAAGGCAGATCAAATTTTACACACAACAGCTCTGAATTTTCGCTTTGTTAATACACCAGCGACGGTCGCGGCAGCTACTTCGCGATGACAACTCACCAGATGAAGGCAACGGAGGTGACTGCCGAAATGTCGTGTTTAAAAGATCTTATCCGGCAGAAGACCCGTGAAGAATTCCTGTCATTAGGTAATTATTTATGAAATAACAGACTAGTTTGTTATTTAAAGTCGACTTAAAGGCTTCTCAGTTTATTGCTCATAGCAAACAAAAAGTAACAAAAAGAATTCGGCCATAATCTTTGGAAGGAACCATGCCGGCATTTGCGTAGAGTGATACTGGGAAACCGAAATTTGGATTGCCGGACGGCGTTTTGAACCCACCTCATCCTAGATATCAGACTATAGCATTTCAAATCATCTATAAGTCGTGGTCATACCCCTGGTAATTACTGTGTGAACATTATTAGTGGAAAAGTAATACCAATGTATTCTACATTTCATTACATACTAGTGCTTTTCATGTCATACAATTCTCTTGTTTATTTTGATGAACTAACAATTTAAGATTCGCTAGCGATATATACTCTCAAACAGTCTGGGAGAGCTAAAATAATTGATAAATGAACTAGAGGCAGCTTTCAGATAAGTGGGTCTTAAAATAATCCTGTCAAAAAGCAAAATCATGCAAAACAAATGGGTAGAAAAAGACAAAGACATACACGAAAGAAACTGGTATTAAGCCCGTAGAGCAGTACATCATCTTGGTAAACTGATCAACATGAATGACAACTCAAAGTCTGAGATCTACAGACGCATGAAGCTGGGCTGGAGAGCGTATGGAAGAAAGTCCATAGTTTTTAAATCAAACATACCAGTACATCTTAAAAACAGGTATTTGAACAATGTGTATTACCGGCCCTCATATATGCCTGCCAGACTTGGAATCTCAACAGTCACATGGAACAAAAACTGAGAACTGCACAGCGAAGTGAAAAGAGCAATGCTAGGGTTTACAAGAAACAGGAAAAGGGCCGTCTATATTCATTCGATAGCCAAAGTGACAGACATCTTAGAACGAGTCATGACCCTAAAATGGCAATGGGCTGGTCATATTGCTCGAAAAAGAGACGACAAATGGACTACGGCAGTTCTGGATTCGACACCAAGGAACCTGAAAAGAGGTAGAGGAAGACCTCCGGATCGTTGGGATAAGGACATACGACGAGAAACAGGCGTGAACTGGGAGAGAGCTGCTCAAGATCGATCAGCCTGGAAGGAATTAGAACAAAATTATACAGCATTATATTGTAAAACATAGCTGGCTTAAAGAGGCTGCATCCTGAAACAAGGATTCATAAAGTTGTAAAAATAATAATAATAAAAATATATTGTATACAACATACAGATAGTACGAAATTCATTCGTCTGCTCAAGAAGAATTTCAAGCTAGCATTAAGCCTAGAATGTAGCAGAAATTTCAATTCTCAGTACTCGTTCTGCTTGAATAATGATGTGGGATTGTCAGTATTCTGTACTAGTAGAAACGCCGGGATTGTAGCATATTCACCCTGAGCAGGTCCATTACGTGAGCTGATTTTCTTAAATTTCGATCCCCCCTCCCATTTGATGAAATGTGGTGGGAACCCCCCCCCCCTTCCCCAGTGAGATTTACATTATAATTTTAATTTTAGATAGTTAAATTATTTGATACGTTCATGTATTTTCCTTCTTACCACCAAATATTTAAGCGTTAATACTGATGTTTCCTATCAATTACATTTTTCCTGCGAAATAAGAGGAGAAAACTGCTATAGAAAGTTGACGGGAGATTTTTATTGATCCCCCCCTTTCCCTATAAATGAGATTTGGTAACATTTTGCTATACACCTCCCACCCCCACCCACATTTTCAGCCCACGTAATTAGTGGACGTCCTATAATGACGTTGCCAGTAATGTTGTACTATAAATCCTTAATGAATCCTCGCCGTATCGCATGTTTTACAAGATCCTAGAGAATGTGATGACTCTCTAAACCCAGATTCATTGATCCATACTGCCACATCTGCCATTCTTAATTTTTGAAAAGATACGGTAGTTATTATTCTGGTTAGATTATCAATGCATCTTTATGTCCAATTGGGCTGAAAGGAATCTTTAAACAATAACACTCCGACAAATGTGCTTAGTAAATCATTTTGTGGTGTTTCTTGTTACGCTTGTAGAATACGGTAGGCACGATGTGAAGCAAGTGTCGCTTTCTCGCGGGAGCAGCACTTCCGTGTACACCCACGCGTCCATTTGCCCCTTCCACTCCCATCTAATCTCGTAATAACATGTATGGTAGAAAACGTCATTAGCATACTGCGTCTGGCATCTACTACCTCGCCGTCCCTCTCAGCGTAGTTGCTAGGACGCTTGTGTCAGTTTGCAAAGGCCTTTTCATAGTCTAAGAGAAGATGGATGGTTATAGTTAATTGTTGCGTTCATTAGATGATGACTCACAGCGTAAAAACTTCTAGAAGAAATACTATGGTTTATGACTAAAAGAAGGACGAACGCCATGTGCGAAAATAACTTACTATCTCACTTGAAAATGATATTAGTTTTTCCTTAAAAGACACCTTGTATCATTGTTAGTCCCCTATTGCAGTATAAATAAATTCTTTGCCATGTAAACTATTGTCTTAATTCTAAACAAATATTTTCAGTTACGACATGTGAACCAGTAAGTGCACGGATTTCGATAGCCGTTTGAGATTGTTTGGTAAAGATTCATTTTTCTATAGGGAAGTAAAGTGTTCTGCTGATTGTTTAGTGATTCAACGTGGCGTCGACGATATTTGTACTTGATGACATAAATGGCACTATAAATTAAATTCCAGCAAGTCCAAGGTAACGCGTATGACGAATAAGAAGACACCACTTGCACATGAATGTGCAAGTGGTGTAAATGGTAAGCAGCTAAATTATTGGGAATGTTGAATCTTTTAAATGCCTAGGTGTAACAATGCAAAGCAACACGAAATGACATCAGCAAATAACATGATTTGTTAGAAAAGCTGATTCTATACTGAAATTCAGAGGTCTAATGTCGAAGAATTGCAACATATTTGAAAACTAAAATCATATAGAACTCTTGAGCGTCCTAACTGGAGCATCTTTATGCTGTATTGGATCCGCATCGCAAGGGATTCATTAATAGCATCGAGAATGTGCAGAGAAGAGCTGTGGATTTGGCAAAGTGCTTATGGAAGTGTGCTGGTTCCAATTACACGAAGTGAAGCTTAAGTAATATCTTTCGGCTCTGAGTCTGTTTCTGACAAGTTTAAGCCTCTGCGGGAGACCACCCTCTGGCCCTAAGTCCGTTTGTGAAAACGAACTCATAATTCATTCCAGTACGTGTTAGTTGAAATCAACAAAGTCATCTTTATGGAGGTCCAATAACAGTTTAAAATCTGAAATCAGATAAATTATTGTGGGATGCATTTATCAAATTTATTCATCTTGATTTTAATAAGTTGTATCATTAAAACAATCTCTAATAAATAGACAAAATCTAACTCTTCTCTCATGGAAATTCTTAGCATACACATTGTAATTTAAAATTATTTACTGTATTTATTTAACAAATTATTTCCAGACATTAATGAGGTTGATAAATCTTTAAAAACAATTGAGGTTTTGATCAAAAAATTATTAGAGACAATTCATATATTGTTAAATACATGTTACATTTCTGAAATGAAGAGGAGTTTTGTTAACTCTGAAGACTTAGGGGCCAAGAAATGTTTTGTGAAAAATTGTGGGTGATTTTTTCTTGTTCGAATCCCTGTCTCGGCGGGGATTTTCATAAGCTGTTAACGCGACTCTCACCTCTAATACAGCTTGCTGTGCAATGTGAAGTACACCAGAACGCTTCCGTGGTTCGGAGTCCACGTTAAATTGTAGGTATCCTCTACGGCTAACAACCCCAGTTTTAATACTGATGCGTAGGCATCAACAGCAAATTCAACCAAAAAACAGTCCTAGTTGGCGCAAACGAACATTCATTATTTAGATTTATGATTTTATCATGTTAGGTCAGAGTAACATTAACGTTAATTTATCATACTGGATAGTTGCACTATAGATGTTTCAATAGTTTAATAATTATTGTGTTTATTTTTATTTTTACATATTTCTAACAACAACATTACAGGCAAGGCCTCATACCAGAGGCTGGACTGAAACCTTTGACCTCTGCAACTCGGAACCAAACACGCTAACCCATACGCTGCGCGGCTGGCCGAGAGAGACACTTTAAGTTATTAAATGTGTTGATCTACCGATTACAATTACCGCTCTCCAAAAGAGATACGACAAGTAGGCGTGTCGCAATGATTGTGGGGGAATTTCTTTTTAAAAACTGCTAAAATTTTTATTGTAGCAACAAAAATTAAAGCAAGAGGGTGAGAAAGTAGGAATACTGAATCACAAGCACTGACGCCTCTTAAAGTGGATCTTCAGGACAGTTAGGAAGAACAACGGAAGTGACAAAGAAGAGAGTAGAGCATGAATGCAGCAACAACGAACACGAAATTTTTTTTTTTTTTCTGCGTGTAAATTCGATTTGATGCGCCGGATTGAGGTTGTAGTAGTTGATGAGGAACGCTTGGCTAATGAGTCACACTGCAAATGTCTTTTGTGACTGTGGCGCCTGTGAATGACGCCACCAGCTGCACAAAGAGATTGGTTTCGCCGCAGAAGTAACAGCAATATCTGAGTGCCCTTACCTATGCAAAAATTAACATTGTTTGACCATGAAACGTAATATTCTTTCATTTTTCTTATACCGCATAATTAATATCAAAGCTTGTAATGTCCTATTAAATATTTGGCCATTCTTAAAGCAATCTTATACCAGTTAAGGTGATTTTAAATTTCACGTTTGATTTCCAATATCTCGGCGTATAGACGGAGCAAGTTAATTCTTGACCCACCGCGTGTGTTTGCTAGAGAAACGAGTAAACTGCAAATGGTGATTTCCATCGAAATTGTCCCCGTAACGTTGTCAAGTGCGACTGTTCAGAAAGTTTATCGGGAGTTTACCCTGAACTCTAACTTTCGACTGAGATTAAGGAAAGCATGTGACAGTTACGAAGTACCGGCAGTACGATGTGCGTGAAGTATTTACTGTTGGCAAGCATCAGTGGTGTCAGTCAGCAGCGTAACAACATCCACCATCATTTCTACAGGAGACATCGGTTTGGACTAAGTATGATGTTCTGGTAAAAGCCTCTCCGTTCACTTCTAAAAATTCCGTGAGCTGGAATGCCTTAATGCGTTTTTTCTTGAACATTCTGGAAATGAGATTCGATGTTTTTTATTACAAATTCATCCATAGTTCTCTTGAAAGCCTTCCTTGCCTTCTTTGTAACTTCGCTGAGTAATTCAAATTTTCCCCTTTTTAGCCATTTGCAAATAAGCAACAAACAGAGATTTCAGCCAGAATTAAATATTACCATTTATTCAGTTTAAATTTTTTAGAGGTTTCTTACGAAAGGAATAGTAGTCCTTGTCATTGTTCAAATGTATCGACAAACTTCAACCATGTTGTAAGTATATTAATTTTGAACATTAAAATTTCTTTTTTTTTCATCACAATAAATTTAGTTTAAAGCGTCATAAGTAGACAGATTACTAATTATACGCTTATTACGTAATGACTGAATCGGGTAATGATTAACTATCTTGTTATCGATGTGAATGTAATTCATTTTTAAAGCAATTTCGTTTTAATGGTATCTGTTAAAAGCATAAAGTTGATTGGTCATTTTGCTTGGCTACGGTTTATTTTTATTTTGCGTTTGAAGCTATATGACATTTACAACATTCAACAACAGTTATACTGTATTCAATGAACAATCTTGTTTCAAAGTAAACACCCATATAGACACATAGTTCAGCGGACAACGCCCGCAGCCGGCCACTGAAACGAGATCTCCATTCATAACTACTGCAACGTGACGTCGAGGCGCTCCAACCAGGCCACTGCCTCCGGCGTACCCAAACTTAAAGTCGTCCAGACTACCAGAAAAGTCACGCAGTGGGCAGTCCTGCACAATGTTCGACACAGTTTGTAAAACCCAACCGCAGCTGTGGAGAGTTGAAGTAGTTCTTCCCGTACCATATCTAATCCAATTTAATTTGCACCAAATTGACCGCGGTAAGTTGAATCCTGATAGTTTTGAGCAGGGATTGGTAATTTGAACTATGCCTTGTTGTGTTGACGATGCCCATTCTGCTGAGGGCTGAAGGAGTTAAATGTTAAACTGACAGCAGTCTTCCAGGCAGGGCGACATTACTTCAACCGAGTTTTGTATTCCCTAATATCTCCATGGAAGGGAAGAGCCTCGTTGTTCAGAATTCTCGACCATAGTTTTATTAGAAACTTTTGCCTTCTGATGTGAGGTAGTGGGATGTTGTTGAGCACCGGCAGCCACTGGATAGATGTAGATAGAAGTGAGCCAGTTATGATGCGCATTTTTTTTGGTGAAGCTGAACGTCCACCAACTGGATGTGAGAGCTAATAAGCCATACGCTGGAGCAGTAAACCAAGTAAGAGTAAACCAAGGCTAGGGCTGTTGTTCTTAATGTATCTGCATCAGCTCCCATGAAGTTCCTGCCAGCCGCTGCAGTAAATGATTCCGACTTTTAAGCTTGGCAGCTGTGTTCTGAAGGTGCCTTTTGTAGGTTAGAGACCTGTCTAATGTTACACCCATGTATTTTGGGGTACTGTTATACTTCAGCATCTGGTCCCTGAACAATATATTTGGCTGGTAGTTCATTTGTTTGTTGCTAAGATGGAATGTAGCCATTTCTGTTTTCTGTGGATTAGGTTGAGGGCGCCACCTTCGAAAGTAGGCATCCATTTCCTAAAGGTCATGAGTCACGATTTCTTCAGCCTCCACGAAGTTAGTTCATTGCACTGTAAGATTGATGTCATCAGCACATACAAATTTGAGAGAGGCTGTGTCTGGCAGATCATGAGTATATAAAATTAAAGTATGGCGGAGAGAACTGAGCCATGTGGTAGACCATTATTTAGCTTGTGAAATCTGCTCCTGCTGAACTCAGTGTGCACCTGTAACAGGCTGTTACTTAACATGTTTCCAGTAAAGAAATTATTTTTATACAAGGAGTTGCTTTGATCAGTTTGCGAAGAAGACCTCCTCTTCAAACTGTATCGCATGCTGCCGAAAGATCTAATAATACAAATACGCTCTTCATTTTCTTCTGATAACCTACTTCCAAGTGGGTGGTAAGAGACAGGACCTGATCACTACAGTCCCGACTGGGACGGAATCCAATTGTTCAACAGGGATCAGAACTTCGATTGCCGGAGCTATTCTGTTCAATATACTTTTTTCCAGTAATTTGTAAGTGACACTGAGTAAGGCTATCGAACGGTAACTTTGTGAGTAAGTCGGATTTTTTCCTGTTTTAAAAGTAAAGCAATGATTTTTGTTCGCTTGAAGATCTCAGGAAGCCTTCCAGATTGTAGTATGGAGCTGAAGAAAGAGGCAAGCCAACGAGATGTAGCTTGCCCACAGTTTTTCAATAGTTCTGGATAAATCCCACCTAATTCTGCAGCTTTTCCATTTCGAAGAGTCTTTAAACCTTTCTGAACCTCTTGTAATGTGAATGGATAGGAATATATAAAGTGAGGTTGAGTTTCGCGCTTTAGGCGTTTAAGCTCAGATTTGAGCCGTCTAGTGAACTGCTTGTCCTTTTTTGTTCTAGAAGTAAATACAATGTGATTTGCTATTGATTTCACATTAATGGATGAGTGTGTTCTTGAGGGTACTGATGTAGGATCTAATTTATGAATAAGAGACCAGGCTTTTCTACTGGAATTCAGATTTTTAAGAGTTTTTATCCATTAATCTCTTCTAGCATGGTCAAGTGATTCCAACAGTTCTGTTATCTTTTTATGAGAGCTGTTTTGCTTAAATTCTTTTCTAAGTCTGCTTGACCACTCACTCAATCCTGGAATATAGTCTTTTCTGAAGCCTCGTGAGATGGCTCTATTCACTGCAGCTTTTGATAGTCCTACAAACCTTGCATAATTCTCTGGGACTGCTTTGATCCATCGAATGTTAGCGTCAGTATACTTCGCATAGGCTTCCCAATCTGCTCTCTAGAAGTTCCACCGAAATTTAGGGGTGGATCGGAAAAAAGGTATATGGATTCCTGTTTTATAGATTATGGGCCTATGCAGACTGTGAGGGAAGTCACAGAGAACTTGTCTCCTTAGTGGCAGAATGTAGCTGTTAAATCGGAAGAGGCGAAACATAGGTCTGGTGAGTAGTCTTGTTATCAGCGAGGGGAATGAAATGTACCTTTGTGTTTAGGATCATGTATTATCGTCAAGTTGTTGACATCACCCCATTGTAATAATTTATTCCCATTCAAGTCACTCCGGTTATACTCCCACAGCGTATGATGGGAGTCGAAATCTCCAAGGATAATGCTATTCCTAGTGGGAATTAGGCCAATAGTTTCTGGCCAAGGTGCAGTGGGTGGCTTGTAGATGTTTGTAACCACAACATTGTGAGCCTCTATTGTGGAGGAAAAGTACGTTGGATGATACTCTGCTGGAATTACCTTGTAGTGGCATATGTCATTCTTAATGTAGGTTGCAATGCCATATTTTCCCTGATGTTGTGCTGTTACCATTTTATATCCCGGTAGTATCCCTCTAGTAAGCAGCTGCTGCTTGTCGCTCTCTGTGTGAGTTTCTTACAGTATAACAACATCAACTTAGTATTTCTGTAAGAGTGATGATAAGTCATCGCTCTTTGCTCTACTGATGACTTCGATATTAAGTTGGCAAATGTTTAGCTGGGGGTATATTGTCCTTGACTGGAAGTCTGAGTAATCAGAAGGAATGTTACGTTTGTAATTAATGTCATTGCCGTGAGGTCCAGAAGGGCAGTACGGCGGCATCTGATCGCTGTCACCCACTTAGCACCACCCAGGGAGCACCCAGGTATGCTACGAACGCGGTTAACTTTGCTACGGTATAAAAGTGGAATTACCTTTTTGTCCGAACATTTTAATGTTATTATTACCTCCATTAACGCTCACTAGTAACTACATCTG
Organism: Vandiemenella viatica; assembly: GCA_031002005.1. Classification (NCBI taxonomy): domain Eukaryota; kingdom Metazoa; phylum Arthropoda; class Insecta; order Orthoptera; family Morabidae; genus Vandiemenella; species Vandiemenella viatica. Next base: position 60,630,228 of record JARYHS010008075.1, on the reverse strand, counting down.
AACCTCTAAAAACCTCTGTTTCCTGCTGAGAGATTAGAAGCAAAAACAACAGGGAAAAAAGGTCGTATTTTTGACTCGCAATCAATCGTTTTGTAGAAGCTGGACTGATTTCAGCTCTGTCATCCTCTTGTTTACAGGTTACTTCTGGTAGCTGTAACATGTATCTGTGACAGGAGGAATGAGTGTCAGTTATCTTCGTTATCGCAGCAGGTCCTGACTGCTGAAGAATGACCGGTATTCATATGCTAAGCTAAGACGTATTAATCAGAATATTCACCTTCTAGTCTATTCCATCGACAGAGTAAATCTACTGCTGACGCAGTAATAAGGGATTGCTTAACCTATAACACTTATTTGCATCTATCATATGTGACTGAGTGACACTGCAGTGCTCTGCATGTCTGAGATAACATTCATTTCGTCCCGAGTCTATTTAGCAACAGCCGAAAGATATATTTTGTGACTCAATAATGATATTGCACACACAACACAAATGCGGTTGAAATATGAACTTGACCATAGGCCGTCAGCACGATGATGATGTATCCCCTCTCCTCCCTCCACCCAATTATTCTGTGCGTCAGGTTCGACTGGCTTCAGATGTGACATGAAGGAAGAGTTTCACCATTCCTGTTTCGTAATGTAAGCAACAACAGAACCATTTATAACTTTTTTGCTGTTGTTTGTCTTGGTTGTTAAGGTCGTTGAAGACTACTTTTAGTTGCATGTAAACATCCCAAATTGTGAAATGTTATTTTGTATGTAAAACATTTATTTATGAGGTCGAAATAAAAAATCTTCCTATCATTCGCCAAGATAATTATAAAACTTAACAAAAACTGTATTCATGCTTATCGGTATGCAGGGAAACCAATCTTTAAATGCCTCCTTGATAACACGGTGGCTGTTTACAGTCGTGATAATGAGTTTTACTAAGACAATCCACAAGATTGTCCCCGCACCATTAATGCTCCTTGTCACCACCTTTGTTATGTTTTTATTTTACACCAGTGTGAAATCAGGAATATTTTATACAACTTGAAGTAATATGTGTACTCATATTGTCTTGCATGCATATGTTGCTTAGTAAGGAATTTAATCTGGTCTCAATTACAAACGAATTATCACAAAACTAATTATGTTGGCTCCTAAGAAGTAAACAAGTGACTCCGTGACTAGTTAGTCCATTACAACAATAGTTATAAATTTTTGAATGAATTATTACAAGTACATTGTAATCACTCTTTTCGACCAAGCGAGGTGGTGGGTGAACGGTAACGCTCTGGCCTTTCATTTGGAAGGACGCAGGTGCGAACATTAAACAATATACCAAATTGCTGTGTTAGCGTATCTGAGGTAACCATTATGTTTCTGTGACGGCATGGCACGTTGCTGCGGATATGGTCCCCGCCATTGTGGACAAGGTATATAGGGTGGCGTGCGACAGGACCAGGATGCACTATAGTCTCAGACAGGAAAGCAAGCAAACGGGTTGCAACCTCGGCCTTTCATCGAGTCTTCAGACTGAGGCGTACGTCACCTCACGACTGGAGCCTTGCTGGGGCTGGGATTGCAGCCCGCCGGCTGATTGTTCCCTGGGAGTCTTGGAGGCCAGCGGGGGTGTTTGCGGCTGCCACGTTTGCCTGCTGACCCAGCCACTCCAGGCCGCTGCACCGCAGTGATTGCTGCGGCGCTGCCACTGCGGACATTGCACCGCAGTGCCTCGCAGTGGCGCTGCTGCTGCAGTCGCTGCACCGTTGTGACTCCGCAGCCGCTGCGTTCACTGCCGCGGCGGATCCAGCCGCCCAGGCCGCTGCACCGCAGTGACTGCGGTGCCGCTGCCACGGTGAGGTGCTGCTCCGCAGTACCCTGCCATGGTACTGCCACCGCAAGTCTCTGCACTTCAGAGTCCCGCAGCCACTGCGTCTACTGCTACAAATCCAGCCTCCCCAGGCCGACTGCGGCGCCGCTGCCACTTTGCTTACGACTTTAGATGCTAGATCACAAAACTTATCCCTTGGTAAATTATGTGGAAGGTATGTTTTGCGCATTGTGCAACCAATAAGAAACTTTGTCACATGGTCCTTGAGACCACACGAAACTATTATATCAGATTTTAAGCTGTTGGGATTGTTATTTGTGAGATCTTATCGCTTGCCTTAGGTTCATTCAGATAACAAAAGAGAAAAATACAATAGTATTTCAAACTACTGATTACATATTATTTAGCATCCCAAAATTTCACACAATTTCCTGTGTTAACTTCAAACATTTTAACATACTATGCTAGTATGACTGAATGCAATTTCAAAAGACAATTATTAATCGGTACATTTATACATGGCATTTCTTCTTTTTTATTTTTTGTTAAAAAAAACGATATAAATAATATCACTTTTATAGAGCTACTGTGTTTTCATCCATTTTACACAGCGTATTTATATACTTAGTCCTTTTCGGTTGCCAAATTTGAGAAGTAAAGTCTTTCAAGGGCTAAAATGTGTCCTAAACCAGAATCTCTTTAATAATTTTACTGGAAATATTTTATTTCCTAATATAGAAAACTGCAGAAAAATATAATACTGCCCTCTACAATGATATTTAATAGCTGTGGAATTTATATTTTAACCTAATATTAAAGCAGTATATTAAAATTTTCGATACACGTAAATGCATTGGTAAAATTGATATTTGCGGCACGATGCTTCGAACTGATTCGATGTATTACCTGATTCTGACAAATCGACATATCGAAAAAAAAATATTTAAATTGGATACATATAACTGTACGTTTATTTGATACATTAAGTTCACAGTATTTACATTGTTGCGTAGAGGCATTGCGATATATTATACCAACACATAGAGATTTGGTTTTATGAGAATGTAAAAATTTCTATTTTTTTATTTGTGTGTATCGACAAGTGTTATCATAGCCTCTAACTAGCGGAATAAAAAATTAATTTATTTATCTTTTAAGATAATTTGGGTTTTATGTTAAAGGATTCTGAACACATCTGAACTAAGTTGTAGGGTAAATTTTTTTTACGATTTGTTGCACTGTGAACTATTCACACGACATGTTGACAATGTTTACAGTATTTTTGTGACGGCAAGATTCTCTTAAACGTTATTAAACAAACCGTATTTTCTAGCTGCGTTTCAGAGTTAAAAGTTTATAGAGGGCCCTGTGAATAGAGTCACATTGCTCTAACTAATCCGTATGCTTTGGTAAGTTTAGTGTATGCCTATATGTTTTGAATCTCTACTATATTGTTAACCTTTTAGATTCATGTGTTTAATTTATGCCTCAGTCTTGTTGCTTACTGTGATTAATTTTTTTACGAACTTCAACTTGGGCGCCATGCACCCTCTTCCCACCCCTCCCCCTCTCTTGACATGAAAGAAAATTCACAGAAAAAGATTAAGACATAATTTTTTTTATTAAATTCTCTGTTTCAATAATAACTTAAGGCGCCTAGGTTGATGTTCAGATGTGTTAAGCACCTTGTCGCTAAATTCAGTATCCTCCTCTATCCCTTTCATATGAAGGCCGTTTTACCTCGCGTTTTCCATCGTTGACCAGTTCCAAGTCTCGACCCGTCGCAACTTACTAAATGGTCATTTAATGGTACGTGTTGTCGCTGGAATAGTTAAGTCAATCGTGATTGCCTCTCATACCGCTGCGTAAAATAGGGTGACTTGAGCTATCAAATTTGAAATTTATTGCATGCAGGTTCGAGTTTGGTGGAATAGGCAGCACTTATAGTGTCACAATATATGTTGTGGTCGTTGCAGTCGTGTGGAGTTGATATGCTTTTATTTTCGCTATCGAGTTTGGTGTGTTGTGCTAATGTGCTTCTAAAACTCGTGCAAATATTATTAATGACAATATTTAGTGTAAAACTTGCACAGTGGAGGAATAGAGCTGTGGGATACATGTCATTAATAGTTTTCTGAACTCCACCTACGTGACCAGCCATTGCAACAAAGCCGTCATATAGACCGACAAGTTTATTTAAATTAAAATTACAATCTTCTAGAAAGTGAACAATAGTTTCCGAAATGGCTTTTGCGTTCAACTCTTGTACCGGAGTGTATCCCAGGAATTCTTCACAGATTATTGGTTTTTACTATCTTTATCACAACACAGATAGCGATCACTAATCTATAATTGGTACGTACCACTAATAGGCACAGTCCCATCAGCTAACATCAATAAAGCCAAAGCATGCTTCACCTCCTCAATTATTTTGCTTTTTAGAACATCACATCTCTAGCAATTCATTTTGAATTTCATGTGATATATACTGTATGTACTGTACATGAAACCTGTTGCATCAAACATTTATTAAACCACCAGCTTCTATATCCAAAACATAAACTTACCAAGTTTTCACTATGTGAGTTTCAGTCAAAATAGATTTCTACGGAAGCTATGGTGAACAGGCATCTATGTAACACTATGAAGTAAAAGTGCAGCACCAGCGCCGTAGTCTACTACATCTGCTTCGATAAACGAAAACTTGCAGTACCAATGTTGAGTTAAAATCCATTTGTGAGACAGACTGGACACAAATTGTGAACTATTAACTGTAAAGATCGAAAGAACATTCTGACACTTGAAGCTACTTGATCAAACTAGCGTCTGTTATTTATTGTACTTAACAGAGAAATAATTGTCCATGGCAACTGAAAAGAATACTTCGTTAGAATCTTTTCAGACATAAGCAAACAACAACCTCTGTAGAAAAAGATGCTAACGTATATATCTCAGAAATTCCCCTTGTGAACGGACTGTTTCTGAAAATTGTATTTTCCCCCAAATTTGTTTATACATGCGTACGTATAAATTAACTGTCATCCTATAAATCTGGCGCACTCACGCTGAATACCGGAATGCAAACTACCGACATAAGCACTCATGTCCGGATACGTGCCAGCGACCGGTGAGGTACAACGTCGTAACATAAACCTACAACTTGTCTTGCTTGCCGTTGTGAAACCAATAAACAGCAGTAGAAATTAATCCGTCACGCTGTTTGTGCCTTATATTATCCGTGTTGTTTGGTTACGTGAACTATAAATTCTTTCTATTCCATAACGTTTCAAGGACTTCACCTGCACATTCGCAACCGGCAGAAAAAACTGCTGTCAAGTAGAGCTGTTTGGATCTTGTCAATAACTTACTTTCGTTATAGGTTCAGGGTCAGTTCTTATGCTGATCACGGCACGACAAATTCTACTTAAAGCCTACGATTACAAATTCTACTTAAGTTGTCTTTTGGAGAGAATACGCTGTGTACGCATTGAGTTTTTAATGTAGGCAGGAAACTGAATAACACTTTCATCTGAAATATCACTTGTTAAAGGAATATTTCGTTCCGAATGTTCAGTAACAATTTGCCCATAGCATAAGAGGATATTTGAAGGGAAAAAAATCTTGAATGGTCACCACACAAATTTATTGGAAATACCTATCTGGAAACTGCGAGAATCACTGAGACTGCGCTGAAATACGGAAATGACGAAAACAGGAAGGGTCATGCGACGTGGTACAACTGCAGCACAGAAACTACTCGGTATGAAAACCACAGTGGTACCGTACTCGTTGCTATCCGGAGGAGTTTTGCATGGTATCAGCTTTCCTAAAGACCTTACTAATCTATTGTTTCCAAAAATTGAAATGAAAAATACTCTCTATTTATCTGTCAGTGGCCGAATGGAGGATAGGCTCTGTTGCTATAATTTTAACTAACCTGTGATGGATTTGTGTATTCTCTTACAGTCTTGTTTCTTGAGAATGCCTCGAGGAAATCTTGCGTCTTCGTTTCTTCTTCTTCGCGCTATTAACGAATTTAATCGTGATCCGGAAACCCGGATGATATCGGTGTACAGACCGTTATTGCAGATCGAGCGTGATGGGTGAGTGGTTAACACTCTGGCCTCGCTTCGGGAGGACGCCGGTTCGAATCCCCGTCCGGGCATCCAGATTTGAGTTTTCCATGGTTTCCCAAATCACTCAAGGCAAATGCCGGGATGCTTCCATTAAAAGGCCATGGCCGAATTCCTTCCCATTCCTTGACCCCCCCCCCCCTTCCATTCTTTCCTGTCTCTAAAGACCTCACTGTTAAGAGGCGTTAAGCAGCAAAAAAAAAAGTTTCTTGTCAGCGCTATTAATGAATTTAATCGTGATCCGGAAACCTGGATGATATCGTTGTACAGTCCGTTATTGCAGATCGAGCGTGTTGGGTGAGCGTTTTCGCTCTGGCCTCGCATTCGGGAGGACGCCGGTTCGAATCCCCGTCCGGGCATCCAAACTTGGGATTTCCATGGTTTCCCCAAATCTCTCCAGGCGAAAGCCGCGCTACTTCCTTCAAAATACCATGGCCGAATTCCTCCCCATTCCTTGTCCCCAGTCCCATCCCGCCTCTAATGACCACGACGTCAACGAGGCGAAATGCCATAATAAAAAGTTATTGCGGAATGTGTTAGGAGTTTAATATTTCCTAAACGATGATCAAAACTTGGTAACAATCCATTTATTGGTCTGTGGAAGGCTGCAGTAAATACAGTCAAAAGAAAGTGTCCACTCTGTTGCCAGTAAATAGCAGCAGCTAAACTGCAAAGGAGAAAATTGTTGATTTAATCGTGTCAAAGTCAATTCCTTTTGACGTCTTAGAATGTTTGCTTTGTCACGTTAGAAGAAAATCCTGCTGACCCGCAAGACAGTAATTTTTCAAGTAAAGAGACAACGTTTCGCTCAGCATTCTGTGAAGTAACCCTGTGATTCCCAATATTTTATTTAAACAAGTCTAACATGACCTTTAAATAACTAAAGTTTTCAAGCCGTTCTACGGTGGACAAGAAGATACGCATTGCAAGATATATAACAAATGAAGAAGTCTTATCAGAGAAAAGAAATGTAATCTAGAGAGGTACAAGATTCTGCTTCTTCTTCACCACCTCTTCCCAACATTTTGTGGTTGGCTGCCTTTGATGATTTTTACTCGTCACTGGTAAGGTGAAATTTGGAGCTTTGGTTTTTATGGCATCATGCCCTTGATGATGATGATCACTGGAGGTTTGTGTCGCCATGGCGGGCCATGGCGACACGGGACGCTATTGGGCATTTCCTGCCCCTCCGTCCCTGTTGCTTGATATGCGATGGAATAGTTAATGCGAAATATAGTGGAGACCAGGGCCTGGGAAGCATCCTTACACATCCATGACACTCCCAGCCGCACCCCGCCAGGCCCGCGGAGCCATCAGTCGCATCTATGGGTGGGATGGGGGGGGGGGGGGAATTTTGGAGTGATATTTTGGTTAGTGGATAGTGGGATACTGTTGATAATTGTAGAAGGGAGAGTAAGAGTAAAGGGAGAGTAAGAGTAAAGAGTAAAGAGGAAGACTGCCACCGCAGAATAATTGTCATATAGTTATCATGTCAGTCGAGGTTAAAGGTTTTGCGTGCGTCTGTTTCTGTTGTTGAAGCAAGACTATAAGTTATTATATTATTTTATTATTATTTTATTTAATTATTTAATCTTTACATCGTGCAAATGCACAGTGACTTAGCTTTTTATGGTGCTGGCCCACCGAGCAGAAACCCGTTGCCCCAGCAGTGGCTTCCCGTTTTCGTTGTTGTGTGTGTAGTTGTGGTAACCTCCATCGCGCCACACGGTTCCATATGAGGCCCGTTTCGCTCCGGGGGTCACTGTTCACGGCTGTTTATGTTGTGGTGTGGTGTAGCCGGAGTAGGGTTGTTGGATGGGGGAGGGGGGCTGTCAGCTGTCGCTGCAGTTCGTCCAGTAGGGGTCTGAAAGCGGGCCGCCCCACTGCCCGGAGCATGTAGCGGCGGCCAAGCTCCGCGGCATGCTCGAACAGCGGAACGACCTCACCTAGGCGATAGGTTGCATTGTTATTGAGGGACAGATGTGTGTGTCTGTAGGCTGTCCTTATGGCACGTCTTTCGAGAGTGTCAAGTTGCTTTTGTCTTGTCCTGGGAGGGTGGAGCAGGATGGGGTGGCCATATGTTATGTATGTTCGGATCAGTGTTTTATATAGTATCATGATAGTGTTGTAATTGCAGCCTGTCCGGAGTCCTCGGAGCAGGCGCAGTGTCGCTAGTCGTCTTTTGGTCTCATTAATTATTTTGTCAAATTGGGCGATGTATGTCAGTTTGCTGTCGAGTGTAATACTGAGGTAGGTGGCGGTGCGTTTGAATTCTACGGGCCTGCCGCAGACGTAGATGCGCTTTTCGCGCAGCTTACGCTCCGGCAGGCGCTGCTTTTTAAAAACTATTAGTTGTGTTTTGTCTGCGTTAAGTGTGACTCGCCACTTACAGCACCACTGTTCAAACGCAAAGATTGACCTCTGCAGTGCTGTAATTCTGACATCAAACATTTTATACCTTCTGGCAGGTCGAGCTATGTAATAATGGAGGAAGTGAAGTGTTGTCATCTGCTGTGAAACGTGTAATTATGTTCCGTGTGTAATATGTGTAATGCATGAGACGATATTGGGAGTGGGGACCGTCCCGGCATTCGCCTTATCTGCTTAACGTCTCTCTAACAGCGAGGTCTTTAGAGACGGGAAAGGATGGGGGCAAGGAATGGGAAGGAATTCGGCCATGGACTTTTTAAGGAAGCATCCCGGCTTTTTCCTGGAGTGATTTGGGAAACCATGGAAAACCCAAATCTGGATGCCCGGACGGGGATTCGAACCGCCGTCCTCCCGAATGCGAGGCCAGAACGCTAGCCGTTACACCACCACGCTCGGTGCCTTCAAGGCTAAGGAAAACTGCCTACAAACCGCAGTCGTTCGGCTGGTACGTGAGGGCGTGGGCTCTAGCCCGGTCTCGTTGTACCTTCCTGTGTGCGGCGCCTCAGCGCTCTGAGCCACACAGGCGGGTAGAGCAGTACGAGACTATTCCAAGCCGTCACAGCTCAGTGGAAACAATACTGGAAGAATCCTGCTGCAAATATCCATAGGAAACAATCGAAGACGTCAAGTATAATAGTTATTGAGGAATGGAGACGAAAGAAGGGCGAGCTGCCTGGACTGACAGTGGAGATCAAACCACGGATTAAGCACCAGAGATAATCACGTATAGCCTGTTTTTTACGTTTCAGCTAATCCGATACTACATACGCTTCACCCTTGCAAGTGAGCTGCATTGGCGGCGTAGTATCATATATATTATTTCTAAAAGGTGTTTTTTGTGACGAGCCCTAATTCTCCCTTCATACTTAATCAAAATCCATAAATTAGTTACCATTTTAAAGGTTAAGTTTTCCGCTTAGGTAACATCATTCATTAATGAAAGGAATTATTCGAAACTCAATTCGTAATTGGTAAAATTACGAACAATCCACGTCATGGGTATGCGGTAGTTCAGAGTCAAGCCTCTAGGCGTCCCTGGTGTCGATAAAGAGTGATCTCATTACCTTTAGATAGCAGCGCTACATAACACGCAGAGTAAGGAGCTTCTGCGGGATTTTTGTTTCTGTTTTTATAGGCGTGTAAAGAAATGAAGTGCAGGCTAAAATTTAAGCGAATAAGGAAGCAGTATAAGGAGAACAGACTGGAAGTGAACAAACTGAAACAATCCGGCACGAGAGAAAAATTTGCAGAAATGGTAGACTTAGGTCTAAGAAGTAAATCTCAAAGAAGCTCAACTGAGGACGAATGGAATGCATTGAAGACCGAAATAATGAAAGCTGGTAAAAAAACATTAGGCTTTAGGGAACAAGCTGCCCGAAAACCTTGGATCACAGAAGAAATTTTGGAGCTGATGGATCAGAGGAGAAGGTACAAAAATGCTCAGGATGAAGCAGGAAGAGAGCAGTACAGGCAATTTAAAAATCAAATAAATATGAAATGAAAAATAGCAAAAGAAAAATGGCTACAAGAAAATTGTGAAGAAGTAGAAAAGGAAATGTTCGTAGGTAAAGTAGATGTTGCATACAGAAAGATAAAACAATTTTGGAGAAATAAAAAAAAAAAAGGTATGAACATTAAAGCTGCAGATGGGAAACCTCTTTTAAGCTTAGATGATAGAGCTAACTGATGGAAGGAATACATTGAGAAACTGTATCATGGGGACGACTTCAACAATAGCGTAATAGAAAAGGAAGGTGATTTCAGCAGTGATGACTTAGGAGATACTGTTTTGAGGACAGAATTTAATAAAGCTCTGAATGACTTGAAAGCAAATAAAGCAGCTGGAACTGATGAGATCCCTGCAGAACTTCTTAAATCCCTAGGAGAGGAAGGAATCGAAAGATTATTCAAGCTGATATCAAAAAGTTATGAAACTGGAGAAATTCCAACTGATTTTAATAAAAATATTATCTTCACACTTCCAAAGAAAGCACAAGCCGACAAATGTGAGAATTATCGCACCATTAGTCTAACAACACATGCTTCAAAATTATTGACCAGAATAATATACAGATGGATGGAAAGGGTAGTAGAAGAGATAGTAGGTGAAGATCAATTTGGGTTTAGGAAAAATTGCGGTACAAGGGAAGCAATTCTGTCTTTAAGATTAATACTTGAAGGGCGGATCAAGAAAAACAAAGATACTTTTATGGCATTTGTTGATTTAGATAAAGCTTTTGATAATGTTAGGTGGAACAAGATGTTCAAAATTTTAAAGAAGTCAGGTCTAAAGTATCGAGATAGAAGAATACTATATAAGAATCAAGTGGCTATAATAAAAGTAGAGAATCACGAGAGACATGCATCAGTTAAAAAGGGTGTGAGGCAAGATTGTAGTCTATCTCCATTAATATTCAACTTGTATGTAGAAGAAGCAATGGAGAAAGTCAAAGAAAAATTTCCATGTGGCATAAGAGTTCAGGGAGAAAAAATCAGTATGCTACGATTTGCTGATGACATTGTCTT
>JARYHS010008075.1:60434268-60618317 GCA_031002005.1 Vandiemenella viatica | reverse complement strand
GTGAACACCGGAATGATTACTTCGAAAGCCCATGGCCGTATTACCATTGCTTGTCTCAGTCCTTCTCGCCTCTAATGACCTCGACGTCGACGAGGAGTAAAACCAAAAAAAAATTTGATACTGAGGCACGCACTGTAACGGCATAAGTACTACTGTAAAAATTACGAGGGATAACTACATAACAATTATTCATTATTTAGTAGCTTATATCATTTGGATGCAGAAATTAAAATATACATCCCAGGAATGTTGTAATTATGCATAAATCAACATTTCTACTGACGCGAACTTACAACGCAGTTTTCAGTCGTCGGGATGGCAGGAATGACTGATGGCCGATAATTGCAAGCTTCGGCGCGCAAATTACAACGTCGCATGTGTCATTAACGACGGAAATAGTGATTGTTAGCCAGTTCCTTAACATCACGACAAAGACATTCCGTCGACTGACCTTATCCAACGGCCGCGCGTGTGTCCCTAATGATCAGGCTGGATGTATGGTTAAATACGTACAACTGTCGGTTTTTTTATGTGGTTTCCAGGGGGTACACTGGATGCCTCGTGTTGCCTGGTGACAGAGCTCATGTACGACCACGACTACCGCCTCTGTCATTATAATCCTACATTATCGGTGTAACGTGTCACAAACTGTCTGTGAACCGTGAAAACTGTCTTGTGTGATAAATGTCAATTTGTGTAAGTGAACTGTGTAGTTGTTGGGATGCAACTTGTGTACCGTCCCCTTCATTGTTGGAAACTGCCTAAAAACTACAATCAGGTAAGTGGGTACGCCAAGTGTGACAGGTATATATAGTTGGAGGGAAAGCGAAGTGCGATGTTGAAGGAGTTAGGTTGGGAAGACCTGGAGCACCGAAGGCGTTGCTCTCGACAGAAGCTAATTGAAAAACTCTCGACTGACGTATTTCTGAATGACAGAAAACAAATATTTCTTGCTACCAGCAACATTCATATCTCGGAATGACCGCGAAAATATGATAAGAGAAATCAGGGTCAGAACCGATTCATTTCTGTACTCATTTTTTCCACGAGCGATTAGAGAGTGGAATAGAAAGGATTTACCGGACGACTAAACATAAAATCCGACAGGAGTAGCTTTCGATAAAGTACTCTGGCCAGCCTGATCTGGGTTTTCCAGGCGAATGCTAGGATGGTTCCTCACAATAGCCCATGGGTGCCTCCTGCCGTATCCCATATATCCCTCCTAAACCATTACCTTCCCGGATAGGTGCAATGCACCCTCCGCCACACACTTTAGTGAATCGCGGATTTGAACCAATGCCCGTTGTTTCTTTCCAATCCAATATAGCGGCGCTTTAACATGCCTAGGCCTTGTAGATCTTATTCCGATCAATACGGAAATCATGCCATATCAAGTATTTCCTCTACATTGAACAGTAGTTGCTTGAGAGAACGCATCCAATAATAAATCCAGTGCACTGTTATTGGAAACCTTCGGCTAAGCGATTAAGTAGTACTAGCCTTTTTCCGTTCTTAATCACTTTCTGACAAAGTAAAACAGATTCCTAAATTTATCACACGAAAATCCTGTAACCATTGACAACGGGACAGTGACGGAGATCCAATGCACATATGGCGTGATAGGTACGCTCGTGTCTGACGTTCGGAAGGGGATTGGAACATCAATAGAAATGAAGAATAATTTACAAAAAACGTTGAAGGAATTTAAAAATCAAATTCCTAGAGGGCAAAGGCAGGAGCTTACAGAAAAGGGGGAAAAATGGGTGTGTAGGGAACTTGCCACCGGAACGTGCCCTCCATCGCAATTATATTATATTAAACCTACAACAGGCTGATTCCAAAAATAAGCAATAGATTAAAATAGCTGTAAACTCCTACAGTTCTGTTTCACAGTTATTACTGGACAAAAGTTTTCCTCAGGCATCAAAAGCATGTTTATACTACCTGCTCTCCGCCCTAACCTATGGGTTAGAAGCTGTTGCACTGGCTGCGTTGTCTCTTAGCAAAAGGGACACAGCTGGATCAAGTGACAGAAATTAAATCCCCCAGGTCTGGTATGCAAAAGGCCATACAAGAAACAATTATAAGCAAATCATTAAGAGTTCAAATTGGACTGCAAGAAAGCGTTTTGGACATTTTATGAGAACCAAAATCAGGTGATGAGAATGTTGCTGAGTAGATTATCTAAGATGTATTTTGAAAAATCAGGAACTTTAAAAATACTCGACAGAATATCGTGAGATAGCTAGATGATGCAAGTGTACAAAGACCTGGCTCCTCGTAGACCAGAGTGCTGGAAGAGAAGTTGTGGGAAGACAGGAAAGAACGAAAAAAATTTTTCATTGCCCTAGATGGACTGGAAGAACAATTATAACGATAGCTACTAAGACCGTCTGCAAGCGTCTTCTTAGCTACCATTTCACTTAACCGCTTCTGGTCCTGGAATGTCGAAGCTACTGTCTTCTCTCTCTCTCTCTCTCTCTCTCTTTGCCCGTAGCGGCATAAAGTTCCTCCGTCTGCACAGCAATGAGACACCATACCACTGTTTGGTTTATATATTTTTTTTACTAGGTGTAACCGAAATCTCGGGGTTTTTATTGTATACATGCCGTAAATATCTATCTACACAGGAACTTCCAGATCACCATGTAAAGAAGTAATCATGACTTTCCATTGTTTACGAAAATTACATGTGTAAAAATCCTTCTTAACAACGAAATTAATGATTAAATGTAGCTTCATACACATTTACAAGGTTACGTTTGTTATAAGTAGCCCCGACTTGCCTCGCAGTTTGTTTCGCTTTTTAAACAATAGAACAAATGGTCATAAGGTGTTAAAACCATGCGATAAGGGTTCCATGCCAATCTAAATTTATGCTCTCTACCCTACTTTATAAAGTAAAATTTTCCAATAACTTTATCTACGTGAGATTAAAATCTGCTTTCAAGCTTATTCGTTTGCTAAATTGTAAAAGAATGACCAAAATGGGCCAATCTGTACATTATTATCTTTGATATATAAAAAGGAATTATCGGAGAGGCTTGTCAGTGTTTGCTGGACCTCCCAGCTAGCCGCGCCAAGGAGTCCCGCCAGGCCGGCGGCTGCCAGGGACAATGGAGAGGCAGCTACCCTTTCTAACGGTGGTCAAGCATATGATCCCTTAGCTCTGGGAAAATATCCAGCGGGGTGAAGGCTCGTTCGTCAACCCCGGTCCACGAGCGGGCACTTTGGAGGTCACAGTTGACGAGTAGGTCCGAGGCTGGCCGAGTTCGTCCGAATCTCCAAAAGACAAGGTTTGCCTATCGTCACAGCCGGTAGGAGGAGCAAGAAACAGCAGAACCAATCAACGACAGACTATCCTCTGCATTTTGTAATGCCAGTGAATTTTTTCTCGATGTGAACCACGAGCGACGGGAGGAAGTTTTTCCTGCGGAGGCGGGAGAGCACTCGACGCAGAGTCTTCGGACTGGAAGGAGCGGATCTTCCGAGGTCGGAGATTGCCCTGCCTTGGCATCGAACCTGAGGGTCGATACGAGCGTCCTGTACAGTGAGGTCGCTGTGCACTTATTCAGTACGCTGACAGAAGGACGTGGTGCACTGTCCGCTATAGCCAAGGGGCTATAATAATTCCGCCGTCGAGGGAAACATACTGCCGCATGCCGTCACGGTAATCTTCTACAGTGCAGTGTGGTACTTTCATTCAGTCATTGGTTACAACCCTGTAACGACCTTTGAATGATTATGAGTTCTCGCTACCCCAAATATTGAGCTAGCTGGGACTGTTTTTCAGGAGCTTTCGCATTTGAAATCGGATGCAGTTCATGTTAATATTGTATTTGATTTATGGTTCCCGATCGTTAGGAAGGGAACCTCCATTTAAAACCAAGTGTGAGGCTTTCTTGTTTGCCTATTAAGGTTTGGAATTTGGTTCACGATCAATTAAAAATGTGGTGGTGTTTTAATGCTTTGTTTGTGTACTAATATGTTGGCAATTGCTAAGTTGCTTTTCTTTTTAATAATTGAATGTGTTAATGTTAAAAATAAATAAGTCTCACCCGTACGCCAGTATGAGTACCCAATAAATTAGCAGCCTAGGGTTTTCTTTGAATGATAAAAAAGAAGTAAAAAGGTTTTCACCCTTTTCTCCCTCCCAACAAGCACCCTTCACTACAAAGTCGAACATTTTAATATACGCACTAGCTCTCTGCCAAAGGGCCCGTACAAATTGCGCTGGTCCGCTGGCTTTAGAGAAATTGTCTTGGGAGTCCAGGCACCGGCCTGGCATTCTGGAGGACGTGGATTCGAATCCGCGTCCGGGCATCCAAATAACATCAGACGAATGCCGGGATGCTTCTTTCAAAAAGCCATGGACGATTTCCTTCGCATTCCTTGGCTCCAGTCCTTTCCCGCCTCTAATGACCTTGACGTCGACGAGGTGTAAAGTCAAAAACAAAAAAAAACAAAACCTAGTTCAGATTGTTCACAATCAAACTTCTGTGCCTATAAGACTGTTTCAAAATTTTCTAATTTTTTGGGTTCTGATGATCAAAAATGGCATCTATTAGTGATTCTATTTATTCAGAACATTTGCTAGTATACAGGTCTATACCAAAAGTAGTAGGACTGATTTTTTTTAAAAATATTGAAGATATCTTTACAATTCCTTAATCCTCTTCGAAATAGCACCCTTAGGCAGCTACACGCCAAAAATTACGCTGCTGCCATTGGCCATACGCCATCTGGAAGTCTGTTTCGGGGACGCTGTTGAGAGCCCTCGTCGATGCTGCTTCAACGTCCTAGATTGAGTCAAACCGCTGTTCCTTCAGCTGATTTTTCATCCGTGGGAATAAAAAAAAAAGTCAGTTGGAGCCAGATTGGGACTGTAGGCGGGGTGCAGCAACGTGGCAACGCTGAATCGGGCCAACAGTTGCCATCTTCATCCTCCCGTCCAATGAAGGCTCGCATGAGCAAATCAAAGATCAAGACAATGCTGATCGTGTTTTTTTTTACCGTCGCGGGGTGATTCATAAGGAGTTTGTTTCCCCTGGGGAAACTGTCAATTCGAACTTTTACGTGCAAGTGCTAAACCGCCTGCGAGACCGAGTGAATCGCGTCCGACCAGTCATCTCCGCCAACTGGACTCTGCATCACGACAATGCGCCGTGCCAAGGCGCGCCGTCATGAGACAACTGTTGGCCCGAATTGACATTCCCGCGTTGCTGCACCCCGCCTACAGTCCTGATTTGGCTCCATCTGACTTTTCTTACTCACATGGATGAAAAATCAGCTGAAGGAACAGTGGTTTGACTCAATCCAGGACGTTGAAGCAGCATCGACGAGGTCTCTCAACAGCGTCCCCGAAACTGACTTCCAGATGGCTTGTGGCCAATGGCAGCAGCGTAATTTTTGGCGTGTAGCTGTCTAAGGGTGCTATTTCGAAGAGGATTAAGGAATTGTAAAGATATCTTCAATAATTTTTTTTTTTTTTTTAAAATCAGTCCTACTACTTTTGGTATATACCATGTATATTTTTCTAAGTCAGTAGTACTTGCGAAACACATATCAAGGATTGACCCCTGTTACAAGAAGCTGTTCTAGATAATAACAGAACTAATTATTTGGTGGTACTAGCCTTGAATAAATCTGGACCAAACTTAAATGCTATCAATTACTAACTAATCAGAGATCCTGTGCAATTATCACATTTTGACAAATAATATAATCTTTGTTTCCTAATTCCCAGCGCAGTCTGTAACTGACAATGAACATTTGCTGCAGCTGTAGAACCCTACCACGCTGCAAACGTAAGTAGGTATAACAACTTTAAATATTAACGTTCCGTACTTCAAGACTAAAGAGTAATGCTCATTTCTGAGGCTCTGTTAAAATTATATTCGGTATGATATCTGTGTATGAGCATAGGAGATTTTCTTAGGAACACTGTGGAATTATACTTTGTCATATCGAATTTGAAGAAGTTGTTTTTCAAGTTTTCTTTTGACAATTCAGAAAATAACTTGTAATCCTAAAATGGTGCCCTCCATCACAATTAAATAGATTAAATTAAACAAGTAAAGGCATCTTTAGTTGACTAATGTTACTTGGTTTTAAACTTGCGGTACCTGTCCTCTGGTACTACGATTTTGGAGAGTAACCGGGGAATCTAGATTTCTGGATTTCTACGAATGTTATCGTTTCGAGGTATCGCAGAGATTTTTCCCATGTTACCTTTCCGTTACCCTAAATTATATTCCCAAACGATAAATTGGATGGCTGCTATCAGATAATTGTGGGTGCTCATCTGCAACAGACTTGTTTCATTTTCGTCAGAATGGAGTATTTGTTAATAAACGTAAGATAAACTTCATTAGACATTACACACAGCCGAGAAATCGTTGAAACTTATCATGTGCACCTTGTTGTTGTGATAAAACTTTAATTCCTACCGAATATGATTTACAACCTAGCATTAAGCATATGATGTTATCCTTTCGCAAACACGATATATCTAAGGTAATGAAAGATACGAGTGCATTCGCAGTGACAGAAAAATTTATGGTATGGTCGATATTATCTAACACGTTTTTTAATTAATACTTCTTTATTGTTTTAAATTCACGTAATTAAAATATTCAGTTACAATCTACGTTAATAAACAAATAAAGTCCAATTTTTGTTTGGAAACGGTTGAAGCTTTTTTTTTTTTTTAGAAAGAACTGTTACATCAGCAAAAGGCAGATCAAATTTTACACACAACAGCTCTGAATTTTCGCTTTGTTAATACACCAGCGACGGTCGCGGCAGCTACTTCGCGATGACAACTCACCAGATGAAGGCAACGGAGGTGACTGCCGAAATGTCGTGTTTAAAAGATCTTATCCGGCAGAAGACCCGTGAAGAATTCCTGTCATTAGGTAATTATTTATGAAATAACAGACTAGTTTGTTATTTAAAGTCGACTTAAAGGCTTCTCAGTTTATTGCTCATAGCAAACAAAAAGTAACAAAAAGAATTCGGCCATAATCTTTGGAAGGAACCATGCCGGCATTTGCGTAGAGTGATACTGGGAAACCGAAATTTGGATTGCCGGACGGCGTTTTGAACCCACCTCATCCTAGATATCAGACTATAGCATTTCAAATCATCTATAAGTCGTGGTCATACCCCTGGTAATTACTGTGTGAACATTATTAGTGGAAAAGTAATACCAATGTATTCTACATTTCATTACATACTAGTGCTTTTCATGTCATACAATTCTCTTGTTTATTTTGATGAACTAACAATTTAAGATTCGCTAGCGATATATACTCTCAAACAGTCTGGGAGAGCTAAAATAATTGATAAATGAACTAGAGGCAGCTTTCAGATAAGTGGGTCTTAAAATAATCCTGTCAAAAAGCAAAATCATGCAAAACAAATGGGTAGAAAAAGACAAAGACATACACGAAAGAAACTGGTATTAAGCCCGTAGAGCAGTACATCATCTTGGTAAACTGATCAACATGAATGACAACTCAAAGTCTGAGATCTACAGACGCATGAAGCTGGGCTGGAGAGCGTATGGAAGAAAGTCCATAGTTTTTAAATCAAACATACCAGTACATCTTAAAAACAGGTATTTGAACAATGTGTATTACCGGCCCTCATATATGCCTGCCAGACTTGGATCTCAACAGTCACATGGAACAAAAACTGAGAACTGCACAGCGAAGTGAAAAGAGCAATGCTAGGGTTTACAAGAAACAGGAAAAGGGCCGTCTATATTCATTCGATAGCCAAAGTGACAGACATCTTAGAACGAGTCATGACCCTAAAATGGCAATGGGCTGGTCATATTGCTCGAAAAAGAGACGACAAATGGACTACGGCAGTTCTGGATTCGACACCAAGGAACCTGAAAAGAGGTAGAGGAAGACCTCCGGATCGTTGGGATAAGGACATACGACGAGAAACAGGCGTGAACTGGGAGAGAGCTGCTCAAGATCGATCAGCCTGGAAGGAATTAGAACAAAATTATACAGCATTATATTGTAAAACATAGCTGGCTTAAAGAGGCTGCATCCTGAAACAAGGATTCATAAAGTTGTAAAAATAATAATAATAAAAATATATTGTATACAACATACAGATAGTACGAAATTCATTCGTCTGCTCAAGAAGAATTTCAAGCTAGCATTAAGCCTAGAATGTAGCAGAAATTTCAATTCTCAGTACTCGTTCTGCTTGAATAATGATGTGGGATTGTCAGTATTCTGTACTAGTAGAAACGCCGGGATTGTAGCGTATTCACCCTGAGCAGGTCCATTACGTGAGCTGATTTTCTTAAATTTCGATCCCCCCTCCCATTTGATGAAATGTGGTGGGAACCCCCCCCCCTTCCCCGTGAGATTTACATTATAATTTTAATTTTAGATAGTTAAATTATTTGATACGTTCATGTATTTTCCTTCTTACCAAATATTTAAGCGTTAATACTGATGTTTCCTATCAATTACATTTTTCCTGCGAAATAAGAGGAGAAAACTGCTATAGAAAGTTGACGGGAGATTTTTATTGATCCCCCCCTTTCCCTATAAATGAGATTTGGTAACATTTTGCTATACACCTCCCACCCCCACCCACATTTTCAGCCCACGTAATTAGTGGACGTCCTATAATGACGTTGCAGTAATGTTGTACTATAAATCCTTAATGAATCCTCGCCGTATCGCATGTTTTACAAGATCCTAGAGAATGTGATGACTCTCTAAACCCAGATTCATTGATCCATACTGCCACATCTGCCATTCTTAATTTTTGAAAAGATACGGTAGTTATTATTCTGGTTAGATTATCAATGCATCTTTATGTCCAATTGGGCTGAAAGGAATCTTTAAACAATAACACTCCGACAAATGTGCTTAGTAAATCATTTTGTGGTGTTTCTTGTTACGCTTGTAGAATACGGTAGGCACGATGTGAAGCAAGTGTCGCTTTCTCGCGGGAGCAGCACTTCCGTGTACACCCACGCGTCCATTTGCCCCTTCCACTCCCATCTAATCTCGTAATAACATGTATGGTAGAAAACGTCATTAGCATACTGCGTCTGGCATCTACTACCTCGCCGTCCCTCTCAGCGTAGTTGCTAGGACGCTTGTGTCAGTTTGCAAAGGCCTTTTCATAGGAGAAGATGGATGGTTATAGTTAATTGTTGCGTTCATTAGATGATGACTCACAGCGTAAAAACTTCTAGAAGAAATACTATGGTTTATGACTAAAAGAAGGACGAACGCCATGTGCGAAAATAACTTACTATCTCACTTGAAAATGATATTAGTTTTTCCTTAAAAGACACCTTGTATCATGTTAGTCCCCTATTAGTATAAATAAATTCTTGGCCATGTAAACTATTGTCTTAATTCTAAACAAATATTTTCAGTTACGACATGTGAACCAGTAAGTGCACGGATTTCGATAGCCGTTTGAGATTGTTTGGTAAAGATTCATTTTTCTATAGGGAAGTAAAGTGTTCTGCTGATTGTTTAGTGATTCAACGTGGCGTCGACGATATTTGTACTTGATGACATAAATGGCACTATAAATTAAATTCCAGCAAGTCCAAGGTAACGCGTATGACGAATAAGAAGACACCACTTGCACATGAATGTGCAAGTGGTGTAAATGGTAAGCAGCTAAATTATTGGGAATGTTGAATCTTTTAAATGCCTAGGTGTAACAATGCAAAGCAACACGAAATGACATCAGCAAATAACATGATTTGTTAGAAAAGCTGATTCTATACTGAAATTCAGAGGTCTAATTCGAAGAATTGCAACATATTTGAAAACTAAAATCATATAGAACTCTTGAGCGTCCTAACTGGAGCATCTTTATGCTGTATTGGATCCGCATCGCAAGGGATTCATTAATAGCATCGAGAATGTGCAGAGAAGAGCTGTGGATTTGGCAAAGTGCTTATGGAAGTGTGCTGGTTCCAATTACACGAAGTGAAGCTTAAGTAATATCTTTCGGCTCTGAGTCTGTTTCTGACAAGTTTAAGCCTCTGCGGGAGACCACCCTCTGGCCCTAAGTCCGTTTGTGAAAACGAACTCATAATTCATTCCAGTACGTGTTAGTTGAAATCAACAAAGTCATCTTTATGGAGGTCCAATAACAGTTTAAAATCTGAAATCAGATAAATTATTGTGGGATGCATTTATCAAATTTATTCATCTTGATTTTAATAAGTTGTATCATTAAAACAATCTCTAATAAATAGACAAAATCTAACTCTTCTCTCATGGAAATTCTTAGCATACACATTGTAATTTAAAATTATTTACTGTATTTATTTAACAAATTATTTCCAGACATTAATGAGGTTGATAAATCTTTAAAAACAATTGAGGTTTTGATCAAAAAATTATTAGAGACAATTCATATATTGTTAAATACATGTTACATTTCTGAAATGAAGAGGAGTTTTGTTAACTCTGAAGACTTAGGGGCCAAGAAATGTTTTGTGAAAAATTGTGGGTGATTTTTTCTTGTTCGAATCCCTGTCTCGGCGGGGATTTTCATAAGCTTTTAAAGCGACTCTCACCTCTAATACAGCTTGCTGTGTAATGTGAAGTACACCAGAACGCTTCCGTGGTTCGGAGTCCACGTTAAATTGTAGGTATCCTCTACGGCTAACAACCCCAGTTTTAATACTGATGCGTAGGCATCAACAGCAAATTCAAGCAAAAAACAGTCCTAGTTGGCGCAAACGAACATTCATTATTTAGATTTATGATTTTATCATGTTAGGTCAGAGTAACATTAACGTTAATTTATCATACTGGATAGTTGCACTATAGATGTTTCAATAGTTTAATAATTATTGTGTTTATTTTTATTTTTACATATTTCTAACAACAACATTACAGGCAAGGCCTCATACCAGAGGCTGGACTGAAACCTTTGACCTCTGCAACTCGGAACCAAACACGCTAACCCATACGCTGCGCGGCTGGCCGAGAGAGACACTTTAAGTTATTAAATGTGTTGATCTACCGATTACAATTACCGCTCTCCAAAAGAGATACGACAAGTAGGCGTGTCGCAATGATTGTGGGGGAATTTCTTTTTAAAAACTGCTAAAATTTTTATTGTAGCAACAAAAATTAAAGCAAGAGGGTGAGAAAGTAGGAATACTGAATCACAAGCACTGACGCCTCTTAAAGTGGATCTTCAGGACAGTTAGGAAGAACAACGGAAGTGACAAAGAAGAGCAACAACGAACACGAAATTTTTTTTTTTTTTCTGCGTGTAAATTCGATTTGATGCGCCGGATTGAGGTTGTAGTAGTTGATGAGGAACGCTTGGCTAATGAGTCACACTGCAAATGTCTTTTGTGAGTGTGGCGCCTGTGAATGACGCCACCAGCTGCACAAAGAGATTGGTTTCGCCGCAGAAGTAACAGCAATATCTGAGTGCCCTTACCTATGCAAAAATTAACATTGTTTGACCATGAAACGTAATATTCTTTCATTTTTCTTATACCACATAATTAATATCAAAGCTTGTAATGTCCTATTAAATATTTGGCCATTCTTAAAGCAATCTTATACCAGTTAAGGTGATTTTAAATTTCACGTTTGATTTCCAATATCTCGGCGTATAGACGGAGCAAGTTAATTCTTGACCCACCGCGTGTGTTTGCTAGAGAAACGAGTAAACTGCAAATGGTGATTTCCATCGAAATTGTCCCCGTAACGTTGTCAAGTGCGACTGTTCAGAAAGTTTATCGGGAGTTTACCCTGAACTCTAACTTTCGACTGAGATTAAGGAAAGCATGTGACAGTTACGAAGTACCGGCAGTACGATGTGCGTGAAGTATTTACTGTTGGCAAGCATCAGTGGTGTCAGTCAGCAGCGTAACAACATCCACCATCATTTCTACAGGAGACATCGGTTTGGACTAAGTATGATGTTCTGGTAAAAGCCTCTCCGTTCACTTCTGAAAATTCCGTGAGCTGGAATGCCTTAATGCGTTTTTTCTTTAACATTCTGGAAATGAGATTCGATGTTTTTATTACAAATTCATCCATAGTTCTCTTGAAAGCCTTCCTTGCCTTCTTTGTAACTTCGCTGAGTAATTCAAATTTTCCCCTTTTTAGCCATTTGCAAATAAGCAACAAACAGAGATTTCAGCCAGAATTAAATATTACCATTTATTCAGTTTAAATTTTTTTAGAGGTTTCTTACGAAAGGAATAGTAGTCCTTGTCATTGTTCAAATGTATCGACAAACTTCAACCATGTTGTAAGTATATTAATTTTGAACATTAAAATTTCTTTTTTTTTATCACAAAAATTTAGTTTAAAGCGTCATAAGTAGACAGATTACTAATTATACGCTTATTACGTAATGACTGATCGGGTAATGATTAACTATCTTGTTATCGATGTGAATGTAATTCATTTTTAAAGCAATTTCGCTTTAATGGTATCTGTTAAAAGCATAAAGTTGATTGGTCATTTTGTTTTGATACGGTTTATTTTTATTTTGCGTATGAAGCTATATGACATTTACAACATTCAACAACAGTTATACTGTATTCAATGAACAATTTGTTTCAAAGTAAACACCATATATACACATAGTTCAGCGGACAACGCCCGCAACCGGCCACTGAAACGAGATCTCCATTCATAACTACTGCAACGTGACGTCGAGGCGCTCCAACCAGGCCACTGCCTCCGGCGTACCCAAACTTAAAGTCGTCCAGACTACCAGAAAAGTCACGCAGTGGGCAGTCCTGCACAATGTTCGACACAGTTTGTAAAACCCAACCGCAGCTGTGGAGAGTTGAAGTAGTTCTTCCCGTACCATATCTAATCCAATTTAATTTGCACCAAATTGACCGCGGTAAGTTGAATCCTGATAGTTTTGAGCAGGGATTGGTAATTTGAACTATGCCTTGTTGTGTTGACGATGCCCATTCTGCTGAGGGCTGAAGGAGTTAAATGTTAAACTGACAGCAGTCTTCCAGGCAGGGCGACATTACTTCAACTGAGTTTTGTATTCCCTAATATCTCCATGGAAGGGAAGAGCCTCGTTGTTCAGAATTCTCGACCATAGTTTTATTAGAAACTTTTGCCTTCTGATGTGATAGTGGGATGTTGTTGAGCACCGGCAGCCACTGGATAGATGTAGATAGAAGTGAGCCAGTTATGATGCGCATTTTTTTGGTGAAGCTGAACGTCCACCAACTGGATGTGAGAGCTAATAAGCCATACGCTGGAGCAGTAAACCAAGTAAGAGTAAACCAAGGCTAGGGCTGTTGTTCTTAATGTATCTGCATCAGCTCCCATGAAGTTCCTGCCAGCCGCTGCAGTAAATGATTCCGACTTTTAAGCTTGGCAGCTGTGTTCTGAAGGTGCCTTTTGTAGGTTAGAGACCTGTCTATGTTACACCCAGGTATTTTGGGGTACTGTTATACTTCTGCATCTGGTCCCTGAACAATATATTTGGCTCGGTAGTTCATTTGTTTGTTGCTAAGATGGAATGTAGCCATTTCTGTTTCTGTGGATTAGGTTGAGGGCGCCAACCTTCGAAGTAGGCATCCATTTCCTAAAGGTCATGAGTCAGGATTTCTTCAGCCTCCACGAAGTTAGTTCATTGCACTGTAAGATTGAGGTCATCAGCACATACAAATTTGAGAGAGACTGTGTCTGGCAGATCATGAGTATATAAAATTAAAAGTATGGCGGAGAGAACTGAGCCATGTGGTAGACCAATTATTTAGCTTGTGAAATCTGCTCCTGCTGAACTCAGTGTGCACCTGTAACAGGCTGTTACTTAACATGTTTCCAGTAAAGAAATTATCTTTATACAAGGAGTTGCTTTGATCAGTTTGCGAAGAAGACCCCCTCTTCAACTGTATCGCATGCAGCCGAAGATCTAAGAATACAAATACGCTCTTCATTTTCTTCTGATAACCTACTTCCAAGTGGGTGGTAAGAGACAGGACCTGATTCACTACAGTCCCGACTGGGACGGAATCCAATTGTTCAACAGGGATCAGAACTTCGATTGCCGGAGCTATTCTGTTCAATATACTTTTTTCCAGTAATTTGTAAGTGACACTTAGTAAGGCTATCGAACGGTAACTTGTGGGTAAGTCGGATCTTTTCCTGTTTTAAGTAAAGCAATGATTTTTGTTCGATTGAAGATCTCAGGGAGCCTTCCAGATTGTAGTATGGAGCTGAAGAAAGAGGCAAGCCAACGAGATGTAGCTGTCCACAGTTTTTCAATAGTTCTGGACTAAATCCCATCTAATCTACAGCTTTTCCATTTCGAAGAGGTCTTTAAACCTTCCTGAACCTCTTGTAATGTGAATGGATAGGAATATATAGAGTGAGGTTGAGTTTCGCGCTTTAGGACGATTAAGCTCAGATTTGAGCAGTCTAGTGAACTGCTTGTCCTTTTTTGTTCTAGAAGTAAATACAATGTGATTTGCTATTGATTTCACATTAATGGATGAGTGTGTTCTTGAGGGTACTGATGTAGGATCTAATTTATGAATAAGAGACCAGGCTTTTCTACTGGAATTCAGATTTTTAAGAGTTTTTATCCATTAATCTCTTCTAGCATGGTCAAGTGATTCCAACAGTTCTGTTATCTTTTCATGAGAGCTGTTTTCCTCAAATTCTTCTCTAAGTCTGCTTGACTCCTCGCTCAATCCTGGAATATAGTCTTTTCTGAATCCTCGCGAGATGGCTCTATTCACTGCATCTTTACTTATTCCTACAAACCTTACATAATTCTCTGGGACTGCTTTGATCCATCGAATGTTAGCGTCAGTATACTTCGCATTGGCTTCCTAATCTGCTCTCTAGAAGTTCCACCGAAATTTAGGGGTGGATCGAAAAAAAAGGTATATGGATCCCTAAGTTTATAGATTATGTGGCTATGCTGACTGTGAGGGAAGTCACAGAGAACTTGTCTCCTTGAGTGGCAGAATGTAGCTGTTAAATCGGAAGAGGCGAAACAGAGGTCTCGGTGAGTAGTCTTGTTACCAGCGAGGGGAATGAAATGTACCTTTGTGTTTAGGATCACGTATTATCGTCAAGTTGTTGACATCATCCCATTGTAATAATTTATTCCCATTCCAGTCACTCCGGTTATACTCCCACAGCGTATGATGGGAGTTGAAATCTCCAAGGATAATGCTATTCCTAGTGGGAACTAGGCCAATAGTTTTCTGGCCAAGGTGCAGTGGTGGCTTGTAGATGTTTGTAACCACAACATTGTGAGGCCTCTATTGTGGAGGAAAAGTAAGTTGGATGATACTCTGCTGGAATTACCTTGTAGTGGCATATGTCATTCTTAATGTAGGTTGCAATGCCATATTTTCCCTGATGTTGTGCTGTTACCATTTTATATCCGGTAGTATCCCTCTAGTAAGCAGCTGCTGCTTGTCGCTCTCTGTGTGAGTTTCTTACAGTATGACAACATCAACTTAGTATTTCTCTAAGAGTGATGATAAGTCATCGCTCTTTGCTCTACTGATGACTTCGATATTAAGTTGGCAAATGTTTAGCTGGGGGTCTATTGCCCTTGACTGGAAGTCTGAGTAATCAGAAGGAATGTTATGTTTGTAATTAATGTCATTGCCGTGAGGCCCAGAAGGGCTCTACGGCGGCATCTGATCGCTGTCACCCACTTAGCACCACCCAGGGAGCACCCAGCTATGCTACGAACGCGGTTAACTTTGCTACGGTATAAAAGTGGAATTACCTTTTTGTCCGAACATTTTAATGTTAGTATTTCTTACATTCTAAACCTCCATTAACGCTCACTAGTAACTACATCTGAACCTCTAAAAACCTCTGTTTCCTGCTGAGAGATTAGAAGCAAAAACAACAGGAAAAAAAGGTCGTATTTTTTACTCCCAATCAATCGTTTCGTAGAAGCTGGACTGACTTCAGCTCTGTCATCCTCTTGTTTACAGGTTACTTCTGGTAGCTGTAACATGTATCTGTGACAGGAGGAATGAGTGTCAGTTATCTTCGTTATCGCAGCAGGTCCTGACTGCTGAAGAATGACCGGTATTCATATGCTAAGCGAAGACGTATTAATCAGAATATCCACCTTCTAGTCTATTCCATTGACAGAGTAAATCTACTGCTGACGCAGTAATAAGGGGTTGCTTAACCTATAACACTTATTTGCATCTATCATATGTGACTGAGTGACACTGCAGTGCTCTGCATGTCCGAGATAACATTCATTTCGTCCCGAGTCTATTTAGCAACAGCCGAAAGATATATTTTGTGACTCAATAATGATATTGCACACACAACACAAATGCGGTTGAATATGAACTTGACCATAGGCCGTCAGCACAATGATGATGTATCCCCTCTCCTCCCTCCACCCAATTATTCTGTGCGTCAGGTTGGACTGGCTTCAGATGTGACATGAAGGAAGAGTTTCACCATTCCTGTTTCGTAATGTAAGCAACAACAGAACCATTTATAACTTTTTTGCTGTTGTTTGTCTTGGTTGTTAAGGTCGTTGAAGACTACTTTTAGTTGCATGTAAACATCCCAATTTGTGAAATGTTATTTTGTATGTAAAACATTTATTTATGAGGTCGAAATAAAAAATCTTCCTATCATTCGCCAAGATAATTATAAAACTTAACAAAAACTGTATTCATGGTTATCGGTATGCAGGGAAACCAATCTTTAAATGCCTCCTTGATAACACGGTGGCTGTTTACAGTCGTGATAATGGTGATCATATTGTAAATATCAGCTAAAAAAAACAATCCACAAGATTGTCCCCGCACCATTAATGCTCCTTGTCACCACCTTTGTTATGTTTTTATTTTACACCAGTGTGAAATCAGGAATATTTTATACAACTTGAAGTAATATGTGTACTCATATTGTCTTGCATGCATATATTGCTTAGTAAGGAATTTAATCTGGTCTCAATTACAAACGAATTATCACAACTAATTATGTTGGCTCCTAAGAAGTAAACAAGTGACTCCGCGACTAGTTAGTCCATTACAACAATAGTTATAAATTTTTGAATGAATTATTACAAGTACATTGTAATCACTCTTTTCGACCAAGCGAGGTGGTGGGTGAGCGGTAACGCTCTGGCGTTTCATTTGGAAGGACGCAGGTGTGAACATTAAACAATATACCAATTTGCTGTGTTAGCGTATCTGAGGTAACCATTATGTTTCTGTGACGGCATGGCACGTTGCTGCGGATATGGTCCCCGCCATTGTGGACAAGGTATATAGGGTGGCATGCGACAGGACCAGTATGCACTATAGTCTCAGACAAGAAAGCAAGCAAACGGGTTGCAACCTCGTCCTTTCATCGAGTCTTCAGACTGAGGCGTACGTCACCTCACGACTGGAGCCTTGCTGGGGCTGGGATTGCAGCCCGCCGGCTCATTGCTCCCTGGGAGTCTTGGAGGCCAGCGGGGGTGTTTGCTACTGCCACGTTTGCCTGCTGACCCAGCCGCCCAGGCCGATGCACCGCAGTGATTGCTGCGGCTCTGTCACTGCGGACATTGCACCGCAGTGCCTCGCAGTGGTGCTGCTGCTGCAGTCGCTGCACCGTTGTGACTCCGCAGCCGCTGCGTTCACTGCCGCGGCGGATCCAGCCGCTCCAGGCCGATGCACCGCAGTGATTGCTGCGGCGCTGCCACTGCGGACATTGCACCGCAGTGCCTCGCAGTGGCGCTGCTGCTGCAGTCGCTGCACCGTTGTGACTCCGCAGCCGCTGCGTTCACTGCCGCGGCGGATCCAGCCACTCCAGGCCGATGCGCCGCAGTGATTGCTGCGGCGCTGCCACTGCGGACATTGCACCGCAGTGCCTCGCAGTGGCGCTGCTGCTGCAGTCGCTGCACCGTTGTGCTCCGCAGCCACTGCAGCAGCGGATCCAGCCGCCCAGGCCGATGCACCGCAGTGATTGCTGCGGCGCTGCCACTGCGGACATTGCACCGCGGTGCCTCGCAGTGGCGCTGCTGCTGCAGTCGCTGCACCGTTGTGCTCCGCAGCCGCTGCGTTCACTGCCGCGGCGGATCCAGCCGCTCCAGGCCACCGCGCCGCAGTGACTGCGGTGCCGCTGCCACGGTGAGGTGCTGCTCCGCAGTACCCTGCCATGGTACTGCCACCGCAAGTCTCTGCACTTCAGAGTCCCGCAGCCACTGCGTCTACTGCTACAAATCCAGCCTCCCCAGGCCGACTGCGGCGCCGCTGCCACTTTGCTTAGGACTTTAGCTGCTAGATCACAAAACTTATCCCTTGGTAAATTATATGGAAGGTATGTTTTGCGCATTGTGCAACCAATAAGAAACTTTGTCACAAGGTCCTTGAGACCACACGAAACTATTATATCAGTTTTTAAGCTGTTGGGATTGTTATTTGTGAGATCTTATCGCTTGCCTTAGGTTCATTCAGATAACAAAAGAGAAAAATACAATAGTGTTTCAAACTACTGATTACATATTATTTAACATCCCAAAATTTCACACAATTTCCTGTGTTAACTTCAAACATTTTAACATACTATGCTAGTATGTCTGAATGCAATTTCAAAAGACAATTATTAATCGGTACATTTATACATGGCATTTCTTCTTTTTTATTTTTTGTTAAAAAAAAAACGATATAAATAATATCACTTTTATAGAGCTACTGTGTTTTCATCCATTTTACACAGCGTATTTATATACTTAGTCCTTTTCGATTGCCAAATTTGAGAAGTAAAGTCTTTCAAGGGCTAAAATGTGTCCTAAACCAGAATCTCTTTAAGAATTTTACTGGAAATATTTTATTTCCTAATATAGAAAACTGCAGAAAAATATAATACTGCCCTCTACAATGATATTTAATAGCTGTGGAATTTATATTTTAACCTAATATTAAAGCAGTATATTAAAATTTTCGATACACGTAAATGCATTGATAAATTGATATTTGCGGCCCGATGCTTCGAACTGATTCGATGTATTACCTGATTCTGACAAATCGACATATCGAAAAAAAAATATTTAAATTGGATACATATAACTGTACGTTTATTTGATACATTAAGTTCACAGTATTTACATTGTTGCGTAGAGGCATTGCGATATATTACACCAACACATACAGATGTGGTTTTATGAGAATGTAAAAATTTCTATTTTTTTATTTGTGTGTATCGACAAGTGTTATAATAGCCTCTAACTAGCGGAATAATAAATTAATTTATTTATCTTTTAAGATAATTTGGGTTTTAGGTTAAAGGATTCTGAACACATCTGAACTAAGTTGTAGGGTAAAATTTTTTTACGATTTGTTGCACTGTGAACTATTCACACGACATGTTGACAATGTTTACATTTTTTTGTGACGGCAAGATTCTCTTAAACGTTATTAAACAAACCGTATTTTCTAGCTGCGTTTCAGAGTTAAAAGTTTATAAAGGGCCCTGTGAATAGAGTCACATTGCTCTAACTAATCCGTATGCTTTGGTAAGTTTAGTGTATGCCTATATGTTTTGAATCTCTACTATATTGTTAACCTTTTAGATTCATGTGTTTAATTTGTGCCTCAGTCTTGTTGTTTACTGTGATTAATTTTTTTACGAACTTCAACTTGGGCGCCATGCACCCTCTTCCCACCCCTCCCCCTCTCTTGACATGAAAGAAAATTCACAGAAAAAGATTAAGACATAATTTTTTTTTATTAAATTCTCTGTTTCAATAATAACTTAAGGCGCCTAGGTTGATGTTCAGATGTGTTAAGCACCTTGTCGCTAAATTCAGTATCCTCCTCTATCCCTTTCATATGAAGGCCGTTTTACCTCGCGTTTTCCATCGTTTACCAGTTCCAAGTCTCGACCCGTCGCAACTTACTAAATGGTCATTCAATGGTACGTGTTGTCGCTGGAATAGTTAAGTCAATCGTGATTGCCTCTCATACCGCTGCGTAAAATAGGGTGACTTGAGCTATCAAATTTGAAATTTATTGCATGCAGGTTCGAGTTTGGTGGAATAGGCAGCACTTATAGTGTCACAATATATGTTGTGGTCGTTTCAGTCGTGTGGAGTTCATATGCTTTTATTTTCGCTATCGAGTTTGGTGTGCTGTGCTAATGTTCTTCTAAAACTCGTGCAAATATTATTAATGACAAGATTTAGTGTAAGGCTTGCACAGTGGAAGAATAGAGCTGTGGGATACATGTCATTAATAGTTTTCTGAACTCCACCTACGTGACCAGCCATTGCAACAAAGCCGTCATATAGACCAACAAGTTTATTTAAATTAAAATTACAATCTTCTAGAAAGTGAACAATAGTTTCCGAAATGGCTTTTGCGTTCAACTCTTGTACCGGAGCGTATCCCAGGAATTCTTCACAGATTATTGGTTTTTACCATCTTTATCACAACACAGATAGCGATCACTAATCTATAATTGGTATGTACCACTAATAGGTGCAGTCTCATTAGCTAACATCGAAAAAGCCAAAGCATGCTTCACCTCCTCAATTATTTTGCTTTTTAGAACATCACATCTCTAGCAATTCATTTTGAATTTGATGTGATATATATGTACTGTACATGAAACCTGTTGCATCAAACATTTATTAAACCACCAGCTTCGATATCCAAAACATAAACTTATCAAGTTTTCATTATGTGAGTTTCAGTCAAAATAGAGTTCTACGGAAGCTATGGTGAACAGGCATCTATGTAACACTATGAAGTAAAAGTGCAGTTCCAGCGCCGTAGTCTACTACATCTGCTTCGATAAACGAAAACTTGCAGTGCCAATGTTGAGTTAAATGCCATTTGCGAGACAGACTGGTCACAAATTGTGAACTATTAACTGTAAAGATCGAAAGAACATTCTGACACTTGAAGCTACTTGAGCAAACTAGCGTCTGTTATTTATTGCATTTAACAGAGAAATAATTGTCCATAGCAACTGAAAAGACTACTTAGTTAGTTTTCAGACATAAGGAAACCAACAACCTCTGTAGAAAAAGATGCTAACGTATATTTCTCAAAAATTCCCCTTCTGAACGGACTGTTTCTGAAAATTGTATTTTCCCCCAAATTTATTTATACATGCGTACATATAAATTAACTGTCATCCTATAAATCTGGCGCACTCACGCTGAATACCGGAATGCAAACTATCGACATAAGCACTCATGTCCGGATACGTGCCAGCGACCGGTGAGGTACAACGTCGTAACATAAACCTACAACTTGTCTTGCTTGCCGTAGTGAAACCAATAAACAGCAGTAGAAATTAATCCGTCACGCTGTTTGTGCCTTATATTATCCGTGTTGTTTGGTTACGTGAACTATAAATTCTTTCTATTCCATAACGTTTCAAGGACTTCACCTGCACATTCGCAACCGTCAGAAAAAACTGCTGTCGAGTAGAGCTCTTTGAATCTTGTCAATAACTTACTTTCGTTGTAGGTTCAGGGTCAGTTCTTATGCTGATCACGGCACGACAAATTCTACTTAAAGCCTACGATTACAAATTCTACTTAAGTTGTCTTTTGGAGAGAATACGCTGTGTCGGCATTGAGTTTTTAATGTAGGCAGGAAATTGAATAACACTTTCATCTGAAATATCACTTGTTATAGGAATATTTCGTTCCGAATGTTCAGAACGATTTGCCCATAGCATAAGAGGATATTTGAAGGGGAAAAAAATCTTGAATGGTCACCACACAAATTTATTGGAAATACCTATCTGGAAACTGCGAGAATCACTGAGACTGCGCTGAAATACGGAAATGACGAAAACAGGAAGGGTCATGCGACGTGGTACAACTGCAGCACAGAAACTACTCGGTATGAAAACCACAGTGGTAGCGTACTCGTTGCTATCCGGAGGAGTTTTGTATGGTATCAGCTTTCATAAAGACCTTACTAATCTCTTGTTTCCAAAAATTGAAATGAAAAATACTCTCTATTTATCTGTCAGTGGCCGAATGGAGCATAGGCTCTGTTGCTGTAATTTTAAGTAACCTGTGATGGATTTGTGTATTCTCTTACAGTCTTGTTTCTTGAGAATGTCTCGAGGAAATCTTGCGTCTTCGTTTCTTCTTCTTCGCGCTATTAACGAATTTAATTGTGATCCGGAAACCCGGATGATATCGGTGTAAAGACCGTTATTGCAGATCGAGCGTGCTTAACGCTCTGGCCTCGCATTCGGGAGGACGCCGGTTCGAATCCCCGTCCGGGCATCCAGATTTGAGTTTTCCATGGTTTCCCAAATCACTCAAAGCAAATGCCGGGATGCTTCCATTAAAAGGCCATGACCGAATTCATTCCCATTCCTTGCCCCCCCCCCCCTCCTCCATCCTTTCCTGTCAATAAAGACCTCACTGTTAAGAGACGTTAAGCAGTAAAAAAAAAAGTTTCTTGTCAGCGCTATTAATGATTTTAATCGTGATCTGGAAACCTGGATAATATCGTTGTACAGTCCGTTATTGCAGATCGAGCGTGTTGGGTGAGCGTTTTCGCTCTGGCCTCGCATTCGAGAGGACGCCGGTTCGAATCCCCGTCCGGGCATCCAAACTTGGGATTTCCATGGTTTCCCCAAATGTCTCCAGGCGAAAGCCACGCTACTTCCTTCAAAAGACCATGGCCGAATTCCTCCCCATTCCTTGTCCCCAGTCCCATCCCGCCTCTAATGACCACGACGTCGACGAGGCGTAATGCCATAATAAAAAGTTATTGCGGAATGTGTTAGGAGTTTAATATTTACTAAACGATGATCAAAACTTGGTAACAATCCATTTATTGGTCTGTGGAAGGCTGCAGTAAATACAGTCAAAAGAAAGAGTCCACGCTGTTGCCAGTAAATAGCAGCAGCTAAACTGCAAAGGAGAAAATTGTTGATTTAATCGTGTCAAAGTCAATTCCTTTTGACGTCTTAGAATGTTTGCTTCGTCACGTTAGAAGAAAATCCTGCTGACCCGCAAGACAGTAATTTTTCAAGTAAAGAAACAACGTTTCGCTGAGCATTCTGTGAAGTAACCCTGTGATTCCCAATATTTTATTTAAACAAGTCTAACATGACCTTCAAATAACCTAAAGTTTTCAAGCCGTTCTACGGTGGACAAGAAGATACGCATTGCAAGATATATAACAAATGAAGAAGTCTTATCAGAGAAAATAAATGTAATCTAGAGAAGTACAAGATTCTGCTTCTTCTTCACCACCTCTTCCCAACATTTTGTGGTTGGATGCCTTTGATGAGTTTTACTCGTCACTGGTAAGGTGAAATTTGGAGCTTTGGTCTTTATGGCATCATCCCCTTGCTGACATCAAACATTTTATACCTTCTGCCAGGTCGAGCTATGTAATAATGGAGGAAGTGAAGTGTTGTCATCTGCTTGTGAAACGTGTAATTATGTTCCGTGTGTAACATGTGTAATGTATGAGACGAGATTGGGATTGGGGACCGTCCCGGCATTCGCCTTCAAGACTCCTTTTTTTTTATCTGCTTAACGTCTCTCTAACAGCGAGATCTTTAGAGACGGGAAAGGATGAGGGGCAAGGAATGGGAAGGAATTCGGCCATGGCCTTTTTAAGGAAGCATCCCGGCTTTTTCCTGGAGTGATTTGGGAAACCATGGAAAACCCAAATCTGGATGCCCGGACGGGGATTCGAACCGCCGTCCTCCCGAATGCGAGGCCAGAACGCTAGCCGTTACACCACCACGCTCGGTGCCTTCAAGGCTAAGGAAAACCGCCTACAAACCGCAGTCGTTCGGCTGGTACGTGAGGGCGTGGGCTCTAGTCCGGTCTCGTTGTCCCTTCCTGTGTGCGGCGCCTCAGCACAATGAGCCACACAGGCTACGAGACTATTCCAAGCCGTCACAGGTCAGTGGAAACAATACTGGAAGAATCCTGCTGCAAATATCCATAGGAAACAATAGAAGACGTCAAGTATAATAGTTATTGAGGAATGGAGACGAAAGAAGGGCGAGCTGCCTGGACTGGCAGTGGAGATCAACCCACGGATTAAGCACCAGAGATAATCACGTATAGCCTGTTTTTTACGTTTCAGCTAATCCGATACTACATACGCTTCACCCTTGCAAGTGAGCTGCATTGGCGGCGTAGTATCATATATATTATTTCTAAAAGGTGTTTTTTGTGACGAGCCCTAATTCTCCCTTCATACTTAATCAAAATCCATAAATTAGTTACCATTTTAAAGGTTAAGTTTTCCGCTTAGGTAACATCATTCATTAATGAAAGGAATTATTCGATACTCAATTCGTAATTGGTAAAATTACGAACAATCCACGTCATGGGTATGCGGTAGTTCAGAGTCAAGCCTCTAGGCGTCCCTGGTGTCGATAAAGAGTGATCTCATTACCTCTAGATAGCAGCGCTACATAACACGCAGAGTAAGGAGCTTCTGCGGGATTTTTGTTTCTGTTTTTATAGGCGTGTAAAGAAATGAAGTGCAGGCTAAAATTTAAGCGAATAAGGAAGCAGTATAAGGAGAACAGATTGGAAGTGAACAAACTGAAACAATCTGGCACGAGAAAAAAATTTGCAGAAATGGTAGACTTAGGTCTAAGAAGTAAGGAGCTCAATTGAGGACGAATGGAATGCATTGAAGACCGAAATAATGAAAGCTGGTAAAGAAACATTAGGCTTTAGGGAACAAGCTGCCCGCAAACCTTGGATCACAGAAGAAATTTTGGAGCTGATGGACAGAGGAGAAGGTACAAAAATGCTCAGGATGAAGCAGGAAGAGAGCAGTACAGGCAATTTAAAAATCAAATAAATATGAAATGAAAAATAGCAAAAGAAAAATGGCTATAAGAAAATTGTGAAGAAGTAGAAAAGGAAATGTTCGTAGGTAAAGTAGATGTTGCATACAGAAAAATAAAACAGTATTTTAGAGAAATGAAAAAAAAGGTATGAACATTAAAGCTGCCGATGGGAAACCTCTTTTAAGCTTAGATGATAGAGCTAACCGATGGAAGGAATACATTGAGAAACTGTATCATGGGAACGACTTCAACAATAGCGTAATAGAAAAGGAAGGTGATTTCAGCAGTGATGACTTAGGAGATCCTGTTTTGAGAACAGAATTTAATAAAGCTCTGAATGACTTGAAAGCAAATAAAGCAGCTGGAACTGATGAGATCCCTGCAGAACTTATTAAATCCCTAGGAGAGGAAGGAATCGAAAGATTATTCAAGCTGATATCAAAAAGTTATGAAACAGGAGAAATTCCAACTGATTTTAATAAAAATATTATCTTCACACTTCCAAAGAAAGCACAAGCCGACAAATGTGAGAATTATCGCACCATTAGTCTAACAACACATGCTTCAAAATTATTGACCAGAATAATATACAGATGGATGGAAAGGGTAGTAGAAGAGATAGTAGGTGAAGATCAGTTTGGGTTTAGGAAAAATTGCGGTACAAGGGAAGCAATTCTGTCTTTAAGATTAATACTTGAAGGGCGGATCAAGAAAAACAAAGATACTTTTATGGCATTTGTTGATTTAGATAAAGCTTTTGATAATGTTAGGTGGAACAAGATGTTAAAATTTTTAAAGAAGTCAGGTCTAAAGTATCGAGATAGAAGAATACTATATAAGAATCAAGTGGCTTTAATAAAAGTAGAGAATCACGAGAGACAAGCATCAGTTAAAAGGGTGTGAGGCAATATTGTAGTCTATCTCCATTAATATTCAACTTGTATGTAGAAGAAGCAATGGAGAAAGTCAAAGAAAAATTTCCATGTGGCATAAGAGTTCAGGGAGAAAAAATCAGTATGCTACGATTTGCTGATGACATTGTCTTGTTAGCAGAGAGGGCTGAGGAAATTGAGAAGTTACTGAATGGCATGAACAAAATACTCAAGGAAGATTTTGGACTGAATATAAACCAAAGCAAGACTAAAGTGATGAAATGTAGCAGAACTGATACCAATACTAGTAGATTAAATATAAAAATAGGATCAGATGCAATAGGAAGAGTAAGTGAATTCTGTTACTTGGGAAGTAAAATTACAACCGATGGCCGAAGCAGGAATGATGTTAAAAGCAGAATAGCGCTAGCAAAAAGAGCCTTCATGAAAAAGAGAAACCTTTTAGTTTCAAATATTGATCTAGGAATTAGAAAGAACTTTTTAAAACTCTTTGTGTGTAGCACAGCACTTTATGGTAGAGAATAACGGACTTTAGGAATTCCGGAAAGAAAGAAAATTGAAGCACTTGAAATGTGGTGCTACAGAAGAATGCTGAAAATTAAGTGGACAGACAAAGTAAGAAATGAACGAGTTTTGGAAATGATGGGTGAGAAAAGAAGTTTGTGGAAGAAGCTTACAGAAAGAAGAGACAGGTTGGTAGGTCATATTTTGAGACATGCTCGATTGGTTAATTTGTTAGTGGAGGGAGCAGTCGAAGGTAACAACTGTAGAGGAAGACAGAGATTAGAATATATGAAGCAGATAATTGAGGACGTGGGCTGTAAGGGGTATGTAGAAATGAAGAGGTTAGCACAGGATAGGAAAGGATGGAGGATTGCATCAAACCAGTCGAAAGACTGACGACAGCAAAAAAAAAAAAAAATCATTACAAGTGTGATGTTTGGTATAGAACATCACACTTGTAATCTTTTGGAGTGTTCCACCTGCTACATTCTTCATGGCTCCACCTTTTACACGAAACACATCGGTACCATAGTTCTCCATCTTTCCAAAACTTTCCGCAAACTAAACAGACATCTTCTGAAATCGCCGCTGGATCAATATCATCCTTTTCATTGTTATCACAAATGTCCTTTAAGTCGAGATTTAGGTCATCTTCATCCCATCTTTCACTTTCTAGTTTCAGTTTCTTATTGTATGACTTCTGTTTCGTCTTTGAGCCTTTTTTAAGTAGTAGAATTGTGCACTTATCTTCTTTATCGCTAAGTTTTCTTTTCAAGTTTTCTTCAGTTTTCTTTTTCATAGCTTCTTTTTCTTTCTTTATTGATAACTCCATTTAAAGATTTTCCTTTTCTAGAGTTGCTGTAAGGATCACTGACTTTCCCTTATGCTTTCCTTTAATTTGTTTTGTCTTAGGAATAACTTTTTTTTTTTTGGAATCGGAGATATGTCAGGTACACTAACATGCTTGTCACTTAAACTTTTAGTTGATATTGTTGAGACCTCTTCTACTAAAAGTGGAACTTCTCCTGCCGATGATCCAGTAAACAGTTCTTGACTCCTTTCTGATATCTGGTTGCTTGGTAAAAGAAAACACATCATTTCCATTTGTTGCATTCGGGAGCTCTTCATCTTCAAGGAAAATGGTCTCACATTATTCTAAGTCAATACGGTGAAATTTGTATGGATTGAAAGGACAAATTCCCCATGCCTTAAACACCGACTGTCCTTAGTCCATAGTAGCAACCTTAATATATGACTTATTAAAAAGTTCAGCTACCTCATAAGGTGCAATTTTTCCATACATCCTTGACTTCATATACAGGTCACACTCTCGATTGAAGACTGATTTAAAAGAAGAAAGGAATGTAACGTCAAGCGGTTGAAGCTTGTGAGAAATGTGCGGAGGTATGGTTACCATGACAATAGATTATTTTTGTTTTGTTTTTACAAAATTCTAAAATATCAAGTGAAATGTGGCTGTTAGTATGATTATTTAAAATCAGCAACAGATGATTTAACATTCTTCTGGAAATGCTGAATCCATTCGAAAAATAATGACTCATTGGACCAGCCATTGACGGAACAACTATATATTGTTCCAACTAATCCATCTTTACCTAAGAGATTTGACATTCTTTTCCTGGGGAAGATGAACATAGGGGGAATTTACGTGCCAGCAAAGCTGAAACAACATATCATTGTAATGTTTTTCCCCCTTTCCTAAGACCTAGGTCCCCTTATTTCTTCAACACCTTAAAGAGACAAAACTCTCTCGGGCTTTTGTACTGTATTTATGCCCGTTTCATCGACATTGGACTCCAACTCCTCTTTAAATTTATATTTTTCAGAGACATCTCAACATTTTTAAAATATGTATTAACTTGTTGTTCACTAAATGTCTGTATCAAAATTGTTTTGCATGTTGTTAGCTTCTCCGAACACAAACGCAGTCTTTCGTAGCTGGATACTTGAAATGCCATAAAGCAGCTTGGCCATCGTAATAAAATGATCCCTAATCCGACTTTCCTGTTCAATGTAAAATGTGGGGTTTCTTCCAAGTTTTGAATCCTTGGTATTTTTCGCTTTCATTTTCGTATTCATAGTAGGTTCGTGAATCCTTGATACTTCTCTTATTTTTCTTCCTGATTTAATGAAACAAAGTTCCTCTTGGGTCCATTTTGCTTTCTGGGTGTTTTTTATAATCTCTAATCATCTGAAATATAAAAAAACTCTTTGGAATTGAAAACATAACCTACCACTTTTATTATGAAGGGGGAATACCACTCACTTTAAGAGCCGCGTGCCAATACCGCAAAGTGAGTTCGCTGATTAACCAAAGCAGAACTCGGCTCTTAGATACAATACAATACAATACAATACATTCATTTTCCATTGATCCCAATATAAGAGACTGGCTCTGTGGGATGTGGAAAGTTGTCAATTTACAGATAAACAGTTGCATAACAAAATAATAAGTACACCACTAGATGTACAGTCATAGTATACATGGTACATTAAACACTTCCATTACAAAATAATACATACACCAGAAGATGTACAGTCATAGCATATATGGTACATAAAAAAAAATCCATAACAAAATAATACATACACCACAAGATGTACAGTCATAACATATATGGTACCGTAAACAATTATGTAAGAAACTAAATACATACACCAGGAGATGTACAGTCATACCATACATGGTAAATTAATTATGTGAACTATATTTACACAAGATACTCGCAGTTATTTTAAGATACCTTAGAAATAAATTCTTCGACAGAGTAGAAGGAGTTGTCAATTAAAAATTCTTTCAATGTTTTCCTGAATTTATTCTTATCATCTACTAGACATTTAATATGTGTTGGGAGCATGTTGAAGATATGTATCCCTGAATATCGGACCCCTTTTTGAACAAATGACAATGACTTGTAAGTCTTGTGAAGATCATTTTTACTTCTAGTGCCATAATTGTGTATTTTACTATTTGTTTCAAACAAAGTATAATTTGTGACTACAAAGGACATTAATGTGTATATATACTCAGATGCTACTGTTAAAATCCCTAACTTCTTGAACAGCTCTCTACATGAAGTTCTACTGCTAACCCCACACATAATTCTTATTACACGCTTTTGGGCTCTGAACACTTTGTCTCTATGGGTAGAATTGCCTCAGAATATTATTCCATATGACAATAAGGAGTGAAAATAAGCAAAATAAATTAGCTGCCTCATACGGAGATCACCTAAAGCTGAAATTGTACGAATTGCAAATGTGGCTGCTCCCAATCGCTTTAGTAAGTCAGAAACATGTACTTTCCAATTTAAATTATGATCAATATACAAACCTAGAAATTTCACACTATCTACCTCTTGAATGGACTCGCCTGCAAATTTTATGTCTATGTCAGGTGTTAATCTGTGTGATGTACTGAATTGCATATACTGAGTTTTATCAAAGTTTAAAGACAAGCCATTAGCTGTAAACCATTTATTAATCAGTTCAAAGACATAATTTGAAATATATTCTGTAGATAAATCTGGAGTGTTTTTAATTCCTATGTTTGTGTCATCTGCAAATTGGACAAATTTTGAGTTTTTAGATGAAACACAGGGTAGATCGTTTATATATATTAAAAACAATAGCGGCCCCAATATAGAACCCTGAGGTACTCCACATCTGATTAATTTCCACTCAGAAAACAGTGGACCTCTTAAGGCAGCCTTAAAATTCTCCATTGACACTTTCTGTTTTCTATTTAGAAGGTAAGAACTAAGCCATTTATTAACAATGCCATCTATACCATAATACTTAAGTTTCTGTATCAGAATTTTATGATCTACACAGTCAAATGCCTTAGATAAGTCACAAAAAATGATGAAATACCTAGGCAAATCCACAATTCAATGAAAGCTTACATGGAAGGCTAGTAGCTTATATGCAAAACATTACATCAAAGCACCTTATAATAGCACTTAACTTGCAAAATACAGCTGACACAAATTATATCAAACACATTGAAAATAAACTACCGCCACAGCGCAACTGGAACTGAGTGGCGCTGTAGTTGTTACGCCTGCCAGAAGGGTGCAGCACCAACAGGGCACAGCGTGCGCCATTTAAACTGCGCGCGTGTGGTTACCTGCATGCGTGTAAATTACCTGCCCACCCCTACTTGTCGAGAAACTGATAATTCTGTTAGTTGCAATATGAGTGGGAAGTTAGTGTTACAGCTACAGGAATAAGCAGCGAACAATGGCAACAGCTACTACTATTTACAGAAAATATGGAGTCTATAGTTCTTAATATGTTTTTAGTAAGATTTTGAGATGTGACCCGTGAAGAATTCCTGTCTAAGATTTTGAGACTTGACTGCAAACTACGACACAAAGCGTCACTTGCTACGTGACCGCGTTCGTTGGGTGAGCAGTAACGCTCTGGCTGGTTCAAATTCTCATCCGGCCATCCTGATTTCGGTTTTCGATCCGCCCCAG
Source organism: Vandiemenella viatica (assembly GCA_031002005.1). NCBI lineage: Eukaryota > Metazoa > Arthropoda > Insecta > Orthoptera > Morabidae > Vandiemenella > Vandiemenella viatica. The sequence goes on along the minus strand of JARYHS010008075.1, from coordinate 60,587,606 downwards.
CTGAACGTGGAATGGTTTCATCAAAAGGTCTGTTCGGAATTCCTTCCAGTTTCTTGCCCCCTTTACCTCCTGTCTTTAATTACCTCGATGTGTAAAATCCGACGAAAAAATAAATGAATTGTTTTGTGAAATAAATAAAACATCTACAGTACCATCCTTCGTTTATGAATCAAATTAATATTAAACTGAAATAATTTATTCGAGAAAATCCAAATAGTCACGTCAAAAATATTTAAAATCGGTTTCATTTGAAGTTCAGTGCGTAATAATATATCGTATAAACGATTTTAACTCGCTGTCTGCAAATTTATTTCTGGATTAGTTCCAACATTTGGTCCCAGTGATATTAAATAATATTATGATCCGAAAAACCGGCTTAACAATGCAAATCTTGCTAGGATTAAATCTTTCAAATATGGTTGAGATAAACACACTTACTACTGAAAAGACATTCTGTTAAATTAAGAGGCTTAAGAATAAAAGGACTGGTTCATTTCAGCCATCGGCAGTTGTTTTCCTCTTTATTTATACGTGTGTATATGATTGTCCTTATTGCACTCCACAAATATGGACAACAGATGATGAAAACAATGTGTGATCCTTGCATCGATTGCTCTAAATGCTCCCAGGACCGCTGGCTTACACTAACGTAGTTATCAGTATGTTTAGTACTATATAATTTAGCAGTAATTTTTTTCTGTAAGCTACTATCATCATCTCCCACTGAAGAATGTCGATATGTTATACTTCTTAATGAACCGTTTACACGCCTATTCGTATTTATTTATTTGGATGTATATATATTCATTTTCGGCAACTAGGACAACGTTAAGCCTTCTTTTGAATTTGTATTGTATGTGTACACATCCGTGTTACAAGTAGAGTTATTAACCCTACAGTTTAACATGGTATCCGAAACACGGATACTTGTTTATTTGCTATTACTCTTGTTCCTTAGATTTCTGGTGAGAAAGGACCGCTGGGATGTCAACATATCATAGTTATTATACATTATATACATACAAGATGAATAATAATCATAAAGAAAAAATATTATTTATCACACACACACACAAACAACTTGTTGCTCTCAAAACTTTTGTTGGGAGCATTTGATCGTCTTGTAGAAATACTGTATCAATATGCACAGTTTCTATTTCAACCAACAATTTTTTATTTTTCTAAGTCTTTTTTCAAGAACGACTACTTTACAGGTGACACTGTGTAAATTGTAACAATGTGTTTCGTATTTACCTATTACAAATGATGGAAACGTTCGGAACCTTACACTTAAAGATATATTTACCCGAATGCTGCATTGGTTGCCCCAGTTTACCGATATTTATATAAATAAATGTTGTTAGTTATTGCAAAGATGACAGAAATTTATTATGATACGAAGGGTTTACGATTAAGTGGATCGATCTGCCAGAGAGTGTTTAGGTTATTTTTTGCTCTAAGTACTCATAAACAAAACTCGTAAAAAAACTGATCATCGCGTGTTTAAAGGAAAGCTGATAGTTTCCAATAACATTTGGGCAATCGGAAATGAATTATAAAACTTAAAAATCAGTTGTTTCCTCAGCTCAAAGCAGAATTTACCAACATAAATGGTTGTGAAATACTGATAGGTTATAAACAGCTGAACTATCCACCATACATCAACGGGAAAAAATACGTAAGTCACTGACGTTAGTACGAATTAAATACTTTTCTCTAGAACGCTAATACATTCATGTACTTCACGCGCTGAATGAATTACATATGTCTGATTGTTTATTTCGAAAGGTGAAAGTGAATGTCTGATTACTATATCTCTTTAATATAACTTTATTCTTGTATTTTTCTGGTAGTATTACATTTGGTCTATACATGTGAACGGGGAAGCGTTTCTCCATTGGGCTATATGAGTATGGAAACTTACATAAAATGCTTAGTAATACGATGAAAAACTCTGCCGAACGAACGTTTTTATAAACAAGAAAGCGGCATCAAACTGTCACCAAAACCGCCATCAGTCCTGGTTCGAGCGCCAAAACACCAAACATAACATGAAAGTAACCAGCACATTGATATTATTAGCGGAGTTAAAGAAACTAGCAGCCCTTAAGGAACTTGAATAAAATAAAGTACCTTGTCTATAACTGATATTTTTCGTGGTTTCTCCTGATCACTCAAGGCGAATATTAGGATAGTTCCTTCAAAAGGCCATGGCCGAATTCTTTCCCGTCTTTGAACTTAGTCCTCACTCGTCGCTAACAACCTCGACGTCGACGATGCGTAAAGCCATAAGGAAAAAAAACTGATAAGACCATTCAAGAAAAAATAGATTTGAATAAATAAGTTACCAGTCGCTAATACTGTGGAAAAATGTTCACGATGTACGAGACTGGATAAGATTAATTGAGATCTGGTGGAACTCTCCCCTTCTCCTCCTAACTTGAGATGTCGGAGGCCATTTTTTTATATAGCTCTACTGTTCTTTGGAATAAAAAGTTGGCGTCGATTCCCCATCCTTCCCAACCCCCACCGGACCCACTCCCACCCCCTATTTGTACTCACGTAATTAACGGACGCCCCCTCAGAACCAAAAGGAACTAAAAATAGGGGAAAACGCAAAGTGAAAGCTATGCAAACGCTGTTTGAGTTTAAATACGGAGAAAATAAAAATTTGTGCTACATCCCGTATCCGGACATAGAAGGACGCTATGGAATATTTTTCTCTTCCTTAGAACCGGCTCAGGCAGATGTAGCTGACTAGGTTTCTTGGTGTCTTCCCCAACGTGAAACTATCCGTTGGTGTTACTACATGTGACTATTGTGGATTATTTTCATCGTAGCCTGTTGTGGATAAGAGATGAAACCTGGCTACTCTTACGAGAGATACTTGGCGCACCCAAATTTATGTACTCAATCGAAGAAAGAATCAGCGTCAAAAGTGCCGTATTTTATCCAGGTCTGTGGTACACATTGTGCTTCGCCGTCTCTTCTACATGTTACTCGATGATCGCTATTCCTTCCACCAGCTGCGATACCGTCAGTCATGGTATCTCAGCGGCATCAATCATCGAGGCGGGCATATGAACAAAAGGAGGAGTACAATTCACAAAACTGTAAGCTGGGGAGTGTGTACCCCAGATCCGGGAAGCTGACCTTGAAATAGAATAGCTGCCGATGATCTCTGCTCCCAGCAAGCACACAAAGGCGTGGCCATTGTAGTTGGCAACAGGTGCGCCTGCCTTTTCACGATCTGAGACTTGCATTGAAATGTAGACCAGGCAGTTATATCGGCCGCGCCAACAGCCTTGACGAGGTAAAAGGAAAATCGTGTGACTGGCCACTAGTGCCGAAGGTGTGACTAAGCGAGATCAATCAATAGCGCTGCTGGAGGGAACACGAATGCTGATTCTCTTCTTCAGCCACACAGGGAGTTAAATAGACTATGCTGAGATTGCCGGATGCGAGAGACGACTCCCTTGCTAACATGAGTGGCCTACAGCAACATTCTTTAATTATTCCACAGTGCAATAGATTCTTGTATCAGCTTGTTTCAAAAGGCTTCTATGTGACATCGGATGCCTCCATACTGAATGATGAGCAAAGTACCATAATCGGTAAGTGCGCATTTAATCATTTAGCTACCATATAGTGAGAGACAAAACTACGGCTTCTGAAAAAAAAAAAAAATAAGAAACTCGTATCTCAAGGTACTAACAAAGCCTGAATCGCAGTAGATAAGTATGGCACAAGATGTTGATTCCATCGTCACAGTATGATGAGGTGACAAAAACAATGAAACTATAACCAAGCGGCTGTTTTTCTATGGGGGATGTTATGGCTTTACGCCTCTTCGACTCCACGTCGCGGTCTTTAGAGGAAGGAAATAATTGGGGAGAAAGAATGGGAAGTAGTTCTGCCATAGCCTTCGCAGGAACCATTCCGGCATTCTAGATTGAATTAGGAAACCATCTAAAGCCGAAATCTCGATGGCTGGACAGGAATTTGAACCCACGTCCTGCCGAATGCCAATACCAAGCAATTTAAACCCCAACGAAATCCGGGTTCACCTCTCAACCCCCAAAGCTAAACCTCTAGACCAGTCTACTTGGCACATTTAGCCCATTGTCCAACGAGTACCGAAGAAGATACTTTTTGAGACATAATGGATTGGGAAGTAGCATTAGCCATAACAAATTTTTGAAAACCAAAACAAATTTTGCTTCACACAAACCACACACTATTGGAAATGAGTTTTCATATTGTTAAACTAACGTTTCTCCTGAATTGCAATTAAAACCGCTAGTTTCTTTTTTCTGTTGTTGATTGAGCGTTAATGCCATCTTCAGTAGTGCCAATCGAATTGTGGATTCATTCAATCACGAAGTTTCCGATGTGAAAATATCTAAATGTTGTCAAAAAATGTTCACGTTATGTGATAATTTCATCAATTGCATACAAAAATACATAAAGAAGGTATTTCATATATTCAAGTTACATGTTGTCATTTATTTCGTTTGTTTTGTTGTATGGGAACAGATTTGCAATTTATTTTGGAACAAGTCGATTGGCACTTAGATGACTGTTGTAAACTTTGTAACTGTAGCCAAGGCATGCAATTTACATAAAAATCCGTTCCAGTGAATAAGATGATTGTTGCTTAGTTTTAAGTAGTAACCTATTTTCATACTGTTAAAAATACTATTTTTTTAACTTTCATAATCTACTGTCTAACTTTGCATCCTCATACATATTCTGGCGTCCAATGTTTTCCACCAAGAATATTTAATGTTATCATGCTGTTTCTCTTTTTTCAAACAACGATTATAAAGTGCTCAATCCATCCTATCAGTTGAAATTAATGTAATAAACATAAATATTCTGTCAGGAATAGTGTGGATTCCTATTATTTATTTTTCAGTGTTGTTTCATGGATCAATGCTGAGGAAAAACCTCTAGAATAGCACAGCAAATATTACAATCTTATGTGTTTAATAAATCAATTGGAATATAAAAAGATTGATTGGAATGCAACGATTCGTGAGATGTTAACAACGAATTTCGTTGAAAGGTACTTGAAATATAGCCGGTACTCATATTTTTATTATAATGTAGCGAATTATTGCTTTTAACCAAATAAACTGGATGCAATGGTGAAAGAAACAGTTATAATGAAAGGAACAGCTATGATAAAATACATTGTGCACTACATTAAAAAAAAAAATACAGACTGTCTGGTGGTTCCGTGTTAAGTAGTATCGTAAGGTCCTCAGTTCTTACTCCTGTCTCCTCCACTGGGATTTTGGAGGGTACTTACCTATTCTATAACCTGTGGCAAAATATATTAAAACTCTGATTCGACGTTAAATTCTACGACTCCTGTACCCATAGTCCATGATGGAAGTCTATTATGCGTCTCCTCTGTCACATAGGCTGCCCATCTACAGTCCTGGATCTCCAGGCAAAAATGGTCAAGCCAAGTTATTACTCGTACTATACATTTTCCTCGACCACAACGCAAGTGTTGGTCGTATCGTACCAAAGAAGGCACAGTAAGCTAAAGTGTCGGATGTAGAATGGCCAGTTCCTTTTTCCCTGAACCTACAGGTTTACGTGAAATCCGAAACACGGAACATACACAATTAAACACACACACAGAGAGAGAGAGAGATAGTAAGCTTTGCTAAAGGATAAGTGCGTCTAAAAAATTCTGGTCCCGTGCCGGATACCGAAGCACACGACCCTCTCATTCAAGGTTGGTGCCATATCAAAATGGTATGGAATGAGAAATATCTAAATAATGTAAAATTGGTCAGGCATGTATTTAATTATGGGTTATGAGAAACAAATTAATAACAGTACAATTTAAAGGAGAAACTGTGTGTTATTTACATGTTTTGTTTGCGTTTGTTTTTCTGGTCTTGCCGCCAATGTTGGATGGAATTAGACACGACACCTGTCCATTGTGTTGTCGATATAGTTCCCCCCTGAGACCCGCATCTGTCAATGCCGCCTTCTGATTGCTTGACAAAGCTGCGGAAGACTGAGTCACGTCTCAGGTCATCTTGGGTATGTCAGTCACTAAAGTTACCGTCAGAGAATGATAGCTTAGATTGTGGCACATCACTCAATCAGCACAGAAATATATTTCATCCAGATCAATTGTCTTGACAATGTGTATAAAATAAATAACATAGACTGCTATAGTGTGTTTAGTGTAACCTACACCGTTATGAAATGTTTTGTGACGGCACTAAAAATGACAAAGTCGTACAACTTTATTACAGCCACTTATAAATATCAGCTACACATCTTGGCAGTCCTGAGTACAGAATACAACCAGCTACTCACGAATGTTGTTCAGCACAGACTAATGGATGACAAAGAAGTACTACCGTGATCAAATTAAGCTCTTATACTACTTTTCGAGCTCCCAAGTTTCACAGATATCATCTACTGTCGTCATTAAATAGTACCAAGATGTTTTTAAAACATCTATTTGAAGTGTTATTGACACTTAGTGATCCTGCCTGCCCCATTACATGATTTGTCGAATCCGGTGAACAATAAATATGTTGTTATTAAATGTTATCCAGTATCATTTATTCACAATAAACTATGAAAACTATGTTCACCATATTATCTTTTACGGCATTGAGTTTCTGAGAAGTAAAAGGAAAGCTCAGTTTCGTATAGATATACCCACACTATTCAATTTAAAACTCTGCATTTCAATTCCATGTATTACGGGAATATCAGAAATTTTTCTTGTTTCCTTGGTTTCGTGGAACCAGCCCGGGATAGTGGCAAAATTTTTGTGCAATATATGCGGATGCAAATTTCTTCCCATCTATCCACAACGACCTGATAAACTTCCGACTCTAGTGACAACTCATACAGTACAGGGATAAAAATTAAATTGTAATACCCGTTACCATCGTCTTGCCCAACAATCAAGCATTGCTTCCATGGATATGAGAAAAACTGACAAGAAATTTGTCTAGCCATGTCAAGCTCTAGCAGAAATAATGGATGTATGGATGGTTGGTAATATCAGTTGCTAAAGACAGCAATTCCACATCATATCGATTGATACAAGAGATATGTGTTAGGAATGAAAATAACTGCAGTTTAAACAAGTACTACATTAATTTTCGCGTACTGAAGCGTAATATCATGTATGCCTCAATCCCCCCAATAATAAGAACTTAAATTTATAGTCAGCATCATACAATCGCATAAAGATTTATTCCCTTAATGGTAGGAATAAACCGGAACTGAAACACGTAACTTATGTTAATTTTGTGAGCCAATAAATATTCATGGCAACCGATAGCGGATGTTGTTAATATAACGACTGCAATCGGTGCGGACCGTATATTATGCGTGATTCTAAACATATTTACTGCCGGGACACGCCGCCATCATTGGCGCTGAAAGTAATGTTATTGGTAGGTGTTTAAACCTAATATTATTGAGCCAGATAAAATAATGCAAACCATAAGTGGTGCAGATTATCCTTGCTATCAGCAACGTTACGATACTAAAGCAAAGGTTTTAAAGCAGCACACGATTTTCTCTTACCATTACTTCTATTACTACAGCTATGATATCGTTAATCGGTCACGGTAATCTTGAAGTATGAATTACTCCTTAAAAAAAGTAAACGAAAACGACTCGATTTTTCGTTCCCTTAACCAGTAAGTAAGAGTTTGTAGTTTACGTCATCAGAATTGCTTTCGCTTTAAGTAAGACTTTAAGTAATGTATGTATGCTTATTGCACCTCTTAACTAAATCTAACTGCGCTCATTGCAAATACGAATCTTAGTGCAGGCATATATATGTACAGGCCCGGTGGCGACCATACATTGGTGGCTGTTGGTTTGTTAATCGCGGCAAGTAGATTCAAAAATCCTGCAAGAAAAGCCCATCAGAAGAAGTGGATGGTGCAAGGAGTTGCTCCTCAAAAGGATAAAATACCCGCACACAAATCTTCTTTCAAAATTACCTATGCGAAAAGCAATTTCTTCCCGGGATAGACTCACGGTTACACTGCGGATTTCTCCCTGGTTGGAGCACCCATCTGTAACAAACCACGCTCAACAATGATTAAATTTACTGATATCTCCGGGGAAAATATTGTCCTTAACCTTGAAGGCATTTTGAAGACAATCACAATGTATCTACACAATCATACTTTCCACCTTTACGTATCATATGCACTCTCCGTGTTTACACTAACAGTTGTGATTTTCTGCCGTAGCTTTGGGCTTTTAAGACAACATTAATTTTAGCAAGCTTAGAAAAACGGTTTATATTACAGTAGTTTCGTATAAAAAAATCATGACGGTCATAGTGAGAAAACGTAAACAATATATATTCATACAAGCTCAAAATACTATTCAAACTTGACAATGGACGTGAAAGTCGTAGGTACAGGGGTGAAAGGTTGATAAAAATAAATATAAAAGTTAATTACATTTTGCTTTAAGTTAAATCCTATGTTTATCTGAAAACTATATCCAAATTGGCTTAGTTGTTTTCACATTATGTGCAGAAACAAGAAGACACGCGAAATTTTCAATTTATGTATATGTAAAAATTTACAAAAAAAAAGTGGGGGGATCGCACGCCTTAACAAATTGAAGTACCATAACTTTGGCTAGTAAGCGAAAACAGTCAACGACGCTTCTGACTTCATGAAGTCCCTATTTTCTTTCTTTTCCTTTCTGTAGGCACTTCTCTTGTTCTTGATTTTGTTTTTAACTACAGATCCTTTTGTGAAATTCGGCACATTCTCCTTCAGTATTTCTGCCAGCTTGTTGTAGGCAGCTTCTTGTGATATTCGGTGCATTTTACTTGCTATAGATAAGGCTGACTGATACATTTTAATAAACTCATTCTGTACACGGGACATAACGAAATCAAAACCGTGCAAATAAAACTGAGAAATAAAACCGCTACACATAGGGAGCTCACAGGAAATCCTCAAGGCTGACCGAACGCAAGACACACACGCTGGGCTTTTTGCCCTTCAGTTCCGGCCTTGAGGAATTAAGAGTTGTTTTTCGCTGAGGATTTCGTGTTTTGCACAGACCATCGGAGCACGCAGGTGGCCTCAACACACGTTCGAGAATATCTCAAGGCCGGTACTGTTCAGTCCAAACCTTGAGGATTTCCTTCTCGTGTTATGTGCCCTTTAATACCTCACCGGGAACAAATTTTCTGGACCTAAGTTCTAACGGTGCATGGCGTTAGCAAAGCACCTCAAACAGTCAGATCATTCCACGGTATGCAAAAGCCACCGTGAATTTAAGATGTTGGCACTGGTTCAAAGTAAAGGGCCAGACCTTGGCGGATCTATCAATGGATCAGGATGAAGGGCAAAAAAGCAACAAACTTGTAGAGTGAATCCTTGAGCTCATTCTGTTTTTGATTGTTAATGTTGGTGGTGACTCACGTCGTGATTCTGCATCTTGAGTCTTGAGTGCTCCCGTGGCTGAGTACTATTAACTGAGTAGGCGTAGGTAGGTTTCATACTATGCGCGCTCGCATTTTCTTAAAACGCTGCATCAGCAGTGACTGTCAACATCAACGTGCAATCTGGTCCACTAAAACTGCTAATCGAACAGTATTTCCCGTATCTCCATTGACCTCACCAGAATGTTAATAAGCCCCCAATATCCTTGCTTTCCACGACCGACCATCACTGTTAGGCCCAATTCACACAGAACGGACGTCGGGCGGAGACGGGGCGCGGACGCGGCACGGACGTGGCCTGTTCAGTCCAAACAGAAGAGACGCAGAAGAGACTCGCGCGCGACATGGCTTCTACCATGACTTCATCTCACGATGAAGATGTTTTAACCTTACTACATTTAAATGACATTCAACAGAAGAGGAGTTTCTGGGTTCATCCTTTATGGCTGAAGAAGGGGAGGAAGTATGGAATTTTTGACGTGATGAAAGAGTTGGAAATGTATCCTGAATGTTTTCAAAATTTTTACAGAATGTCTCAACCATGTTTCTTTTATCTATTGAACAAAATTAAGGATGGCATACAGAAAAAATCTACCAACTGGAGATCGCCAGTTTGTCCAGAAGAGAAGATGTTAATTACATTAAGGTAAGTAATCAAAACACAATTTTTTATTTGCAAAAAAAAAAAAAATTATTTACTAAAACAAAGGAAGTCTTTCAATGTATAACCATCTGTTTTCACATCAGTCTCTGTGCTTGATGCGTAGAATGTCTCTCCTCGATTTGATGATAATGTAGAGTGGAGATGTCAATGTGCCGATACCAGCATCAGTTGCTGGCGTCACTATGTTCTCAGGATGGTCGTCACTGGTTACAGGCGATATGTCTGAAGCATTCTGTTCAAGAATTTGGTTACTTAAATTCAAAATTCCTATTTTGAATTTACATTTTTCTTGTGCTGTCATAGATTTCATATCTGGCAAAATACTTTGCAAAAAAGCCATATCTGGATCAAGTTCTAGAGCCTTTGGTTCATATTTATTTTTTAACAATTTATGTTTGTCTTGAAAGTATTTCAGGGCAGTTTCATTTACATCGTTTATAGATGCTTTCCTCTTCTTAATATTATTGCTACCAGCAGCTGTGGATGGAGTATATGCTGAACATGGTGTGTTATGATAAGGCGATGGTGTAGAAACAGGAGAAAGAGCATCTTCCGGCAAGGGTTCAACGTCTTCCTCATCATCGCCTGAAAAGTTAATTTCTGTCTCTTCATCTATTGGGCTTTCTATCAAATTGCTCTTAGAGGGGCGAGATATCAAAAATTTCTCCAAAAATAACAGATGTGGGTCTAAGTAATATTCTTTGATTTGTTTAGCTCCAGAACCTGATGGCAGAGCTTTCTTATTTGTATATTTTTTGTATAGCCCTCTAATGTTTTTCCTCCGTTCTTTACAATTGTTCACTGAAAAAAAAAACTCATGTTAATAGGTATAATTCTCCTTTTTTTCAGGTATTATGCAACTGGATGTTCATTTAAAGCTTTGTCGTTTTATTTTCTGAAAGGACACTCAACAATACAACAAATTGTACATGAAACTTCTGAGGTGATATGGGAAAAATTACAACAAGAGTTCATGCCAATACCCACTACAGCTAAATGGGTTGAAATAGCTCAACGTTACTATAAACTGTGGAATTTACCCAACTGTATTGGCAGTGTTGATGGAAAACACATCAGAATAAAAGCACCGCCAAAATCAGGTTCCGCCTTTGTCAATTACAAAGGATTCTTTTCTATAGTATTGTTAGCAGTAATAGATGCGGACGGCTTATTTGTTACTATAGACATAGGCGAATACGGCCGAAACAGTGATGGTCGAGCATTTAATCGCAGCAATTTTGGAAGAGCTCTACAACAACAGAGACTTAATTTACCAGACCCTGCCCCTCTTCCTGGAGAAACAATGAACATTCCCTTTATATTTTGTAGTGGATGAAGCATTCCCACTGCAACCAAATATTATGAAACCTTTTTCTCGCAATCAGTTATCAAACGATCGCAGAATATTCAACACCAGGCTATGTAGAAGTAGGAAATGTGTAGAATGTGCTTTTGGCGTATTAACTTCAAAATTAAGGGTTTTGAATACATTAATATGTTGCTCTCCTTCTAAAACTGATGTACTGATTCAGGCCATGTGCGTTTTGCACAACACAATACGGAAATACGATGGTAAAGTTTCAACATCTCACATTGAAAATATTGTTATAGGAAATCCAATGAACGAAGGAAATCCAAGAAGGCAAAATGCATAAGAGAGTATTTGTGCAAGTACTTTGTTAAACGTGCACCCATTCCGTATCAGGATAGATATTGTGTATATTAATAACAGTTGCTATAATCTGCTTTCTTAGAAACTATTGTTCACCATTGTAAATACCTAACAGTAATAGATTTTATGATAAATTTTAAAACTTACCTGTTTCATTTAATTCCTTAGCGATCTTTTGCCAAGCACTGTCCTGTACATTACGATTGCAATAATCTGAACGATTAAAATCGTACAGTTCTGGAAACTTCTCAATGATTTCACAAAATTGTATATTAAAATCGTCACGCACTTTTATAACTACGAGAATGCGTCCCCTGGAGGTCCGCGCCACGCGCCCGTTCACTGCGCCTCTCAAGACTTCGAAGAGACGCGGCGCGGACCTCAAAGGGGCGCGCCCGCGCCCCGTCGTCGCCTCTGTGTGAATTGCGCCATTTGTTAACATAGGAGCGACCTCAAAATGCGCCGCGTCTCCGCCCGACGTCCGCGCCGCGTCTCTTCTGTGTGAATTGGGCCTTACAGCTCCACAAACAAGATTCCATGATGGGTAATAACTCCATTCGTCGGGCTGGCTGAGCTGCGCACAAGTGTCCTACCCCAATCTGAACTAATTCACGTGTTCTGTAACGAACCAAAAAATAATAATATTTTACAACTGTGCCTTTAGACCGGATATTATCAGTCCATTAAGGCAATTACATATTAAATATTAATTTGCAATTTATTACTAGAGTTAGCAAATTATAATCCGTCAAAAGAAGTCAAATTAACATTTTATTGAAGTTATTTGCCTCCACTCGCACCACCTTTTACAATTAATAATCAGTATTAATGAAGGTCTGTTTGGCCATTGTGTCTGTATACTGTGACGTCACGCGCCCGGCCATCGTTGGTAGGCTAACAGCGGCCAGAGGTGTTTTCACTCTCTGTCCATAGATGTCGCTGTTATAGTAAGCTAAGTAATTAGCATAAATATTTATGTTTTTGTAATAATTCAATATTTTTTAAATTTCACACCAACCATAAAGATAAGTATATATTTCGTTCAAATCCATACACAAATTATTAGTTGCTTTTTGTTTATTTATATTTTACCAGTGTAGAAACAAATGTTTAGGTACATTATAACTATAAGCCATGGTTACGAGCGTTATTTAACAACTATTCTTTTTAGCTAAGCAATTGCGAAAAAATAATTGCCATATCACTGCATTCAATCTGTTATTTTTGACGTGCTTAAAAGCTAGTTTATTAACAACTAACAGAGTTCCCGGCGTTGCCCGGCAAGATCTAAGTTGATTTTCCCACACAGTAAATATTACAGTTCATAACACGGGTCAGTTTTCTGCACTTGTGAATTAAATTTCATGCCAGTGCTCCATTTTCAATACATTTAAACGGCTAACTCCCGGTGTAGCAGAAAGGAGATGTTGTTTGATTGATTTATTCTTGCAATATTTTTAGCCATTCTGTCCGCATCGTGTGTACCAAGTTTCATTAAAATAACCACAGCGATTCGTGCAGCAATAAAAACAAAGAATTCTTTGGAGGAGTGTGGTAAGACAGAATCGTTTAACAATAAATTATAAAAATATCGGAAATGCCAACACTAAAGGTTTTAACCAGTCCACTTCATGTTTAAACCCATCATATATTCATTACTTACTATTAACAGCGAATCTAATTTCACTTACAAACATCAGAGATTGTAGCTGTGCGACCTGAGGTAGTAGCTTCAAGAAGCAAAGAAGATATCGAAAGTTTTTTTCATTATATTATTAAAATTAATTAACACATTTTCAACTTTACGTAGCTCCTTCTTCGCATTCCATACGGCGATCTGTCGGGTTTAAAGATTAAAAACAAAAAATTAAGGATTATGAAGTATGACGTATGTATCTAATTGCCATTTCATCTTCGGTGTTTCAGGCGATACGTTCAGCTTTTCACTTACTGCTCCGGCGTTATGTTAAATTGAAGCATAAAACATACCAAACAATTCAGTTGATATTCTAATCGTTAAAACGGTGAAAACCCAAACGAAATCTGCGCTGAAGTTTTTGAGTTTTTCTGGGTCCAATATACACGGCTTTCGTTTTATAGATATAGACAGATAGATAGATTAACTTCAACAGTGCCATAAAAATTTGGTACCCAACATTGGGAGAGAACAAGTATTTTCTTAGGATGCGTTAAAGGACTACATACATGTTGATATAATGTGGGAGTCAACAATTATTTTTCTCTCTTACGGCAAATAATGAAATAAATGTGTTCTGGAAAATGTGGCCGAGAAAAGAAATTTGTGAAAAGTCTCAATGAAAGAAGAGTCAGTACGGTGGGTCATATTTTGAGATATGTGGGATTGGTTAATTTGTTAACGTAAAGAACAGTTGAAGCATAAAATCTGAAGAGGAACAAAAGATTAGAGCACGTGAAGATAATTGAACTCGGATTGCACCAGAGTTATTACTACATCGATCCTACGTATCTAGGAACCAACTTTCTCAGTTTGTGTAGAAAACGAAACAAGTCAAAAACCGAAATAACTTTGCGTATGACAAGCTAATTCCGAATGAAACCTACAATAACGCTTCAGCAAAACTGTTTAACTGAAATTTGCTTTGGTTACTGGTTCTCTTATTTCTTAGAGATAGAAGCCATTGCATTTTTAATTTTTTACCAAATACCCGTTGTGGGTGGATTATTAATTATATTTTTTTACTATTAGTGTGACACGTAAAATTAAATTAACTATAAAAACCTATGGACATGTGAGTCGGTCGATACTTGGCTAAACTGCGTAGCAAGATATGCAGATCTGCGCTGGAGGCTGGATGTGTCGTGTCGTTCAAAGTGCAGAAATGTAGCCTAGGCTTTTCTTGATGCCTGAAATTAAACGGGGAAAGTCTAATCGCACAAAAACAGGGACATTTCTCGAGGTCATTTAGTGACAAAAGTTGTGAGATATCGTTTTGAGCCAAGTCTACACTCTACAGTATGTATTCTCCAAACTTTCTGACACATAAAAAGTTAGATGATTTGATCATTATGCATTTCATAATATTTACTAAACTGAAAGGCATAATATGTGTGACTTATTCTAGGACTTATCAAACCCGTAGTTGGTGTGAGGCAATTCTTGGCTTATAAGGTAACATATTTAAGGTATTTATATGGGCAGCAGTTTTATTATTCAGTTAAATGAAACTTAAACATAATGTATAAAAAAGCACTTAGTATTACACTAATATAACAGAACTCAGCATAAAACAAGAGCACTGAATCATAAAATCTACAAGCCTTAAATCACTGATTTTACTAGAGTGATAACGAAGACCTGGTGAGTCATATATCTTGATATTTCGTGGCATATAGGGAGAAATGCGACATCAAATTCTATCAGGACATGAGACACTCGCGAAACGTCACCGTATTTGATTTACTTGAATTACTCAAGTGTAGTTTACAGTTGGCTTGTACCTTTACAGGATGACGAGATACTTTGCTGCGGGGAGTAGTGTTTACATTGTGATCACATGATCACATTGCCAGCTCAAGACGAGAAGTTGTCCTCTATTCGTGAAATCGGCACACGGGAGATCTTCCATCAAGCTCGTTCAGTCTATGGCTGCTCCTGCGTCGAAATGTTGGCGGCTGAACTTACTGCTTATACGACTGACTACAACTCATATCGTCTCAATTAAAAATACTAACAAACATTAGTTCATATCTCTGCTTAGAAAAATAAGTCAGAACTGGATCTCGGTCTATAGCGGATCTGGCGATAGACTGTAGTGATGAGCTCTGAGTAGCTTCCACGGCAAGACCAGGATATCGTCCCTCCAACACGCAGCAGCGGGAACCCGCCTTCAACCAGAATAGAATCTAATCGAATGTCGAACTCCCGCAGCGTCGAATAGGACAAACAGAAACAAACGTTAAATATTAGAAGTTTCTGAACAGTTCCCGATCTCGATCGAGACTTTCTCACTGGCTGCCGTCATTCGTGGCGTAGGTCACAGTTATAGAACCTTGTAGCAACGTTGGAAAGCCTTCCTTTCCGACACACGTTAATTTGTGTTGCTATCTCGAAATCCCGACCATATGTTTGCATGCTATAAACCACACCTAAGAATAAAGTGTGGTCTTGTTGTTCAAACTGTTGAGAAATGTGAAAAACATCCCATCCCTACATCTGCATTGTTCCTCAGGGATCGTCCATAAACCACATGCCTCGCTCCAGAGGGGGAGGGGGTAGAAAGTTACGATTGGCTACATGACAAGAGGGAGGGCTATATCAACATACTGTACAACATCTACAGCACTTCCACTGCAAAACAGAGGGTTCAGAATAAATGGAAGAAGTCTCAACAACTTAAGATTCACTGATGATCTTGTTCTACCCTCAAACAGTCTGGAAGAGCTAAAAGAACTGATAAACAAACCAGAGGCAGCTTGCAGCGAAGTGGGCCATAAAATAAATGCGTCAAAAAGCAAAATCATGTAAAACAAATGGGCAGACAAAGACAAGGCAGACACGAATGATGTTGGTATTGAGTCCGTAGAACAGTAGGTACATCTACCTTGGTCAACTGATCAACATGAATGGCGACTCAAAGCCTGAGATCTACAGACGCATAAAGCTGGGCTGGAGAGCATACAGAAGAAATTCCATAGTTTTTAAATCTAACATGCCAGTACATCTTAAAAAGCAGGTATTTGAACAATGTGTATTACCAGTCCGCACATACGCCTGCCAGACGTGGAACCTAAATAGTCACACGAAGCAAAAACTGAGAACTGGCCAGCGAAGTACGGAAAGAGAAATGCTAGGCTTTACAAGGAGAGACAGAAAAAGAGCCGTGCACATACGTTCAATAACCAAAGTGACAGACATCTTAAAAAGAGTCATGACCCAAATATGGCAATGGGCTGGTCATATTTCTCGCAAAAGAGATGACAGATGGACTTCGGCAGGACTGGATTGGATACCAAGGGAACTGAAAAGAGCAAGAGGAAGACTCCCGGATCGCTGGAATAAAGACATACGTCGAGTTACAGGCGTGAACTGGAAGAGGGTTTCTCAAAATCTATCTGCCTGGAGAGAACTGCAACAAAACTGCTTAGAATTAAATTGTATTATATAGCTCATTGGCTTAAAGAGGCTGCATCCTGAAATAGGGATTGATAAAGATGTAATAATAATAATTGTAATTTACGATAGTCTGCCAAGAGAAAACAGTAAAAAATGTCTTTTGGGATCAATAGGGAAAACGCTAAGTGCTATGCGGGGGGGAGGGGGGAGGAGTATGCAGGTAAAAACCACGTCGGGCTACGTGGGGGGAGGGGATGTTCACAGGAGGCCAAAATGGAGCTACGTGGTTTATGGACGTTCCCTCGAGTGTTCAGATAGGCACGCTGGGCATCAGAGGTATTGTCATTCTGGCTGTACCTATAATTTGACATGGAATCTGAATCACGGAATGACATGCACTGTCTCAAACCAACTTTTAAAATAACTGGCTCCAAACTGATTTGAACCAGAGGGCCATCAATTTCCCGAACATACGCCTTAAGCACTGAGCTACGCTTTATTAGGCCATGATGAACGACCAACCTATCATTAGCTGAATAACATGTTCAGTCCCAAAGATAGCTGTTTTCGTAACAAAGAAGTTGAAACAGATCGCGTATCAGTGTCTTTTGGGTAATTAATACTTCCCTCACTGTTAAATAACGTTTCGAGTTACTATTATTGTTTCTTTATTTTTTGGTTTCCGTAACAGCTACAGTTACAATTATGTATAGATTTTTCTTTTAACTGCATAATTTTTTTTAAAAAGTGTAAGAGTTTATTCGCTCATAATGTCCAAAAGGGACACTATTTTTAACCGACATCAAAAAAAGGAGGAGGTTCTCAATTCGTCTGTATTTTTTTTTTATGTATGTTCAGCGATATCTTTGCCAATTTTTAACCGATTTAAATGATTTTTTTTTTTTAGTGGATAGGGAATATCTCCAAAGTGGTCCCATATGAATTTCATTGAGAAACCACCCCTTCAACCCCCTTCCACCCCTTAATTTTTATAGAAATCCACATTTTTTATTCGATCTCGATGAAACTTTAGACATATATACCCAAAAATAAAGAGAAAAATACTGTCAACTTTTGGTTTAAAAAACTTATACCAACTGTAAATCGTTTACTGCATGATGCAGCCTACCAACTGACACTGTAGCGCCAGAGATATGCCTGGATGCCCAATAAGGCCGAGCCACAATTAAAATACTGTTAATTTGTTTCCCTAAGCTGTCTCCTGCAATAACACTATCTGCTGTAAAATATTGGGAATTTTTGTTCGTACTCCCCGTTTCGCCTCTAACATCAAAGAAGCTGGCACAGACTCCAAAAATAACTAATTAATGTAAAAACTTCAATGACAGTAATGTAAAATATTGTTCATTTAGATTTACTGTTTCCTAAGCAAGGTATAAAGTTATTTTAAAATTTTTGAAGGGGGTTTTTATGTTTTTTAAACAATTATTTTATTTAACGTAACTAATGCATTCAGATCAGTACCTGAATACGCCTTGAGGAAAGATCATTTAAGAATGAGTTAACAAAATCTCATCGAATTATGAGTGAAAAAACATAATTGATATTTTTACAACTGTCGAAAGTTCCTCCCCCCCTCTCCCTCCCTTAGTCTTCCTTCACTGAACTAGAAGAATATGGTTATCGTAAGTGGGTGCTACTTTGCTCCTCTTAGTGCAAAATTGCTCCTTGGATCACGGCAGAGTGCACGATTGCAGCATTCACCTCCAAACGCCAACTGTTGATGTGAGGTTTTATTTAGGTTGCTATTTGTCCAGTCAAATAAGGATTAAGCCTCGGAATGAAAGATAACAAGCTGAAAATTTTCATACATCTTTGTTTTGTTATTTTATAAGTTGGTTCAAAAATATCATAGAATCTCGTGTACGCTAATCAAGATATTCAAGGTCAAAGGTCACAAAAACGATTTTTTACAAATATCTCACTTCCTTTACTCTAAATGTTATTTTGAGTTATTATAAAAGTTCTAAAGCATAAAATTCTCTACAAGACGATATTTCATACATTTAACCCTTCTTGAGATAGAGCGTGGAGAGTGGGGAGCGCTTAGCCGTATGGACGATAACGCTATTGTACGATACGTTAACTGTAAAATCCAATAGACAGTACTATTTATAATGTTAATTATTTATTAATAATGTTGTAATTATGAATAAACTGTAATTATTTACTAATTAATAAATTGTATTTATAGATATTATATTATTTATAAATCATATATTAGTTTAATATTATATTTAAATGAAATGGCTTAAATGCAGTCAAATTATTTTTTTTATATCCCGACAGTTTATCATAAATCTATTACAATTCAAGTTAATATTTAGAGAAGTTTATTGTTGTCACTGCTTATGTGAAGTATGCAGCTCAACACACTTCATGTTCGTCGTCGTATTCCTCTTCTTGTCGCTCAACTTGAATTTCTAATTCATTGTCATCGTCGTCAACCATTAAATTTAGTTCTAAAGCTTCAAGGATTTTAGGTACAAGGTAACCGCTCCCCACTCTCCACGCTCTATCTCAAGAAGCGTTAAATCTATGAAATATTGTCTATGATGAAACTTGTAGAGAATTTTATGCTCTACATTTTTTCTAATAACTTAAAATAACATTTAGAGTAAAGGAAGAGAGATATTTGTAAAAAAATAAATAAAAAAAAAAATAAAAAAAATAAAATAAAAGTGTTTTGTGATCTTTGACCTTGAATATCTCGACTAGCGTACACGAGATTGTATGGGACTTTTGAGCCAACTTATAAAATGTCAGAACAAAGGTTTGTTCAAATTTTCAGCTTGTCATCTTTCATTCCGAGGTTTGCCCCTTTTTTTCGCCTTATTTGACTGGATTATATATTGAGGAGTACATTTGCACTGGAGTATTTAGTCTTAAAACTCGCCTTTATTATTGGAGTAAAAAGGTAAGTGTTGGCTCTATATAATCAGATAATTCATTGTGAAAAATATCCTATTTCAGCCATTTGAATTTAAATGTCTTTCTGCTGCAAGAAAGAAGAAACAATGGTTGAGATGGCATAGCTTCATGTTGTGGGGAGAGTTTGCTCGACACGTTTTCCAATGTTTTCCCGATGAAGCCAATGATAAAACATCGGATTCTTACGTCATAGTGAAGTGTTACAGTGCTATATACCCAGGTGTCATCTGCGAATGCGACGATAAGACAACTAAAGTGTCAACAATGAAAAAGTTTTTAAAAAATCATTTAAGTGGCTTGAACCTTTCCACATTATAAAAGTAGATTCTAGTGGTCGTATTCTACTATTGATTATGAATGGGAGGACGTGATTGGAGGAATCGGCCAGCCTAAACTCTTGTCCAAAACCAAAACACTTTATGGAGTTCAAGGACTGGATGGCCTTCAGTGATTGGATGAAGACATTTATTTTACTTAATGTTTTATTTGAAAATGTGTTCAATTTGTAAAATGTTGTGCAAAAATTGTGGAAGCTCGTAGTTCGAAGATAAATTGTTCCTGGACCAGTTTCACCCTGGACCTGGTTACATATCGTCAGTCGTGTGTTTTAATAGAAAATCAAGTTATTTTTTAATGTGGAGCATATATGGATGACTTTGCTCCAGTTAAAAATAAAAATGAAATACACAATCACAAAAATAAACTCTAGTGATCATATTCTACCCTTAGAGAGCCGATTAAACACAAGCCAATATATACATCTATTTATTGACATTAAGAGCCCGAAAAGGTTGTTTTCTGAAAACTCTAAAAAAATTTGATGCGAAGTAATTCCCTCGCCCTATTACTCCATTTTTGTACCCCCAATGCATTCACAGATGATTTATGAATTAGATTCTCGTTGATTATCTGACAGCAATAAAGGCATGATTAAGGTTTTTAAAACTTGAAGAATTTTGCTCTGATTGTTGCAAATTGAAAGTACCTAGGTTGTTTCCATTAGCTGAGGATTTGTGAGAGGCATAATGGAATGACTGAGATACCACAGCCTGCAGCGAGTTCTGCAACAGCTACGGTCAAACCATAGATCATGCTCAGCCGTAATTAAACTGTCCGCGACGATAGTATTATATTGTGGTTCGCATTCTCTTCACAATAGGCTGTAAAATGTGTGGCGCTCTCGTTAAGTCGTTAGATGTGCGGTCGCAGCGTTATGCATCGTCTTCTACCAAGTAGAGGTTGGAACCGACGCAGCATCCTTCAATCAGCTCGTTACGGTTTAATAACTGCTGCCGCTGGTTGTTCGCGGTCGTGATTGCGGATGCTCGTACTTTGTAACGGTGGCAATTGGCCCGTGGGATCACGTTTAATTGAGGTCCCTGTAATAGCAATGAGGCTTGTTTTGTTCGTAGCAGGTGCAAGGGTGTAACTCGGCCGTTGTCCTCTTATCGTCTCGAAAGAACTTCTGAAACTGAATTTGGCTCTCGATGGCATATTTAAGCCGTAGTTGGTCTGGCTGCTTGTCTGATGGTTTGATTCTTTAAACATGTAAATTCATTAAGTATTATATTCCAGCAAAAACTGCTCAGTATAATTTGTTTGAGCTACGCCCAGGTATGTCAGAATTTTCCGAATATATTTTGAAATGTTTCTTTATCCTCATTCACCAACAAACTACTGTATAAACTGAGAGCAGGCTTAAATGACCGATGTCCTCGAGGGCGGCTTCGAGACGTCGCATCCGATTGATCCGTTCCCGGTGGGAGGCTCGAGAACTTGTTTTATAACTGTAATTAATATCAAAATAATTGGCTGCAAATTAAAAAAAAAAAATCTATCATACGGACCAAGAACAAAGAAATTTCTCTGGAACCAATGGAAAGAATGTTTTGGGGTCTTGCTTCCCGGGAAAAAATTAAATAAAATCGCATAATTCCTTGAAGAGAGAAATCTCGAATTTTTCATAGTTCATACATGAAGTATAGTATTCGATTGACTATAGATAGACACCACTTCCCCCATTATACTTTAGAATGATCATACATTTTCCGTTTTTATACTGAATCTCCACCTTATCGATCATATGGAAGGAGATGAGTATTTTGTATCAACAGACAAAAGACTCCAGCCGATAATTGCAGTGGTTGGCAGAGTTTCTGCGCACTGTAAGTATCGGGTGCTGTTTTGAGATTGGTAAGCACATATATTAACGGGGCTCTATGGCGCGTGATTGTTGGTGCCCAAACAGAAATACCGTTGGAGTGTAAATTTTGAGGTTAACTGCCGCGAGTACACGGGAAGAGACGGATGGGAAAGAATAGTTCGACGGCAAATAACTTCCGGGTGTAGAAAGCGAGAGCATCCAGAAACGGGAGGGAGACTGCTGCACAACCTGATAAATAGAAACTAGGACACCGTGACTTGCATGAAATCGTCCAACTTCAGCACTGGGACTTAAGCGACATACAAATGGTGTTTGCACCTCCAAACAGCTAAACCGTGGAAGAACCTCGCATAACCAAACCTGAATCGTACTATGCAGATTGTCTGACACTCATTGTTAGCTAAGCCACATGGTGGGAAAACTTCGCACTTTGCTGTAGTGTATTCCTCCTCCTCCCCTACCTCGATGCGGCCAGCTAAGGACCACTTGCCACCCGCCCCCTGTTTCACAGGGGTGAGCAGTGTGAATCAAGAGAGGGAGGAAGGACTTAAGTCCTGCCCGGGTCCCGGCGTAGTTAACGTATACGAGTAGGGAAGTTTACGTTGCCATCTGCCTGCGAAACGTGTAACTTTTCGTGTTCTGTGCAAGTGTAATTTTGCTTGTGAAATATGTAGGTTATGCGGCGGAGAGAGGGGACCTTCCCAGCAGTCGCCTAAATCAGCGTTTCTCAACCTTTTTCAATCCTAGGACCAGTAAAACGTCAAAAATAATTCTGCAGATCACTAACTTACATGGGCCTAATTTTTTTGTATCTGTGCATATTATGAACCACCCCTACCCACTGTTATCGACACATACCGCGGTTCCTTAAGACAAATGTCAACAAACAGGAACTCTTATAGAAAAAGGTCATTAACTTAATCTTCAAATTATTGTCGCTCTCTTTGATGCCGACTGGAAACGTATTTAACGTACAGACTGTTATAGTAAGAATTCAGTCATATTCTCGATATACTAGATTTTTCGTGGTTGTAATGTTCACGGCTTTTCCAATGTTTGCCTTGTTGCTTATAATTGCTAATAGCCTTATACATTACGAGTACAATATCATTTCTCTCTGTACATATTTTACTAATTTATGTTCTGTTTGGACATGTCTAACTCGGCTAGATTCAAATTTTTAAGATTTTGCATGCGGACTACAGATTGAGAAACACTGGCGTAAAACATTGCGGGAAACTGTCTAAAAACTAAAAAGTCCGGACGGCCGGTACGCGGGGACCTGAATTCCAACTTGGTCCCGCTATACCTCCCAGTGGGCAGCGCTAGTTTGCCCCTTGCGAACTCTTTTATAAACTCTAAGGCTGTTTGAGACAAATTTCCAGTAGATCCTCGATGTTTTATTCAGTTTCCTGAATATAAATAAAGACTTTCTATCTCCCTTGTGCCTAAACTCAAGCCCTAACTTATGTTTACGGTCATCTATACACTTCCATTTATTACATTTTTTTTGCTGTCGTCAGTCTTTAGACTGGTTTGATGCAATCCTCCATCCCTTCTTATCCTGTATTAACCTCTTCATTTCTACAAACCCCTTACAACCCACGTCCTCAATTATCTGCTTAATATATTCTAATCTCTGTCTACCTCTACAGTTCTTACCTTCGACTGTTCCCTCCACCAGCAAATTAACCAATCCATCATGTCTCAAAATATGACCTACCAGCCTGTCTCTTCTTCCTGTAAGCATCTTCCATACACTTCTTTTCTCACCCATCATTTCCAAAACTCGTTCATTTCTTACTTTGTCTGTCCACCTAATTTTCAGCATTCTTCTATAGCACCACATTTCAAATGCTTCAAATTTCTTTCTTTCCAATATTCCTAAAGTCCATGTTTCGCTACTGTAAAGTGCTGTGCTCCACACATAGAGTTTTAAAAAGTTCTTTCTAATTCCTAGATCAATATTTGAAACTAAAAGGTTTCTCTTTCATGAAGGCTCTTTTTGCTAGTGCTATTCTGCTTTTAATGTCATTCCTGCTTCGACCATCAGTTGTAATTTTGCTTTCCAAGTAACAGAACTCACTCACTTCTCCTATTGCATCCGATCAAATTTTTATATTTTATCTGCTAGTATTGGTATCATTTCTGCTACATTTCATCACTTTTGTCTTACATTGGTTTATATTCAGTCCAAAATCTTCCTTCAGTATTTTGTTCATGCCATTCAATAACTTTTCAATATCCTCAGCCCTCTCTGCTAACAAGACAATGTCATCAGCAAATCGTAGCATACTGATTTTTTTCCCTGAAAACTTATGCCACATGGAAATTTTTCTTTTACTTTCTTCATTGCTTCTTCTACATACAAGTTGAATATTAACGGGGATAGACTACAACCCTGCCTCACACCCTTTTTGACTGATGCATGTATCTCGTGATTCTCTACTTTTATTATAGCCACTTGATTCTTATATAGTTTATAGAGTATTCTTCTATCTCGATACTTTAGACCTGACTTCTTTAAAATTTTGAACATCTTGTCCCACCTAACATTATCAAAAGCTTTTTCTAAATCAACAAATGCCATAAAAGTATCTTTGTTTTTCTTGATCCGCCCTTCAAGTATTAATCTTAAAGACAGAATTGCTTCACTTGTACCGCGATTTTTCCTAAACCCAAACTGATCTTCACCTACTATCTCTTCTACTACCCTTTCCATCCATCTGTATATTATTCTGGTCAGTAATTTTGAAGCATCTGATGTTAGACTAATGGTGCCATAATAGTGTTGCAAACTGAAAAAAAACAAAATGTTTTTTTTTCAGATTTGTGAAAAAAAACATGAAAAAAAACTTAGCACCCTCGTTTTTTTTTCTAAATTTGGTTTTTTTTTCAGAAAACTATATATCTGATAAATTATAGTTTTATTTATGGAACTTACATTTTACATGTGTGTTTTAAGCCTTACTAAATCATATAATATCTTACATAATGATTCATAAATGTATCTATATAGGTAACATAATTTTATATTCATCTTCTATGTCGGAACCACATTCACTAGTATCAGTACTACCAACACTAGTTCGGTCGGAGTTGGAATTTTCTGTTTCTTCTTCCGTCCCCTCTAGATCCATAACTTCAGAAATAGTTACATTTTCTTTTACCGGTTATATTGCATGCAAAAGCTTTTGAGATTGCAATTTTAAATTGTGAGCAAAGTACACACTGTGAATGAAGACTGCGCCGATAGTTCTGTATTACGGTCTTTTAAGTTTGAATTTAAATATATTATCATACAAAATAGGAGCTTTATTTGTTTTCAATCGTTGGTTTACTCCAACGGTTGCAAGGAAATTATTCATAATTACTGACAATCAGTCATTATCACTATACGCTGCGAGTTTAACAAGTATACGAATATAAGGAAAGTACAACAAGTAATAAAAAGAGGCAAAAAACCTTAGTTAAATTTCCTAATTTTTTGAAAAGATTCGTAGGTCTACAGATAAATTTGTAGGGCCTGGCAGCACTAGTTCAAATAGCGAGTATCAATCCAAACAATGGGCAACCTAGCCTTTTCGGGAAGTCCCCTTTCGTAAAAGAAAACTTCAGTTGATGTTACCAATATTTTTGTAATTTTTTTTCTACTGAACCAGAAAGTTATAGTAGATTTAAAAGTAAGATAAGTACTTAGTACAAACTCTAAAACAGTCATATTAAATGATAAATGCTTTAAAAATTTGAAATTTAGTAGTTATGAAAAAAAAACATGTCCCAGAAAAAAAACATGTTTTTTTTCACAGTTTTTTTTTCATGTTTTTTTTCACGTCAGAAAAAAAACTGTTTTTTTACAACACTATGCCATAATTCTCACATTTGTCGGCTTGTGCTTTCTTTTGAAGTGTGAAGATGATATTTTTAATAAAATCAGTTGGAATTTCTCCTGTTTCATAACTTTTTGATATCAGCTTGAATAATCTTTCGATTCCTTCCTCTCCTAGAGATTTAAGAAGTTCTGCAGGGATCTCATCAATTCCAACTGCCTTATTTGCTTTCAAGTCATTCAGAGCTTTATTAAATTCTGTCCTCAAAACAGGATCTCCTAAGTCATCAATGTCGACATCACCTTCCTTTTCCATTACATTATTGTTCAAGTCGTCCCCAACATACAGTTTCTCAATGTATTCTTTCCATCGGTTAGCTCTATCTTCTGAGCTTAAAAGAGGTTTCCCATCGGCAGCTTTAATGTTCATACCTCTTTTCGTCATTTCTCCAAAATTCTGTTTGATCATTCTGTAGGCAACATCTAATTTATCTACGACCATTTCCTTTTCTACTTCTTCACACTTTTCTTGTAGCCATTTTTCTTTTGCTATTCCTATTTATTTGATTTCTAAATTGCCTGTACTGCTCTCTTCCTGCATCATCCTGAGCATTTCCGTACCTTCTCCTCTGATCCATCAGATCCAAAATTTCTTCTGTTATCCAAGGTTTTCGGGCAGCTTGTTCCCTAAAGCATAATGTTTCTTTACCAGCTTTCATTATTTCGGTCTTTAATGCATTCCATTCGCCCTCGGTTGAGCTCCTTTCACAGTTACTTCTTAGACCTAAGTCTACCATTTCTGCAAATTTTTCTCTTGTGCTAGATTGTTTCAGTTTATTCACTGCCAGTCTGTTCTGCTTATGCTGTTTCCTTATTCGCTTGAATTTCAGCCTGCACTTCATTACTATCAAATTATGGTCCGAGTCCATGTCTGCTCCTGGGTACGTTTTACAATTTAGAACTTGATTCCTGAATCTCTGTTTGACCATGATATAATCTAGCTGATACTTGCCTGTATCACCAGGACGTTTCCTGGTGTATATTCTTCTTGCATGGTTCTTAAACAGTGTGTTTGCCACTAATAGCTTATATCTTTCACCAAATTCTAGCAACCTGCTTCCTCGCTCATTTCTTTCTCCTAGACGAAAACCTCCTACAGTATTCCCCTCTTTTCCTTCTCCCACTATTGCATTCCAATCACCCATGATTATTAAATTTTCCTCCCCTTTCACATATTGGATTAATTCTTCAATTTCAGCGTATATTTTTTCTATTTCTTCGTCATCTTCCTGTGACGTTGGCATATATACTTGTACTAATGTTGTAGGGACGGGCTTAGTTTCTAACCTCATCAAAATACCCTGACACTAAATTGTTCATAATAACTCACCCGTTTCCCTACTTTCTTGTTCATTACAAATCCTTCACCAGTGACTCCATTGACAGCTTGTGTGCTAATTATCCTGTGTTCCCCAGACCAGAAATCCTGTGCGTCCTTCCTTTTAATCTCACTAATCCCAAAAACATCTAACTTAAGTTGTTCCATCTTCCTTTTTAAGTTTTCTAACCTACCTGCCCTATTCAGACTTCTAACATTCCACGCTCCGACTCGTAGAATGTTTCTATCCATTCTGATGACGCCTCCCTGAGCAGTCCCCACCCGGAAATCCGATTGGGGGACTACTTTACCTCCGGAACATTTTTCCCAGGAAGAAGCCATCATGATATATGTAATTTGAGAGGATTACATGTCCTCAGGATACCCTTTGGGTCTTTAATGCAGTGGTTTCCCGTTGCCTTCTGCATCCCCATGCCGTTGATCATTTCTGATTCATCCGCCTTTAGGGGCTGTTTCCAACCCCAAGGGCAAGAGGGTGCCCTGAACCGCTCCCCGCTCTTCCGCCCTCCTTTCGGAGGCCGTTGGCAAGCAGTGGGTGACTCCTTATACCGGGAATCATTCAGTCGCCAGAGCCTCGTCCGTGCAAACAGGGTGCACCACGTGAAGGAGAGGTTGACATTTGGATGGAAAAGACTAGTATAGTCTCTACTAAACCCTTACACCCCCTCTCTATGATAATTTGGCCATTCACACCTTCTGCCTATGTCTGACCCGAACACTCCTAACTCGGTTACTGGTTCTGTTCCAATATAGCTACTACGCTTACACACATACATTTATAGACGATAATTGTCTAACGCCAAGCAGCATCACACGCCAATAACAATCGTTACAGATTTGAACGTGACGAACATGCGCAAAGGCAACCAGATATCTCTCCTAACAATTTACTCGCAGCTGATAAGGCTTGCAAGTTAGGTAAGATGAGCAGAGAATTCATAACTGATTTAATTACGACATATCAGCAACATATTGCATTGTGGAAGGGTGCGTGAATAGAAATTTAAAAATAGAATATAATGCATTGATAGAGTTTTGTGGGAAACATGAAAGTTGATAGTGCATTAATAAAAACAGAAAATCCACTCTTTGCCGAGTGTTTTTCCAAAAAATAGAAAAATAAAAACTCAACAATAAGTACAATAGGCGGAGACGAAATCTACAAAACTAATTTATGGTATTACGACTTACTACTGTTTACGAGAAATCAACACCAACCAACGGACAGTATCAGCAATATAGTAAGCCCAAATAATTAAGGCAATGCATAGGAAGATTTATCGGTACATTTATGTAATGCTGAAGAAATCGAAGAAAATGCATCTCAATTAGTACAGGGAGTAGAATATTATCGTTTTTATAATTGTCCTGCAACCACTTTTTTGTCAGACTGTCCGTTTCCTTTTTACAGCACTAATATAAGCTGCTTCATATATATATTTTGGTGTAGGACTTAAAAATCTGTTTCAGTTCAGTATTGCTATCTCGCTTGTAACACTAACCTCACCACACTTGCATCGCAATGCTTTTTTTTTTTTTTAATTTAATGGCTTTCGGCGACTAAGCCATTCAGCCAGCTCAATGTGTTTTTGATATCTCTTCATGTGAATTTATTAGTTTCTCCAGTGCGTTTATGCTTCCTATGTATAGACACCACAGGACGGACAGGACATCATCGCAATGTTTTGGAATTCCCAGTGATCCGCGAGCCAGGAAATCATGACAGATAAATCGGAAGACCACTACCACAAACACAAATTGGTCGCGGCGAGCCAGCTAAACGAAAAGAGTGTGAAACTGATGTTCCTGTGGATGGGCTTTCATAAGTACATGTTCGTCGCGAGAATATCCGCAGGTAAATCTTCAGCGAGTTTACTCACGCACAAATGTGTGTGCGTATGGGCGGATTATAATTTCCGAAAACAATTCTATCTGCCCATGTTTGAAACCATAACATCTCTTGCATTTGACCTACATTACATAAGACGTGTATTATTTCACAAAACTAAAGCAAGGGCCATACCAATGTCTTGTCTCCCTATTTCTTCACTTTTCTGTACATACGCTAATCAGCCTTTATAACAAATGTAGTACCCTTAAACCTTTCCCATCCAACCCCATACCTCCTCCCTAGTTTTTCCTTCTAAGGCGATTTTATAATCAAATTCGAATACACGTCATGGCTACATTCGTCGTAATCCAAATGGCTTTTGACTTCCGTCAACGTATGTCCATGTTCATAGATGAGAAAAGAGTAGAAAGACAGGAGAAACGCCTTACAGAAACAAGCGTCTGCAACAATCTCAACACTGTGTAGAATGTAAACCCTAATCCTATCAACTATTCAACTGTAATAAAGCAGAAGACAATGAAAATGTGGGTTAAAATTATTCGATGTTCTTGATCTACCGTGGTTGTAATTATTCATTCACTCATGAATAAAAAATATTCAAGCCTAATAATCGGCCAAATATCTTCTTAAAACAAATGATGCCCGATGGCCCGAGCAATGCGACTTCCTACAAGTCGTTCGCTGTAATGTTTAAAATTTCTAACAGTCTTGACAATTTTTGGAACGTTTCTAAGCAAAGCCAACCAATTACGGTTGGCAATAACTTAAACCATAACCAGATTAAATATAATGTTAACACACCACCTTGTTTATAGACAGAAGGCTTACTGTTGTTTTGAATCCCGACCGATTGTAGTAACCCCGCAGTATTAACACGACTGGTTGCCAACAAATTGCCGTTGATCGCGTTTATCGACAAATGGTAGCATTTCTCGGAAGTAGCCACCTAGATAACTTGATATAACTCTATGTACTTTTTCCTTGCGTGATGAAATTAAAGCTGGCAATCACTGCTTGATGCAACTAGAAAGGGATTCGGGAATAATAGAGAAGTGAATTCAAAATATGGATATTAAATGTGCCATACTTCCATGGGGAAGGCTACATTCTTTTTAGGAGACAATGGCCGCCAAAAATCGGCCGAAACTCAATGTTCGTGAATTTTCGCGCGTCGTTCAGCTAACATCGCTCGAGTTCGTGACTCACAGGGGGGGGGGGGGGCGATTGGCATGCGCAGACCGAGCTCAAATTTCTTGCTCTGCACATAACGTCACCATAGGAGCACTGTGTGTTGTCGGAGCATTTAAGTATATGGGCGCGTACTGTATTGTGATCGTGATTTTCTTTATAACTTGCTGTAACTTGTATGAATACGGCTGGATGTGCCGTCGCTGGCTGTACAACTTACAACAGAAAAAACAAAAGGTACAGGTATCACTTATCATTCCTTTCCATGGGCCTACAGCTTATGAAAATATGGATTCAAAATCGCTATCGTAAGAATGATTTCAGTACAATAACAGCAACTATTTGTTCGCAACATTTTGTGGCTGAAGATAGTTCAAAAATTAATTGATTTAGATAATGATGAAATGAAAGTGTGCCCCCAAGCTTACACAGTTTCACTTGTCAGTGAAAGGAAGTGACCGCCAGAGGGTATTATTGGCATTGCAATTGTTTTCTAATACCACAGCACAAGCAATACGCTATTTCATACCAGAAGAAGAACTCAATGCCAATTTTTTCCAGCTTGTCAACGACTTATTCGACATTATGAGCAGTAGAGTGCAGTCTAACAACAAGCCCTTAGCATGGGGATATGGTGTTCACCATGATATTCTAGAAAGAACTTTGAGACAGATGTATGAATGCTGTGAAAAAATGCAAGTTGGTCGATCAAAACAGCTACTCCCATTCAATCCTTGTTTGGTCTATACTCCGAACTCCAGAGTTTCAAAGTAAAATACATTTTGAAAGTTCGCCTGAATCAAGATGGTTCAGAGAATTTTTTCTATCAGATATTTCTGAGCTACTGGCTCTGTTTGAAGATGATTATGACCTTAAATATGTTAATATTTCATTCGAAAGTGATACCGATCAGTTTTCATTTACAGAATGCTAAGACTTTCGTTATCTCGCTGGTTACATCGCTCACCGCAGAAGAAAATTCGATGCTACCATGTGAACACTTACATCGCTAATGTGTCTGCCTGCATCAACATCAAAATCTGAATGAAGGATAGAAGCACTATCTCGAGGAAGCCTTATTGTACAATCCGATGACTGGTTAAATAAAAGTTTCACAATTTGAAATAATTTTTATGGACGTGAATGGTCGTGATTTTATGTCAAAAGAAAAGAATATTGTTAAAACAATTTGTGCCAAAATAATATAAATATCCAGAAGTACCAGTGGAAGTTATAAAAATCTATGTAAGGACAAAAATGTTTATTCATTTACGCTAAACTGAAAATGCAAAAGGTGGCCGCAGCACATAGGAGGAGCGCGCTTCACTCATTTGCCGCTTGCATCCATTGCTCGAATTTGCTCCTACAGTGACGTCATTTCAACAGCCAATCGCCGCTCGTTTCACTTCGGGCCCTACCTTTACTGGAATTACCTTGGTGACTCGTGTGTGGAACAATGACCGGACAAATATACGCAAATCGTCGGAGTAATCTACTTAGAGAAAATGAAGAAAACTTGCTTTTCTTAGCGTACAATATAAGATCTTTTAATTACGAATACCAAAAATTAATTAGTAATCTAATAATAATATTTAGTTTTTCATTTTGATTTTATAAGTTTTTTTAAATTAAGTAGTTGATTGTCGTACAAATTAATTATTGCAATCTTTGTTGAAACTGACAATTAGATTATTATGTCTCTTTTCTTTCTTTGTTGAGACTGATAATTAGGTAATCACCAAGTGCTACATGCAAAATCTTAATAAATGAATTATTTATTGAGGTTTTGTATAAGCACTTGGTGATTAATTTTTTAATTATTTAAAATAATGTTAAGGATATTGTGAATACAATTAAAATACCTAATTAATAACATTCTTATGTAAAAAAAAAAAAAAAAAGTTCGAGTCCTGTATCCATTCCTGCTGATTCTCATGTAAAATGACCTCCTGAATCCCAATATGACCGCCATTTTCCTCCACCACCAACAGTTTTTGGGGGAGGCCTCACCACCTATTTTTAACAATTTTCGATGATTTTGGGGAATGAAAAGGTTTATTTTAGTCTTTATATTTATTCTCGTAAAATAATAAATGTAAAAATTAAAATAATAAATAAATTGTATAGGTACCTACATTTGGCGCTTGAATTCCTTTCGTACCCAGGGCCGCATTTAGGATCTGTAGATCCCTAGGCTATACCTGTGGTGCGGGCCCTTATATATGCATATATAAAGAATTATCAATTACTTATTATTAAATTCATAAAACTTTCAACGCAAAATATTAGATAATTTAACAATAGTAAAACTATACCAGGATAACTTACGGAAGAATCAAAAGTTTGAAACGTGCCTTCTGTATCGTTTCCGAGACTGAAGTGAACAAGGTTAGCAAGTGATGCTCGCACTATCAATGTTTCTACTGATGATCGATAGATAAGGCGCTCCCTAATGTAGCTGTGATACAACCAAACACCCGCGGAATTACAGACTCAAAACTTTTAATAACAATATAAAAGAGCAGGCCTATGTAGCTAGATAAATAAACGATAAAAGATTATTAAGATCACCAAATAATGCAATAGACAATAACTAAGAACACAATACTGATTATTCACACATGCAAGTCAACAGAGGACAGCGACTCTGACTGCTGAAATAAAATTTTAAAAGAAATAAAACAACAAATTAAAAAATCGAAATAATATTGAATTCTAAATACACCTATTCCAATTATAAACGAATGTACTTTTTTAGATAAATATGTACTTTCAAACAAAACATTATATGACTTGGACCTCCCACCGCTACTCGCTGTTTACATCGTATATAAAATGAATTTATCTTACCTAACCTTCCGGGCATGAAGGCAAGGGAATTTATGGCACGTATACGACAGTGACTTCAGTTTACAATAATTTATACGCCCTGACAACAGTATACTGCAACCTTACGTTACGAGGGTCACAAACAGTGGCGCATCCAGGGGAGGGGGGCTGGGGGCTCAAGCCACAAGTAACGCAGAAAGACGAGCCCGGGTAGGCTAGGAATTTACTGTATATCGAAAAATTGTTATGCTGACTTGCACTTTGACTATCACACAGAAAACCACAGACAGGATGGCTGGGCCGTAGCTAGAGTTGAATTTAAGGTAGGGCAGAGATGGTTACAGGTAGGGCGGAAGCTAAAATTTTACTTGATCTAATCTGGTGAATCGATTTTTGTTGTACTTGTGAGTGAGTGAGGTAGTATTTGATTGTCGGGAGGGGTGATAGATAAGAGAAATAAAATCATTTATTCAGGTTTCTATTATTTCCACAAACATATTATTATTATGAGGCTTTTACGGCCTCACTGGACCACTTAAATCATTTTCTGGTTATCTTCTTAGGCATGTCCATGCACCCTTCTTTCCGAATTTCCCAGTATCTTTTCATTCATTTTGATCTTCTTTATCTTTCCTCATCTGTAAATACCCTCTTCATTGTGTGTCGTTTGTCTATTTTTGGTTTAAATCTTATTCTTTAGTCTTTCAGTTTTTTATTTTTTCTGTTTTGTTTCTTAGATCATCCAGGGTTATTTCTAATTCTTCCATATCTTCTCTAACTTGCTTAATCCATCCTGCCTATTGCTTCAGCTTCCAAAGTTTCTCTAGTTATTATTCTTATTAATCAGGTTTCTTGTATCCTCATAATGTGACCAAGGAAAGAAATTCTATTCTTGCGTATAGTATCTGTGATACGCTCCAGTTCCCTGCCACATCACCTCATTTGGCACTATCCTCCATTGTCCCTCTTTCTGATATTTTTTATTTCGACATGTTCTTGCAATTCTTCTCTCCACTATTAAAATTTTGCCAATT
Source organism: Vandiemenella viatica (assembly GCA_031002005.1). Taxonomy (NCBI): domain Eukaryota; kingdom Metazoa; phylum Arthropoda; class Insecta; order Orthoptera; family Morabidae; genus Vandiemenella; species Vandiemenella viatica. The sequence goes on along the minus strand of JARYHS010008075.1, from coordinate 60,553,450 downwards.
CTGTTTTTCTGAGTAACTTTGTAGAGTTTCGCTTCCAGTATGTTACTTTTGGCTGAACCAACGTCTTGGAGTGTTTTAATTGATAGACATGTTTTGTTGTATGTAGAGCACACTATTTTTTGAGCTTTTATCATTTTGTTAGTTCTCTCTTGCCAGGCATGTTTTTCATTCAAGTTGTATGTTATAACTTCGCACAGGTATTTAAATTGTTCTACTATTTTTATTTTCCTGTTATCTACAGTTATGTGGTTTATCACTAGAGGCTCTGTTACCATAATTTCAGTATTTTCAAAAGATATTCATAGTCCTTATTTCTGTCCTGTATTTTGTAGACTAATCATTTGATTCCTGACTTCTTGTAGGTTATTAGCTAGTAATGCTAAGTCATCTGAGAATCCCAAACAATTTAGGTTTATTTGATCCTTCTTGGTGGCAATTTTTATGTTTTTAGGATTTTCCTTGTACCATTCTCTCATCACGCATTCAAGGGCACAGTTGAAGAGCACTGGTGAAAGACCATCTCCCTGTCTTAAGCCCTGTTTTAATTATAAATGATTCAGATAGTTCTTCCTCTGAAACCTACTGTGGATTTTGTATTTGTGAGGGTTAATTTGATCATTTTTATTAATTTGGGATGGAGTCCAAAATTCCTTAATATGTCCAGCAATAAATCTCTATGGATACAATCATAGGCTTTCTTGAAGTCTACAAATGTTACTACTAGTTGTTTTTGTCTCCTTTTGTAGGCATCCATTATTAGTTTTACGGTGATTATAGTTCTGGGTAGCTTCTCCATGGTCTAAATCCTCCTTAATATTTATTTATTTATTCCAACGGAAAAACCATTTTACATTAATATATCTTATGATAGCTACTTAGTAAACACAATTACCACTATTTGTGAACAAATTAGTTACAGTGAAAACAAGAAGATAACAAAAAATAGCAAGTATAGTTTGATATTACTAAAACTAGAAAAACAATTACACAGAAGAAAATTATTAATTATTCTAAAACTAATAATAAGACTCAACATAAAACTACAAAAAAATAAAAATTATTACAGGGAATAATAGACCGTGACTAAGCCCATCATTGCTGACTCCACTCACGTATGAGTACTCGCTTGAAAACAGCAACACTGTCAATGAAAAAATCAAGTTCAGGAGGTACTCTGTTACCTAGTCTCTGAATCCATTCTATGGCACTGCTAGCCTCATAGTTTGTGCGCAGATGTCTACGACCAAATAGTTCTCTCAACCGTGTACCAGACGGACAACGAAAATATACATGTCTGAGAATTTCAGGGCAGTCTATAACACCTGAGATTACTTTATGCAGAAAAAGGACACCATGAACATTCCGTCTCGACTCCAAAGGATGGAGGCCAAGGTAGGTTCCAACAGCAAGCAACGGAACGTCTTTGTAATGAAAGCCCTATGCGACAACATATAAGCCTTAAGAACTTATTTTGAAGATTCTGAATGTGTTGAATTAGTGTGATCTGATGAGGCGAACATACAACGCTGCAATACTTAAGTATGGGTCTGACATGGGCACAAGTACAAGAGCCTGAGTGTCTGGATATTATTAATAAATCTAAAAGTGCGTGCCAGTAAGCCCAGGCACTTGGAGGCCTTGGCACATATGTTGTGGACATGTTCTTCCGGACTGAGATTGTACGTCAGAAGAACTCCTAGGTCTCTTACAGTTGTGCAGCGATTCAGTAGCTGATTTTCCATTTCATATTCAAAATGTAATGCAGATTTAGTGCGGTGAAAAGTAATGCAGGAACATTTATTAAAATTAAGTTTCATACTGTTTTGTTGGCACCATTTCACAATAGCTTTTAAGCAATTCTGAAGATCTAAGCAGTTGTCTCGAGTCATGATTTTCTTGAAAATCTTAATCTCATCTGCAAAGAAAAGGCAACTGGCAAAAATACTAACTAAATCATTTATGAATATATTGAACAGCAATGGTCCTAGGTGTGAACCCTGAGGTACTCCAGAAGTTGCTGCGAAAGCAGATGACAATGAGCCAAAAGCCTTTACAATCAACCTTCTGTTGCTGAGGTAGCTACAAAACCACTCCAATAATTTACCAACGATGCCATATTCCTTCAACTTAGTAAGAAGGTGGGGATGGCTAACTTTATCAAATGCCTTTTAAAAGTCAAGATATATGACATCGAGTTGTTTTCGCTCACTAAATGCTCTAATTATTCCATTCTGAAGAATCACAAGGTTAGTTGCTGTTGATTTTCCAGGGGAGAAACCATGTTGCTTTAGAGTAATTATGTTACGAAACATGGGATAGGTTTTGTTTAGCACCAACTTCTCGAAGATTTTTGCTAACACCGATTGTATAACAATAGGTCTATAATTCTTAACATCTTCCTTCGATCCGCATTTAAGCACAGGAACAACATGACCAAGCTTAAATACATCTGGAAAAATTCCTGTCTTTAGAGACCTGTTAAACAAGTATTTTAAAGGATGGCAAAGCAAGACACTACAGTATTTCAAAACATTAGGTGGTATTTGGTCAGGGCCACAACTCTTCGAACAGTCTAGCTTGCCCAATGCTTTATAAAAATCTTCATCAGTGACTGCAAGTGTACTCAGACTATTACTAGTACTGAAATGGATATTGGAAGTAGACGAAGATGGAGGTGTAAATACTGAAGAGAAGTATTGTGCAAATAGATCACACATTTGCTGTGGGTGGGAAGTGAAAATGTTAACGTGTTTGGTGCTCCTTCAGCTTTGCTAATGTTACGGATAAAATTCCAGAATAATTTGTGATTGTCATTGCACATGTTCAACATAGTCATTGAAGCATTTTTTAGATAAGAGACGAGATTAGTCTCTCAATTTTGAGAACAGGACATAGTACTCATAATCAAAGGTCTCCTTATAAGCTTTGTGGAGTCTTTTCTTTTCTATGACCAATTGTATAAGCTCTGTAGAGAACCAACATGGGAATTTTGACATTCCAGTTTTTTTCAGTGGTGTATACTTGAGCACAATTGACTTCAATACGTCAGTGAATTTTATGAACAGAGTCTCAGTATCGGTTGATAAGTCAAGGGATTCAAAATTGGAATGCTTGCCATTCTTTCGTGACCCATTGACAGCCTCTGAGGCCTGTCGATTGCAGTCAAAGTCGAAATCGTAGATTTGCACACAGCAGTACTACATCCTTTGATCACCACAGAAGCTAAAAGTTAATATGTATCTTTGAATGCCAATCGCTGCCTGTACAAAAAACGCAATTTGTTTTCCATTTTATCCATGGAGGAAGGAAATATATGGAGAAGAAGTGACGTTAAATCGGTGAAGCAGGCTCTAAACTCTCCCGCATGGCGGCAGCAGCGGTATTGCGCTTCCAAACAATTGCGATGTTCACATTGTGTTAGATGTAGTGATTATTTCATTTTGAAATGTGTATAATTGTTTTATAATGCCATCTTGTGTTGCGTACGGTTGCACAAATAGGCCAGACAGGAAAGAACCGGGAATATCATTTCATAGGTAAGTTAAATTCTAATTATCGTTGTTGAAGTGAGCTGTAGAAGTTGCAAACTTCGCTGCCTGTCTATAAATATTTAGTCATAGCTCTCAATGGGATGACTTTGTTCTCAAATTTTTGTTGGTGTAGTGTAGAAAATCAGCATACCTTGCTATTTTGCACATAATAGACTAGCATTACTTTTTAACGAGTGTAGAAAATGAGATTTAAGGGGGTGTGTTTTACATCGCGATTCAGTGAATTTAGTATTGCGCTTTCTTTCGTCACGTTGCAGTTTATACTGTATGATGAAATGAAATGTGTTAAATTATGCTATGCAATCTAGGAATCTTGATGAAGCAAACGATGTTGTTACTGCAAATACAGTTTGCGATTCAAATACGCGTGTGTGGGTATGTCTACATAGTTTGATTCTGTAGCGACAATTTAATGGAGATTGTGGTTAGGTCTAAATGCAGTCTGTACCAGAATGGTTTTGTTGTTCCATGAGGGACAAAGAATTTATCTATTACTGTTAGTAATTTCATGAGAACCAAGTTAGTGACAACACGTATATCGCGATGGAAACTACTTCCAGCCATTTCCAATTAAGATTACGTAGTATGTTAACAAGATAACTATTTTTATTCTGGTCTAGGCCACATTTAAACCTAACCACAAGTGGTAGTAAAAACAACTGAAATATCCATTCTGCATGTAATTCATTGTAGCTATGGCAGAATTAATTTTTGGTCCAGGCCGCATATAAACCCAATCCCAGTATATCCCGAAAACTAAGCAAGATATCGAAAAAATTTTATTCTTTATTTTCGATTTGTCTCGTCGTGTTACATAGGAATCGATCATTAAATTTGACTTTTGCGAAAGTTTTCTTCTCCATTTCAACGCAAGACACCTCACTTTGGTACAGTATATCTCTAGAACTAGGTGAGATATCGAAAATTTTTATTCTTTATTTTTCATTTATCTCGTCTTTTTAAATAAGAATCCATCATCAAATTTGAATTTGGCCAATTTTTTCTTCTGAATTTCAACCAAAACCATTTCACATTTGGTACAGAATATCTCGACAACTAAGCAGGATATCAAAAAATTTTATTCTTCATTTTTTATTTGTCATATCGAGTTACATAATAATCCATCACCAGATTGCGGCGTCAAGTTTATCCTAGAGTCCCCTTGAGGTTTTTGTACATATTCCCCGTGTCTGTATGGAAGCGGCCATACTCCCCTCCACTCCGGCCATGCCCCCCCCCCACTCCTCCTGCGCCCTGCTTCACTTCAATACGTGGTGAAGGTCTCTTGCGTCGTCTCTATATATTTCCTTCCTCCATGGTTTTATCCTCGCAATGACTCAAATAAGCTTTGACCACGGTAGCCTCTTCCCTTGATGGAATTGTTAGATCTGAAAAATCTAATTTATTTACTACATAGAAACTTACAGGTTACATTCAAAAATGAAAACAATAAAATAACTTAAATATCTAGCATCTATATACAAACTACTTAAAAAACCTAAAAATCATAAAAGCTATGGTCCCCCTGTGGCAAGGTATCAAGAATGCTGGTTACATTCCAAATTGTATTGCCAATGAAATTTTGTTACCAGCACCATCGACTGATTTTGGGGTAAGGTGTTTAACAATTTTCTTTGTACATGGACCCCATGGACCAAAAGTTTCAACCCAAGTGGCATAAAAATAAATTCAAAGTTGAAATTGTGAATTGGACATAAATAAATATCACCAATATTTTACAAGCAGCAACATAGTTTTGTTAAATTTTCTCTCACATAAATTTTTCAATGGTACCATTTTGTCTACATCCACCTCATTAAGGCTCACTAATGAATGTAGTAGATCATCGTTGTCCAAAAATCTTCTTTGTAACTCAGCAATTAGTACGTCCAACATTTAAAAATAATCAGATTTAAATTGCTTAGCACCCTGGTCTTCTATTTTTGTCGAAAGAGCCGTCATTAAGTAGGCCTATAAATCATCCATCTCATTTGATTTTCCTTTTGAGCCTCTTCGGAATCTGGGTCCTATTTTCAGAATTGCCACTTGTCATAGAGTTAGCTTCTTCCAAAATTTGATGATACATTTCATCTGATCTCAATTTTATCATTTTGGACGATTGTTGTGGCATCTTTCAATCATTGCGTTTTGGGCTGCAGGCTGAAGCAGGGATAAGATTTTTTTGGCCCCAAACATGGCCATTCAGAATTCCAGGTTGAGTATGACTTTTAATGCTGATTTTCTTAGCTCCATCGTCACCATTGAATCTGTCATTTTTAATTTCAACTAAAGTCATCAACATCGATGAATAATTATTGTTTACAACTTTTGTAAATGCTAAGTGTCTTGACCAATGCTGTTCAAGGAACCAGCCAATCCTTTTTCCACTATACAAGGCAGCTGTTTTGCCATGGTGAAAGAATTCATGTAACATGATGTATTGATCCAAAAAAGACAGATGAAAGTCTTTTCCGACATTCTCCTGATGAGTATAAAATGCAAGAGATGGTTGTACCAGTAGACATGAGGAATTATTTGGCCATATTTATTTTCTATTCTGGTCGCAACTCCTGAAACTTTCCCATACATCACACTTGCGATATTATAGCATGCCGGAGAGGTCAATGTTATTTTCTGTTAGCATATTTAATGTTAATTTTGTGAAAGTGGCTGTAACAAGTTTTTCAATAGTTGTAACTGTCAGCAACGACTCATTGACGAACCTATCCTTAATGTAACATATTGTTACTGCAATATTTCCTCGGTTATTTTTATCTCTCATCCCATCTTCCATTAGAGGAAACAAGTTCACGCCAGATTCCTCAATATCTTTAGCAATGGAACCCCGCACTGCTAGAACCATTGCTAGAATTATTTGATTTTGAATTTCAGGTGAACGATATGTTGCGTTTTGTGTTTTATCGACAACTAGAAGTTCTACTACTTCAATAATAGACATTGCATAAGACCTATCTTTTTCTAATGCTTCTCGACATATTAACGTTTCATCATAGCTAGTACAATTTCTATGTACAATATTCTATGTACAATAAATCTTCTAGGGTTTGCAGCCGGATTTTATTATAAAGCGACAAGCTTTCGGCTACTAGCTCAGTAGCCATCTTCAGGTCGATTATGTATCGGCGATCTTGCCTTGATGGATACCTGGTATCCATCAAGGCAAGATCCATCAAGGCAAGATCGCCGATACATAATCGACCTGAAGATGGCTACTGAGCTAGTAGCCGAAAGCTTGTCGCTTTATAATAAAATCCGGCTGCAAACCCTAGAAGATTTATTGTCATTTATTCGCCGGGAAAGCCTGCATTCGCATATATTCTATGTAATTTGTCCTGCCACATCGCAATGACTTGTATATGAGAAATGGATTTTTAATACATTTTTTCCAATTTCTGACTCCTGTGAAAGTGTACAAATTCTGATTGCTTCCATGAGGTAAAAATTGCTGGCAACAGTAGCAAAAAGCAGCGTCTTTGTCGACTGAATTCTACAACCATTTATATCACTTGAACCTGCCAGTCCACTACAGAGGTCCTGTTATTTTCTTTTAGATGTATATCTAAAATAACTTGCTTCATCGGTTCTCTGATTTGTGCAATATCAGAAGGAATACTACAGCTAACATTACCAACATGTTTCACCAAACCTGTTTCTATAGGGCTGGGAGTGGTAATTGTATTTTGTGCTTCCATCTGTTTCGAGGAATGAGGTCCTTCATGGTTAATTTCCTCTTCAACTCTTCGTTTTTTGCCAAAGTAATTCCGTATATCCGTCACAAAATCAATCGGTCTTCAGTTCACAGCACTAAATAGACAAGTGTATCACTAACTGCCTGAAACATTGTACCTACTCTACACTAATAAACAACATAGACAATATATACTTCAAATGTCATCTGTGGGCAGAATAACTGAATTAGTATATATGACAGTGACGAAATGTAGTAAATTCGGAATTGTTTACACGTCGCTATGTTAGTATTATATTGATTTTTTCCCCATCATTTCATACTATGAACAAACAGTTTATGTAATTAGCATATTATCTTAGTTGATGGTATCTTTTAAGGTAGGGCATTGGAATTTTAAGGTAGGGCATTGCCCCACAATGCCCCCCCTTAGCTACGGCCCTGCAGGATGGACGGATGGGATTTGATCCCCGTCCTCCCGAATGTTAGATAGGAGGGCGAATAGAAACCCTGTCACCAGGTCATTACGACCATACGGAATTATTATTATTTAGTATACCTGTAAGTATGACGTGTTGCGTGTCTTAGCCGCCTTAACCTAACCGGGTAGCGTTACCAGATACAAAGAACCTACAGTTTAACATGAAATCCGAACCATGGAAGCGTTCTGCTTTTTTTTTGTGGTTTTTCGCCTCATCGTCATTATTAGAAGCGGGAAAGGACTGGTGACAAAAAAGGGAAGGAATTCGGCAATGACCCTTTTGAAGGAAGCATCCCAGCATTCGCCTGGAGTGATTTGGGGAAAATATGAAAAACCCAAATCTGGATGCTCAGACGGGAATTCGAACCGGCGTCCTCCCGAATGATAGACGAGAGCGTTTTAACCATTCAACTACCACGCTCGGTGAAGCGTTCTGGCAGAATTAACACAGCAAGTTGTGCCAGAGGTTAAGGTCAGAGATTCGAACTGGGGGCCTTTTGTTCCCCCGTTAGACACCTTAACCACTGGGCCACCAGACCGTTACAAATATACTGTTAACAATAATATGTTGGTGATGAGAACTCATAAGATTTTACCCCCAAAAATCACCCAATGTGCCTGAAAAAGTTTTCACTTCTAAAACGAAAAGTTTAACTTAGTCCACAACCCGAAGGTTGGTCGAATCATCCGAAGGAGATGTATCAAACTATTGTGTCAGAGATAGAAAGGCCTATTACTTTCCTCAGGCCCTATAGATTAATCACAGAATGTCTTGGTGTAGCTCATATAATCAAATAAAACTCCTAAAAATTCCTGCTCACCACAAAATTTGGACCCGCGACTGGAGTACTTTCTGAAGTAAGCGCCTTAAACGCTGATCTACCAGACTTCCTTGTTTCGAACTATATGTGAGCTAAGAACTAACAAATTCGGATAAAAACTGTGGGTATGTATGAACAATGGTGACAGAAATTAAGTTGAAGAGGAAAAGGAGGAGACGGTTTAGGATTCTGTTTGTTTTTCTATTTCTTTTAAAGTATACATATGCAAAGTTCCATCAAAACCTGATAAAAACTATATGTCCGTATGAAGAACATTGGCAAAAAATATAAGGCTACGCTGGGTTACATGGGGGGAGGGGGGGTTCCAAGCTAGGCCACATAGCTTTCTTTTCATAACATTTTTCACAGTTAAAATGAGGAACTCACAACAGCATGTGAATATTTATTTCCGTCATTTAATTATCTCCTTATGTAATTTACAATAGACTGACAAGAGAAAACGGTACAAAATGTCTTCTGGAATCAAAAGGGAAGAAAGCTACGTGCTACGTGGGGGGAGGGGGGTTTCACAGGAGGCCAAAATGGAGCTACATGGTTTGTGCACGCTCCCTTATAGCTGCAGATATACTGCTATTATAGACTAACATATCAAACACGCAATGGGTGACATTTTGGTGACAGGAGAAGTCGCGAACTAACAGACTGACCCCCCCTTCAAACATCATCTAACACGCCTATAGAAGTTTTCACTTCAACAAAATCTGATGCTACTTATCACAAGGTGTGTTCATATCAGAGTATGCTGAATTGGGAATGCAGCCACAGAGGGTACGTGGAATGGCTTGTGCGTGCTGCACAGAGTGTATTAATTACAAGTAGTGTGTTTTCGGAAATCTGTACCCCTCCCCCTCCCCTTAGTAAGATTTGGTGACCCCATGCTGATGACCTCGTAAGTTTTAGAGACTTTTTTTTAGCTTTCCTTTTCAAGGGTGGTTAGGCCTCCTAACCTAGGGATCGATGTTATTACTAGACCCTTTTTTTTAGCTCTATGTCATGCTTTTACCAGTGAGTAATTTACTGGTTTTCAACTATTATTAAATGTACTGCCAGGCTGAGATACCTTACATTTTTCAGCATCTAAAGCTGATTTCATTTCCTGTGATATCAAAATATATATATATATATATATATACACACACATATAATTGATGATGACATCTTTTGAAACAGAAAAAAGTTATATTGTAAATTCTAATTTATCAAGTACTCTTTTTACTTGTTAGTATGTGGTACTTTAACAAAAGTTATCTTCTTCACTCCATAATCTTACAAACGTTAATGTAGCACATATGTAAGTTTTTGTTGCTCTTAAAGGGACGGGATAGGTCTGTAAAGTAAATTTTAAGTAACAAATTTTTATTGAAAATTTTACTTATTTCATTCCTGAATAACAAAAAGTCACTTTGTGGCCAATATAATGAAGTCACCATACTCAAATTATAACTACAAAGGAAAACCACAAAATTCTCTACTTTGGGCTCATCAAAAATATAATTTATTGCAGGTAGGGGAAAGACTAATAATCAACACTGTAAAACATATTTTTTCCAAAAATATAGCATTTAGTTTACTTTACATTTTAAAACTTGTGAGAAAGCATATTGATTTTAAATTAGGGAATTCTCAGCAACATCAAATATTTTAGGATAAAGGTTTGTTACAGCACAACAAGCACGAGCAATAAGCTCTAGGGGAGATAAAGTATCAGCAAGATGGGGCTTCAAAAACTCTACTGGAAGAGGTCCTATATTTTCGTCTTAAAAGACGAATTCTCCCAATACTTAGGGACCTAGTTTCTGAGACATACTTAGAAGACAACTATGTTTTACCTTTAGTAAATGCTAGAATATGCAACCTAGCACGATTCATTCCAACATCTTCTGCAATATCAAATCATCTATCTGCAAGAACGACATCACCAGGCAACAATTTCTCAAGAATACCACTTTATTAGTAATTAGATGATCACTAGCACACTGTAAGGACCATGACCTATACCATAGTTGAGTATAGGTTTTGTACCTTAACTAGCAGTTCACTTGAATTAAAAGTTCTGTGGAATTTTGACGAAATAATTTTAAATTGACCATGTAGCCCTTCTGGATTCTCAACTGAGATGTGCACAGATCGCCACTAAATTTGTTTAAACCACAAACTTAGAAAAGGTTTAGTCTACTATAAAATCACAAAAGTTCACTTTGATAGAAAAATGTGAAGTTTATTTTTTTTAAAAAGTCACATTTCCAAAATTTGCATTCTACAGTTGAGTAGGTGATCGAACAAACGTTTCCAGAAAAATTGTAGGTTGTGGAGAGAAATAATACTGACAAACCCTCTTTTTTTAAAATTTAAAAGTTCTTAGTAGTCATTGAAATCAAGATCTGTCACAATAACACCCAACATGGCCGACACCAGTTTCCAGGATAACGCAGTAAAAACCATTCCGCCACAACACGACTAACGCGGAGTTACCTTACATATCGCTCCCGGAGAAAAGACAAAACCATAAAGAAAAAGCATCCCCCACTACGAGGTCCCCGCTTATATTGACCCCAACTGTACCGCATGTTTATACTGCCGCCTAGCAAAAAGTGTGTATATTGCACTAAACGATCTAGATTATAAAAAGTGTTCAAACTTTGACAGTGTGTAGTCTTATCTGCAAGATGCTCAAAGGATTTTGAGTGATTAGTTTTAAATTTTGCATAGTGATACCAAGTCTTAGCAAGTGGGTATTTCCCCAGTTCTAGAAAATTTACGTACTTTTTATGGTCACCTGCTGAATTACAATTAATCTAAATGAAATTAGTGCCAAAATGTTCTACAAAAATTCCTGAGTTCAATTATATAAATTTTATGAAAATCGTAATAGCGAAGTTACAGCTTAGACAAGATTTGGTAAAGTAATTGTATAGAAATCATATGGTTTTTCATTAATAATTATTAACATATAGTTTGTACCAAAAAGGAAAAATTATCGGGATTTTCTTAGAATTTAGTTACCTTTTTTAAAAACTATTTCATCTATGGAAATGGCTTGTTTTGGTTGCAAATAAATCTTAACTGAGACACGTGTGTTTAGTGACAAAATAATTTTAAAACCTTATATAAAATCTGTCCTACTGCATCGAATGTTCTGAAATTTAAATATGTTAAACTAGATTTTTCGTTCTTTTAGAAAATCTACTTTTTAATTCGGGAAATTACTAGGAACATGTGATAAAAAATGTTGAAAGTAAAGTGCATTTATCAAAGTGTTTAAAAATTTATTTACACGGTCAGAAACTACGGAATTTTAGTGAATTTAGCTTTCTTTTGAATTATTACTATTTTAAAATTACTTTACTTCATTTAAAAGTGTTCAGAAATAGTGAAATGGTCACGTAGCAAAAATCAATTGTTTGTGATTAGGCCAATAATAGATTATCCTATACCAGGTTGGTTTAGAGATTCCTTTACCCTTATAAAAAGTTTATTTAGTGCTTTTATTAAATATTGAGTAACTTTACTGCTTTTACAATGGTTTATTTAATGAATTAGGTTGTGGTATCAGCTTCTATATGAAATGTTCCTCCCATAACCTGTGTGTGCAATGAAAACTATATGTTTAAAACCATCATTCCGCGTTCAGCGGCGGTCAGACGCGGACGTGCTGTCAGCAACTTCCGTTAACGCCGCAGCTATTATAACAGTGTTAGTGTGAAGTTTGTGCGTGAGCTATTTGAAACCCATCAACGCAGCCGCATTTAGGCGAATCCTGCAGTAAACGGTAAGAGATGGCTTCCACCGCCATAACAAGAAAAAACACAGTGAAATTCACCTTTGATCGAGCATACGTAAGACCATCGGCCTATGAAATACATGAGTGGTTGTTTGATAAAGTAAAGCTAATTGACGAAGAAATACTGGGAATACAACTAGACTCCTTCCAGAACTGCGTTTTTGTTAAAATGATAAGCGAGGAACATTGTGTTAGTGTAATTGAATCAAATACCGGGAACCTGAAATTCCATCATGCCAATGGAAACGTAAGCAATGTTCAAGTAACGAATGCAGGAATGGGAAAAAGACAGATAAGAGTGTTAAATCTGCCCTTTGAAATATCTAATGAAGCCATTCTACAAGCAATAAAACCATTCGGCAACGTGGCAGAGATCGCAGAAGACAAATGGGGAGGCAATATCAGGTTTAAGAAAGCAAATGGAGTGCGGCTAGTAAAAATGGAGATAACGAAGCACATACCATCATACATCAATGTATGCGGTTTCAGAGCACTGGTTGCATACGACGGCTAGCCCCGAACTTGCACTCTATGGAATTCAATACAACATATCAGAGCAAACTGCCCCCGCATACAATCGACAGTACTACCGCTAACCTACCTTAGACGAACAGGAACACCGAAACAAGATGAAGAAATGCCACTGGAAGATCAGCAGCAGTTCCCACCACTGACGATAACGGACAGTGGGAACACGGAGACGAAAACAAGAAGAGAAACGAGGGAACAACAAAATGACGACTTAAGGAACACCGAAGAATCAAGGTGCGACGAGGTATCCAAAACCAGGAACACAAAAGCAAAAAACTTACCAAGAAAACAAGAAGGAGACTTGATAGAAAAGACAATAACAACCATGGAAGAGACAAAACAGAAGAGGAAAGTTGAATCATTGAAATATACGGCAGAAACCGACGATAACATGGAGTCGGCCGATGAGAAGACAAAACGAATTTGACAACTGAAGTCCCGTCGACAGCAGAAGAAACCGAGTGGACAAAACCAGCGAAGCCCAAACCCAGTAAGAAACGTCGTGCAAGAAAACAACCGGAGACGAAAAGTAAACAAACTAGGGAAACATCTACTGAAAGAGAAAATACAGACGATGCTAAAGGCACTGGAAAAAAGCTCAAAAAGCAACAAATCGGGAAGAGCCTGTCAACATTTAATGCAGAGTTAAATCCAAACTCTGTCAGAAACCGAGAAACAGGTACGGAGACAGCAGGTATGCCCTTTAGTTGGGCAGACAACGATCAGAACGAAGACATAGAGGATGTCAGGCAGACTTCCTGAATACAAATCGCAGCGACGAACTCACAAGGAAACACCTGGAGACCGTAAACAGGAAACTTAACAGTATAGAACAGACTTGACGTATGGAACAGCTGCTGTCGGACACTAATGGATTGGCGGACAACCAAGGCTAAGCACCATCACAATGAATCAAGTCTTGACACTAACAACGATTAACATCAATCGCATAACAGCTAAAACAAAGTTATATGTCTTGCAACAATTTCTTATCCAAAATCAAATAGACATCGCACTCATGCAAGAAGTGATAATCAGGGAGTTTGAACACTTCGGTTATGAAACCATAACCAATTTAGACTCCCACTGCAAAACCGGAACTGCAATAATAATCAAGGAAGGACTGTCCTACACAAACCCGGAAATTTTAACGTCCGGAAGGGGTATAGCAGTATACATCAAGGACATATGCATCGTCAACTTATATGCACCCTCAGGCACTAATAAAAAACAGGAGAGAGCGGAATTCTTCAAAAGTGATATACCTTACTTATTACGCAAGAAACCGACCAGACTTGTAATAGGCGGTGACTTTAACTGCGTAATTGACCGAAGCGACCAAAGACCAAACCCTAATATCTGTCAAGAATTAGCAAAAATGGTCGAAGGATTAGGCCTCAAGGACACGTTTCGTTCATTGCACGGAAACCAAACTAGTCACACACACATGACCCCGACATCAAAAAGCAGACTTGATAGAATTTACGTATCCAACACTCTAGCCCCAGCAGTTAGTAGCGATGAAATAGTACCCTTAAGTTTCTCCGATCACTGTGCGTACATATGCAGAATTAAGAGCGACCCAATTAATATTCAGAGAGGTAAAGGATACTGGAAGATGAACGTTTCGCTTCTTCGCGACGCTGAATGTAAGGAAAGCGTCATCACCACCTGGCTTTCAAGTGTCAGAAACTGCCAAAAGTATAGCTCTAATTTAAGCTGGTGGATAACCCATGCGAAACCAAGAATAAGGAAAGCTATTATCGCCTACTCACATGTGAAACATCACTGGACAAACAATACCATGGAATTTTACTACAGATGTCTGAAGGACCTGTACAAAAAAGACGTGCACACCATCCATGACCACGTACTGATTAAAAAGTATAAAGCCAAAATTAACAAACTACAAGCATCAAGAATGGAATCCCTTCTAGTCAACACCGATAGTGTGGAGTTAGTAGAGAAAGAGAAGGCAACGCTATACCATTTGATTAGGGCGACAAAAAGAAGAAACTCCCAGTACTTATCAAACATAACTGCGGAAGATGGAGTCAGAACAACCAACCAAAAGGAAATTCCCGCAATGATCTGGAACCATTTTTCATCCTTTTACAGAGCCTCCACCACAACCGGAGATAACAGGGACTCCACCCTAAACCACATAAATGAATACATGGACGACAACAAGCGAAGAGAGATTATCAGAGACATCACACTAGAAGAAGCAGAGTTGTCCCTCATGGCTGGGAAAACAAGAAAATCTCCCGGTAAAGATGGTCTTCCCCTGGAATTTTATAGAGCTTTCTGGAACATCATATCCCACAAGATGGTCGATATATTCAATGAAATATGGCAGATTGAACGATTGCCTGAAGCCTTCACGGAAGGCATAATAATTCTCATCCCAAAAACACCACACACGAAGAATATCAGAAAGTTAAGTCCCATAACGCTACTGAACTCCGACTTCAAGATTTTGACTCGTATTCTGAAACGAAGAATAACACCATTACTCACCAAAATTATTGGCCCGTACCAAGCAGGTCCGATCCCTAATCGCGGGATCCAACATGCAATATTGGAACATAGAGATATCATCTCCTTGGCAGACAACCTGAAGCTAAAAGCGGGAATTCTCTTCCTAGATTTCGATAAAGCATACGATCGTGTCGAACACCAGTTCTTATACAATACCATGAGGAGAATGGGCATGGGAACAAGCTTCATATCAGTAATCAAGTAACTAACCAACGGTGCTACCACAAGTGTATTAGTAAACGGATTCATCTCAAAAAATTTTCGTATGGGCCGAGGGCTGAGACAAGGCTGCCCCCTCTCAATGGTCTTGTTCGCCATATACACGGAACCCTTACTACGGAGCATCCACTCCTTGACAAAGGGTATAACATTCCAAGGTAGAAGATACACTACAAGAGCTTATGCAGACGATATTGGGTTCTACGTAACCGACAATGACGACCTAGTAACAATTAATAACCAGATAAAGATTTATGGCCCTGAAAGTGGCGCCACAGTCAACATGGACAAATCAGGCAAACTTTACATTGGATCAGGAGCTCAAAATCTTGTAAATACTTATGGATTCAAACAAATGAACAAACACAAGGCCTTAGGTGTGTGGCTAGAAACCAATCCACTCAAAATGAGTGTAATCAATTGGCGAGAAGTGTTAAACAGCACAAGGGCCACTCTGCAACTGCACAAAACCAGACGGATCAACAAAATACAGAAAGCAAATTTAATAAATCTGGCGGTCCTTGACATATTAAACTATGTTGCCCAAGTGCTACCTGCACCGAAAGGGATAATACAAAGCGTTCAGAGGGCAGTATCCTGGTTCCTGAGCCAAGGTGACATATTCAAAGTCAACTTCCAGACGCTAACCCTGCCAAAAGCAAGAGGAGGTTTAGGTTTAATGGATGCAAGAACCAAAGCAAATGCAATCTTCATACAGGCAATGAGGAAAGTATCTGAAAACAAAGAAACCATAATGGCACAATTATTGGAACACCACAAACCGGTGAGTACAACGGCACCGGTAGGGATTGCCCATTTCAATAATTCCCTTTACCATTTCAGGCTGTACTTCATCAAAAGCAGCAATATCATGGAGACAAGAAAGAACAACTTTCCCAAGATAACAAAAGAGATTTACGCATGTATGATGGCCCATAAACGGGGAAATATAATAGAAACTAAATACCCGGAAATCAACTGGAAAAACGTGTGGGCAAACATTTTCAACAAAACAATTCCGTCCGAGACTCAAGCTCTTTGGTACAAAGTAGCCAACGAGACACTGGCCACCAATGAGAAGCTACATCATATTCACCTCAAGCCAACAGATAGATGTGACACTTGGGGCAACACAGATACGCTAGTACACCGAATCTCTTGCGGAAGAGCGCAAACAATCTGGACGTGGGAAAAACATTTAGTGGCACACATGATGCAAAAACCGCCCAGGAAAATACTCACCAATATCCTAAAAAAGCCGGATTTCAAGCTTACACCTGCAGAGAAACATAACAGTCTAATATGGATTTTAGGACACGCAATGCAGGACATACTGCAGAAGTCATCCCAGAACTTAGAAGAGTATGTATCAACCTTGAAAATTAAAGTTTGGAGTTTAAAGAAAACGACGAAATACAAAACAAAATTTGGAAGCTATCTGGACGAGATACCAAAAATAAAAAGACCGTCAAATTAAAAAGTAAAAAATTCAGAACTTGAGACTTCTGGCCACAAAAAATAAAAGAGAGAGAGAGACGGTAACTGCAAACCCAAAGCTTGGGAAACAGAAAAATATTTAAGTTATAAATATAAATGGCGGAGAAGCCAAGCCAAAGAAGGCAGTAATGGAGAGCGAAAGGACGGCTGTAAGGGGTGGAGGAGGCCGATAAAAAAAAAAAGAAAAAAAAAAGGAAGCTTCCTCCCTCCTTTATACTTGAAGCTAAGAAACTAGAATTTACCAAAATTCTAAGGTGCTTACAACACCCTACCCAAGCATTAGAAATAAAGGAAATACAGCATTAAGGGGTAATGCCAATAAGAAATTTAACAATTTGACGAAGTTCCTGCTCTAGCTATTTATTTTTTTTATATATTTTGCATATGATGCTGTATGACGTTCACAACATTTAACAATTATACTGTATTCAATGAACAATAAGCTATTAATGATGTTGGATGATTAACAAAGATTTCAAAACAATCTAGGATAACACATACACTGTCACCAAAAGATTCTTTAAAACACAGTGGCATTGTCGTATATTATGTTTCTCTTTCAGGCCATACAACACACTTATCCAAGCGAGCAAACCACAACTCTAATCCACTTATCACAAATTGCACTTACAGTTGGTAGAGTAACACCAAACCGATAAGCAAGGTCTTGCTCTAAAAGATGTAATGTTAGCCTCATTAATACCAGAATAAATTCTGAAAATTTGGATAAGGCATTTCTATGAGAAACTCTACTTTAACAGAAACAAGGTTGAAAACATGTATAAGCATTGTAAAGGTTGGAAGCTATATATAAAACTGAACTTTCTTATCATTAGCTGCCAACATTTCCTCATTTACTTCAAAATGACTTATACATGCCGTCACAGTAGCCAATTCTGCCTTAAGTGTAACATTATCTTCTGCAACCCTTTTGTAATTTTCATTTAGTTGAATATAGTGCTCATTAGATAAATCAGTTTGGCAACTGACACCTGGAGAAATATCTTTTTGAGCAGTATCACTGCTAGCCTCTTCAACACACTGTCCCGCATTAACGCCTGCAGTAAAAGCATCACTAGCACTCACATCATGAAGGTCATCAGCCTCATCCTCATCCTTTTAGGTTCTTGAACAAATTCTTGTGTTCTACTTGACAGTCTTACTTTTGCCCATCCATAACGTTGATTATTCCTCATCATGGCCTCCGGTGTCATTGTTTGGGATACATATCCGACGTTGGCGCCGGGTGTCCAATCAATGTGTGTTTCATCCATCAATTTTGATGGTTTCCCTGAAAACAATAAAAATCAAATGTTAATAAAACACTTCAAGATTAATATAAATATAAAAAGGTATGTAGGGTTACAAATTAGCCTACTGTTAAACAGGTTATGTGCAACAACAAACAGAATTTAACTTACCATGAACAAAGTGAAGAGAGCACACATGTTTGTCCTTTGTAATATTTTCGTCAGTAATATTTGATCTGTTGATTAGAGAAACCCATCATCTTCAACGACGGAGTTCGATCACATTGGTTTGTAATTACAGTAGGTATTACATATAAATCTACTTTATTACGATCGGACTTTGATGTACATCCAAATACCACACATGCAGGCATCTTGACATTACGTTAATTAATCCATTGCAGTGATAAACTAACTTTAAACGCTTTTTTAGAAACACAATGTGGACAGGCAGTGCATAATTATGGCCACCGGCTACAAACCTAGCAGGATATGACGTCACAATTATATCACGGATTGGCGACAACATGGCGCCTCCTGGGAACTACCTGTCCATGCTTGAATATGTGTGAGTCAGTCCTGGAATATATTAAAACATTGAAAAAAATAAAGAAGATGGTAGATGCATGATTTTTAAAAGTCTGTAAAACTGTTTTAAGGAGCAATGGTCACAAGATCCACAACTTCCCTCTCCAGTTTTGAATGATGATGGTGAATATCCTGTGATAAAAATCTCATACAGGATTACAGCAGTGCCGGATCAAGAAGGAGGGGGACACACTGGGGCACTTGCTCCCTGCGGCAAAAGCATGTTTGAGCAAACGGCAAATTTACGTGGTGGCTCACTTTTCCCCGGCTCGGAAAATTTGTAGATCCATCAGTGGATTACAGTTATCAGGATGTGACAGTTCTTCAAAACATGATGTGTGAATCAAATTCTTGAATCTGCTTTCCTTGCAACTGACACTATGCACTGATCCTATTTCATGTTTCTTTGTAATGCTAAATCCAAATTCTTAATAAATCCTAACAGCAATCAGGTATAGTTTACAAAGCAGAAGCATCAAAGGAAAAAATAGATAATGCTTTCTTCAATTTCTTAAAAAGTAGAGGGAAGAAAGAGATTAGAAATACTGCAATAACATAACGGATCACAAAAAAAAAAAAAAATTCTGGAAGGAAAAAAATGTAAGAACTCTGTAAACTAAATAAAGAACAACATAAATAGAGCTACATATAGAGCAAAAACTAATAGAAAACTAAAACAAGATCTGATAGAACAACTCAAAGAAGAGTATACCTGATTAGCAAAGAGTAATCACTGCGGCTAATAATTACAAAATTTCAAAAAATTATCTGTCAAAACCAAATGTACTGAATGCACACAACAGTAAGTCTTAACACTGATGTATTTAATCTGGTTAGAAGGGACTCTATTAAGAGGCTTGCCATAGTTGTTAATGTTGTCTCACTGTCCACTCGAGACCCACAACATATTGTCTACACTTTTTGAATTGAATTGTGATGGAGTACATGCTCCATTGGCAACTTTCCTTCTCGTCTAATTTACACTATCTTAATTTTTTTAATTATACTTTGATTGTTAAATTCCTCCACCCATCTACTTTTGCCATTTACAAATTTTAACATTAAAGTCCATGAGGAATTATTGTATATTATTCATCACTTTCCTTGGTAATTTATTCTAATCCCTGACACCCTTAGCCACAAAAGAAATTTTTTCACTCCCTTATGCATGAAATTGAGTGGCAGGTTGAGCCCATTGTCATCTTTTCATTTCCATGCACTATTCCTAATTATCTTACCAATATCACACCAAGCACCATTACCATAATATGCCATGTACTCTGTCAGCACATTCTTCATCCTCCTGTTTTTCAGTGACTCCCAATCCAGCTCCTTTATCATATCAGCTACTGAACAGGTCCCCAGTAAAGGCTCCAGACCAGGATTAAAGAATACAGAGGTGGTGGCTTTGAGTATATTGTAGTTTACGGAGATGATCATTAATGTCCAACTGATTTCAAGAGGTCATGGAGAATTAAAATCTAATGTTGATAATGATTTTTAATTTTTTTCTGCTGTAGCACCAAAAGACAGAAAATTAGAGTATAGGGTAATAAACTCTATTTGTAGAGAACAAAGATGTGGTAGAGTGGAGATCTTAGAATACCTACCTATCACAAGGAAATAAATATAAACACCTAAGAATAAACAGCCAGACATAGAAGTAAAGTGCTGTAGAACAAGATAAAACTTTAACTACAGTTTATAAATTAGGAATCATAAGGAAGAAACTTAACAGGAGGGCATACACAAAAATATAACAAAATCAATTAAATAGGCAACAGTTAACAATAATTTACACAACACCTGAACACCTGCAGGACAAAATAATGTACTATATAACATATTGCTGTCATTATTGTTTCTAACAAGGCATTACACCACATCATACAAGGTTAACGTGGAATAAGCAGTAGTTGTTTTATATGAATTAGGAGAATTTCATCCTACATCCCTACATGTAAGGAGATGTTCCACAAATAAATCCTGAACCACAAATAATGTAGCCTAGCTTTTTATGCTTAGATTTCAGCTTCTAGATATTTCCCCTTGCAAAGAAAGGCTAGTTCTAAATTTGATTAAATCAAAAAGTTTGCCATACCTTTATTGTAAGCCAACTTCGAAACTTAGTTTGCTCTTTTATCAAGTATAATTTCCACCCAGCAAAATACTACATTCTCTTCACAGGATTGAAGGGAATAAGGGAATTATGGATGTCTTACGGGTTCCATTTTGCTATGTTCGTATTTTTTGTTGCCTGGCCTTAAGTGAATAAATCACAGTAAATGATAATTATTTAACTACTACAAGGTCTCCTTAGCTCCAGTGTGGTAAAGCAATCTATCCAATGTAAACACTGCAAAAGTAGCTAAGCACAATTCTGTAGAACTGGTGTTATGCTGTTGCATAATCTATACCTACAACTGAAGTAAATGTAAAGATATGTGAAAGATACCCATTCATTAGGCTAGAAATATTTGTGGAACACCTTAACATTCATGAAAGAGAACATGACAATTACATATTAACCCTAAAAATTATGACCTGGAAGAATTGGGTGTTCCCTGAAACATGCAATGTACAGGAAACCTTCACATATAGAACTGCACCTTGGTTCACACATATATCACCCAGCTACATGCAACTTGATGTTACAAATTCTACTGTTTCCCAGTCAAAACCATCCATAAAGACTAACATTTTATTAGGGAAGCTATATCATACATGGAACATTCTGTGTATGACTAAAACAAAGCCCATAGTAACAGGGCTCTAAGCAACATATAAGCAAGAGACTGAGTAACAAAACTTAATAGCAGTCTGCAATGTGGCAGTAAGTATATAGCATTCTTTCTATAACAGCACAGCTCTTTGTAGGCATTATATTGAATGGACTCGTATGAGATAACAGTAGAAGGTGGTTTTGGTTCAACTCCCATGGTTGATTACAGTTAAAAGCTGTAAAAGTTGCAGCAATGGTCAGTAAATATACAGTGCCAGGGGCTGTTTGGCTAAGGCTACTGGGTATGTGTGGATAGGTGTGCTGAAGAACTAACCTTAGGGAATTCCAGTTCTTCTGTTCTTCTGGCAGCTCCACCAGAACTTTACCATTGGGCTGTTTGGGGTAATGCTTGACACCACTGTGGATTGAATGCCACAGACCGGAGGTCAGAAACTGATCTATGTTCTTACTACATGAAGGAAAGCAAGACTTGCAATGGAACAGTTTATTGGCCTCGAAGACTGAATAATACAGTTGATAATGTGCCACAAAGTGGATTCCAACTGTCGCCAAATTATCTAAGCCCTCATATGGTAATTAATGGATCTATGAGCACAGCCTGGAATAGTTTGTAGGCAGATGGCCGACCCAGATAGGAGGTGAATGGGAAGGTGGCCGACTACTAACAGGTGGCTATGCTTGACTACCCTTGACGACTTTCCAACAGTAAAAGGGCATCCGTTAAATACGTGAGGCGAAATAGGGGTGGGGAGGTCCGGCAAAATCTCACCAAATGCTACCAAGGGGGAGGTGGCGGGGGTCGACCGATATCTCAAGTGAGATTTTGAAATTCATGAGGGACAGTACAGCTAAAAAAGAGCCTCAAAAAGCTGCAAGATCAATTAGCAGGGGGGTCTCATCAAAATCTCATGTCATTTTAGGGGGGTGGGGGGGCTGAATTCTGGAAAACACCTCACATCATTAATGGACGCCCCCTAAATACCACTCCTTGATCACTTGTCCTGCCCAACCCACCTTGGCTGACCTACAATTAGGAAGGGAACTGCACTCTGAGGTGCCGACTGCAAGCATGCAGATTCCTGACTGGTCACTGTTCGAGCGCACTTAGCGTGTTAATGATCGCCGATTGCCGATAACTCTACGACCGAATATTCCTATAATTCCCCCAATAGGAACGGTCTTCAAAATGACCTTTACAACAGGCAAACTTGTTCATCCAGAAAACATATACTGGATGCTGACAGCTCTTTCAACAGCCAGAGTTCAACAAACTGGAGTGAAACCAATGAGCCAACATTTGGGCTCTTTTCATCTATTGGCATATCACTGACAATTTTTTATAATTTAGCAGTAAGATTTACAAACCTGCATAAATCATTTTAACATTTTGCTGTGATTTAAAAAATATGGTTGAAGATGTGGCAGCCTGAGTTTCTGACTGAACACTTGCATACAACACACCCATGAAGATCTACTTCCTCGGTATCTTGGCATCAATGTCTGGAAAGATTAAAAGCATTCAAGGTGTGAATATAAAGGTTGTATGGCAAAGGGATGATTTATTCAGCTTATGACATCAAAAATATGTAGATTCCTATCTAAATTTAACTATCACAAATGCTAAGTGTGGTATTGAGATGGGGCCAACACCTATCCCCTAATGTCATACAGAGACACTTACCTGCATGAGCTGAGTAATAAATATACAAAATTCTAAAACAGTCTTAACTAGTGGCTGTTTTATCTATTCTCTAAAAGATATACACAGATCTGAGCAATTAACTCTATCTTACCAATGCCATTACCTATCAATCTATAAAACAAAAACCAGATAAATTTGAGAAATAAAAACTCAAACTACTGATCAGATTTCAATGGGATTTTGACCAGTTTAAAGCTTAGAATCTCAATTCAGTTGTTTGGTATGTCTTATAATTCTATGTTACATAACACTGGAGCATTAAATGAAATTCTCAACATGTGGTGAAAAATACCAAAGATGGAACCACTAGATGTGGCATACCCCACAACTACAATGTCTCTGACCATAGCCTATAATATAAGCACCGAAAGCAGTCAATAGTAATACCTATGTTGCATATTCCACGCTAAACAAAATTTGAAATATTATTCCTTTAATTGGGGAGATTTAGTTTTTAAATGTCATAGATGGCTGTATTGAATGCGAGGAACCGATAACAAAAAAACAGCAGAGATTTTATTTAACCACTATCTCTGGCAGTAAAAACTACAATGTCTCTGGCCATCAGCATTTTCTGGATTCATCTTTGATATATAGTTAATTATCTGGCATTTTGAGCAAAAAGTATACTCATTCACTTCGTAATTGAATCAAACGTGAGTTTCTAACATAATCTAGCATTGTTTAGTGAAGTAGTAACGCAGTTTCTTAATCCCGATGTCGCAATGTATAACTCATGTTGCTACCGTAAAAACTGTCAAAATCAACTCTGAAATTTTCAGGTAATGCTAGAGTATTCGTAAAATAAATGTGTCGTAACATCTTAATAATTACCTTAAATTTTAACTTCGACCCGAAACTTTCAAATTCTGATAATTCATTTAAAATCTGAGGGTTCTACAATATCCAAGCCACTGAAATTTAATAAATTTTGTGGTTGATTCGTATATATCAAAGACAAATCGAAAGTAAAGAGTATCATTTTTTGATACCTCTCTTCGTTTTCGAGATATCGTATCTCAAAATTGAGTTGGTTAGGTTAACATGCCTGGACGAGAAAAAAAAAATCACCATCGCCTTATTTGATGAAGTCTTCTGTAACTCGACGAGACTAGTCGAAAGTAAAGAATACAATTTTTTTATAGCTCTCTTAGTTCTTGAGACATAATATCTCAAAATTGAGGTGGTAAGGTTGACATTCTGCCTGGACCAGAAAAAAAAATTTGCACCGGGAATTACACTGTGAACATGTACAATAGGTGTTTTGTTTTCTTAGTTGTGGCGGTCAGGTTGAAATAAGGCCTAGATCAGAAGAAAAATGTCATCAAAAGCACAAGGAATTGTGTACATGTAAATAAACTCCAATCCACCCTTTTCTTGGTAGGAGGCAGGTGAATTTAGGTTTGCTTTAATTCTGAAAATGGTTTGCGTGAATTTTATAAAACTTTGTACACGTTTCTCATTGCCTGAATAAATATAGCCAACTATACCGGGCAACGCCGGGAACTCTGCTGGTAGATAGATAAGACACTAAGTGTCCATGATATCCAAAGGAAAACACAATACAAAAGAAACAATAAAGTTTCAAATTACTACACATAATATTTTAACATCATTTAAAAAGATATTTCACCTCATAAAAATATGAGTAAAATTCCAAAAATCAAGAACTACTTGGACCCCAGTAACCAAACTCAACTTGGCATAGCAAAATGTTCTTCTCAGCTGCATACATTTACAGTGTTCTGGTATATAGTAAGTCTCCA
This sequence comes from Vandiemenella viatica, assembly GCA_031002005.1. Taxonomy (NCBI): domain Eukaryota; kingdom Metazoa; phylum Arthropoda; class Insecta; order Orthoptera; family Morabidae; genus Vandiemenella; species Vandiemenella viatica. The sequence goes on along the minus strand of JARYHS010008075.1, from coordinate 60,528,249 downwards.
GTGTCATTACTTCTAGATAGGCAATAATGTTAAATCCACTTATCTTTAAAACATTTGTTGTTATATCCACAAACCTTGTCATGTGAAGACGTTTGGTATATTGACAAAAAAATTTTTAAAATGTCATTAAATTGTCTGATATGTTCACCGAGTGTCTCGTTTATACACAATGATCATGTAAGACATTTAGGAAAATGAAGTAGTTCAATATTCAGCTGATAATGGACATTCGAATTGATATGAGAAGACTAGTGTCACTGGCATAGCGAGCATATGGTGGAACAGGTGAACCCAACAATATGAATGCTGATAGTGAGTTACAACATGACCGTATTTGGTCATATTTACTTAGAAAAATGCAACATGAACAACCCCATCCAACCACCAATGTTAGGCACGATAATTGATAGGTTTTGAGCTCTATTAGAGAGGGTAATGTACAATGATGGAAGGAGACTGGGGCACTCAGTCAGGCACTTACTCAAGTATAATGGTATGGTATGAAACATATCATAGGTGCCATAAGCCAAGACGGACTAGCGATAAGGTAAGGCAACTGATTCATCTGTGGAAATTAATATAGAAGACATGCAGCAATTCTGATGTGATTTTAGATACTGAAAGACAAGAAAATGGAGTGAAGAGTATAAATCAGATATATGTTGATAAAAGGACCTAGATAAATATTAGATAGTGTGAAGAAGGATGGAATAATCATTACAATATAATTTAGCACTTCATTCAATAATAATAATAATAAAAAAAAATCATTTGCACATTTAGGGAGTGAAACATGAATAAGTAATCTGAGAGGTGCTTGAAAATATCTTTCAAACTATGAATTAACTAGACGACCCGTGCGAAACTTTCGCGAATAAAATGCGATGAATAGTGAGGTTGAATATAATGTCACCAAGTTCAGTCATTACTCTTCATACTCCTACTTCATTTATCGATTTTGGTTAGAAATCAAGGGAGATAAATTGCCCGTGAGACAAAAATCGGTTATAGAAAAAATTTTCCTTTTTTCCTTTAAGGGTTGAATTCCAAAAACATTGTTTCATAAAATATGATTTCACAAAGCTGAAACATTACTCCTTATATTCCTACTTCATTTATCGATTTTGGTTAGATATCCAGGGAGATAAATGCCTCGAGATACAAAAAACGCATATTAGAAAAATTGACATTTTTGCCTTTTAAGGGTCGAATTACGAAAAATTCCTTTGTTAAAATATAATGTTACCACGGCGGAGACCTTATTCTTTAATATGATAACTCATTTATCTATATCGGTTAGATATCAAGGGAGATAAATCGCCCGTGACACAAAAATCGGTTATAGAAAAATTTATACTTTTTTCCTTTAAGGGTTGAATTCCAAAAACATTCTTTCTTAAAATATGATGTCACAAAGCTGAGACATTACTCCTCATAATCCTACCTCATTTATCGATTTTGGTTAGATATCCAGGGAGATAAATGGCTCGAGATACAAAAAACGCATTTTAGAAAAAGTGACTTTTTTGCCCTATAAGGGTCGAATTACGAAAAATTCCTTTCTTAAAATATAATGTTACCATGGCAGAGACCTTATTCTTTAATATGATACCTCATTTATCTATATCGGTTAGATATTAAGGGAGATAAATCGCTCGTGACACAAAAACGCATCGCAAAAATATTGATACCTTTGCCCTTTAAGGGTCGAATTCCGAAAACTTTCTGGCTTAATACAGGGCGTTCGCCGGAAAACGCTACCCTCCCAGTCTGTTGCCATCGGCAACTTGCTCGGTCAGTGGAGCCAGCAATTCCCGCCACACGGCACCGTGAATCACCGCACTGTTTAACACCTCCGCTGCCCCAACTGTGCAGTGACGCAGTATAATGGGACCCTTACATTGTTAAGACCGGTTTCTTTGCATTGTAGCTAGTTTGTGACTTCAGTCTCTTATTAATCAGTGTTGTGAATAAACGTTTCTTTGCGGTTTGGCTGGTTTGGGGCTTCATACTCTTACTAATCTGTACCGTGTTTGAGTGTGAGTAAAATTATGGTACGTTACAGTTTGCAACAAAGAATATTTCTCTACGACACATATGTGAAGAAGAAGTCGTTTAAAAAGTGTCGCAGTAAATTTCGTCACGAATTTCCTGGCGCTTTACTGCCAGCTAAATCAACAATTCTGCGTCTGGTTAAAAAAGTAAGAGAAACGGGTTCATTTTTTAACAAAAAGAGACTGTCGGTCAACTGTATTCTCACAGAGGAGAAAATTGACGATATCGCTTTTCGACTAGAACAGTTACCAAAAAAATTATTAAGTCAGTTAGGGCAGCGTGTGTCTCGAAATATGTTCAGAAGATGTGAAATGTGCATTACACAAGAGGGTCAACACTTCCAGCATCATTTATAAGGTAAGCTAATGAATTACGTCACATTTAAATGCTTAGCACATACAAGTTTATGAAGTTTATGAAGCGTAATTATTATGAAATAGTCCGCGGCCGACGGTCGAACAATGCCGGAAGCTGACCGCTCGCTCGCCGGGAGCAGTTTCTTCCTTGTAGCGCTAACAGTGGGTTGCGTTTCCCGGCGAACGCCCTGTATATGACGTCACTAAAGCGGAGATCTTAATCTTTAAAACGATACTTCATAAAACGGTTTCAGATAGGTATCCAGAGAGATAACTGACTCGTAACACAGAAAACAGCATTTTAGAAAAATTTACATTTTTGCCCTTTAAGGGTCGAATTCCGAAAAATTTCTTGCTTAAAATACGATTTAACCAAAGTGGAGACCATAACCTTTAAAATGACACCTCATTCATTGATTTCGGTTAAGTATGAAGGAAGATATAGGCTTGTGACAAAAAAATACCTTATAGAAATAATATATATGATTTAGAGTAAAAACTAGCATTTTTAAGAGTAAGTACACTAATGTACTGAGGGTTCTGTATACAGATTATGTACTAAATTAATTTCTCTATAAAAATGGAAAAATGTTTTTTTAAAAAATGATAAATAGTTATTTATAATATAATTCATTGTACACTTGTGTAATTCCCTTTCAAATGGTGTACATAAATCAAACACAAAAAAGTTGTAAAAGATTATTGTAGGTCTTTGGACAATATTGAAAAATTTTCTAAGAAAGTACTTCCATATCATTAATGATGCAATTAATGAAATTGGTCAAAAAATTAGCTGCTACTCTATTAAAATTACCATAAACTCCAGAATGATCACTGCAGTTTTCCTGTAAATAATTGAATATATGCCAATCAAAATTTTGAAAGAATTTTCAGATCATAAGTTTTGAAAATGAGTGGAAATATGGATTTTTTTTTTGGTTGGTAAAAGCTTCCACTAATCATGGTATAAAAACAAAAATCCAAACACCTTAAGAGCCCATGGGTTGTCAGAAAATGTTTACTTCAGTTAACTATTTCAACACCTATAAATATTTACAGCCCCCATGATTTTTTTGTTATAATTATGTTTATTGTTAGTAAGAACTAAAGTAGTGTGCAATTGCAAATTTATAACAGTAAGTCAAATTGTTCAGAACTTATGAGGGCATGACATGGACAGATGGAAAAATGAGTGAATCCATAAAATGAGTGAATCCATAGAGGTTCTGTTTTTCACTGAAAAACATGTAGAAACTTAAAAATGTTAATAAATTTTAAGAAGAAGTTTAGGAAAACCTGCCACAGTGGTGCAGAGTGCTAAGGTGCCACACATTCAATTTCGGAGTTACAGTGTGGCAGGACTGATTCCTGGTTCCCATGTACCAGGCATCCTGATTACAGTTTTTAGGTGCTGTTCCACAATAATCAAGGCAAATGGCAGAATGAGACCCAATGGGAAGCAATGTATGCTTCAAGAATACAATAGAAGATCTGACCTACGTTTGAAAGCTCCAGAAAAGGTAGATGTTTAGGAAAACTACAACCAAGGCATCAGAAACATCACAATTAATAATGAGGATAAGAAAAATGACTTTATAAGTTCTCAAAGAACCAGTTTCAATTTGTAAATGAAAAATGGGAATAAGAAAATGAGACAGATTTTAGATATTTCCTGTCACAGTGTAAAATATTATATGTTTTCATGTTATTTCTTTTAATCTACTTACTAGGAGAATATTCCTTTCCTTACCAAGGCAAGCAAGAACTAAAGGTTAAAATTCAGAAACAGTTAGTAAAGCAGATTTTTTTTTTTTTTTTTTTTTTTTTTTTAAATTCAAGTTTATAAATAGACACACCAAGCTTGCTGTTGGAGTTATACCATTTTTTAATCCCTAAGCTAGAAATTATACTAGAGTTTTAAGGGAGTTTTCTTTCTAATATTAATTTCTTCAGAAAGCAAAAACTAAATGAAAAGGCAACAGAATTAATTTAATGTACAAAATCAGTTCCAGTCAAATTGTTACAAGAAATATTTCCTTTTATATTTACAATAGTACAGAATACTATATTAAAATATGTGTTTATTGGTCCAGCCTCAGTTTTCTTTCCTTAAGAGATCTATATGCTTCTATTGCTGCAAAGCGTTGCATTTCCAGCTTCCGAGCTTCTGCAGCTGGCAACTTTTTTCTTTTCACTGTAGTTGGCTTCAGTGTTATTTCTTTGTTTGTTTTATTATCCTTTACCTCTTTCTCATTTTCCATAAATGATTTCAACAAAAGATTCTTCTTTCCGGGCTGAAAAAAATGAAATTAAAATATACTGGAAATCAAGAAAGTTTTTCATTATTTTAATATTTCATCTCAAGTTCTACAAAAGACACAAAACTTTCTTCTATGGACGCACTGATTTGCACCATTATTTAATTTTAAAAACACCAATAAAATTTACAGTAATTCCTAGTGCAAGTGAATGAACTTTAATAAAATGGTGCACCTACTGAAATTTTGTAATACATACTTTGATGTATGGTTACAACAAAACATCAACCGGCTTATAAAGAATATGATAGGAATATTAACACAAATCTTGGACAAGAAATAACTACTGACATGTGTCATCAACAAAAATTCTTTTCTTAATATGATTGTAAGACTTTAGGGTCCACCTATTTAGTCAACTGCCAGAAGAGATACTTTTTTTTTTAATTTGAAGTGGATCAATAACTGCATTCTTACTATCTTATCCAAGACAGTGCAGCAGTTAATGTTTTTTTTTTTTTTTTTTAGAATAAATAAGAAATCTATTACCAAGTCTCAGTCATTACCCCCAGCCAACAGCCTGATGGCCAATTTTTAGTCTGTTTCGTTCAAAGGTAAGAAAAGGATCACTGTCAAAATTGTTTAGAGTATTCCAACAGCTTAATACTAGTGCATTTAACAGCACCAATGTTTAATTTCAGTGGAATTTGTGTATGCTAGTACTACTTTAACAACTGTACACGTAATGGGAAAAATTAATTGTGTTTGTGTTGGGCTTTGTAGACCGGATTTAATCAACTGAACCAAAAAGTGGTATTTTGACAAGTTTTCATAGTGTTAAAAAAAATAAGTACATTGGTATTTATTTTTCACACATGAAGTTGCTTACCCTTCCTCCAAGCAAATTTTCTGCAACCTTTCTTGGTTTTCTAAGCTGAGGTGGCTCGTGAACAACTTCTCCAAACTTAACGTGGTCTTTGAATTTACTGAAATCTTTTTCTTCTAATCCTCCCTCTCGCATTTGTTTCTTCATTAGTTTTTTCTGCTTTCTTTTTGCAGTTTTAGATAACACTTGAGTGGTATCAGAGACATCTTTCGATTTTCTCTTTATATTTTTATCACCTTCTATTAAATCTTTTGGCCTCTTGGCAACACCAGTAACTTCACCTGTCTGGGAATCTCTGATAACATCAACTCCAAATTTGTCTTCAAACTGAGTTTCCTTTATAACTTCCTAAAAAAATTGATAAAGATTATTACATTTAATATGCACTAAAATTATTTTTATTTTTTACATCCAAAATTAAGATGAAAAATCACAGAAAAGGATTCTGTTACAACATAAATGGAAAATATAATTTAACAAGACCATCATTTGTAATTGCAATTACATTTCAGCCAGGGATCATTTTCTTTGAGTAACTGTTGCAAGAGATCTTATTTATCTGTTCACTGCCCCCCCCCCCAAAAAAAAAGTGTCCACACAGTCCTCCAAGTTTGGTAAGGAATAATTTTATATATATAAAAGGTATTTTGATGCCATTGATTATATGGTTCATGAAATACTCCACAGACTCATACACATGACTATTTCCCAAGCAACATTTTCAAAAGCTCTCGTTTAGCTATATAGCGAAAACCATAAACTCCAGAAAGATTTTCCTGTAAACTTCAGCATGCTAAAAATTAATGTAAATTTTGAAACAGTTTTTGGGCCAGTTTGGGGGGGGGGGGGAGTGGGTATTTATGGTACACTTTTTTATTTTTTGAAAAATGAGACAAAAATTGTGGAACAAAATGAAAACTCAAAACATTCTAAGAGTCAGCAGGTTTCCCGCTTTCATTTGACACTCATTAAGATTTTCTAATGGAGATATTGAGCTATTATATGGAGGGATCAAATATGGATAGTAAAAAAAAAATAGTTTGGCATGTATGTTGAGGAGGAAAAATCAGTTTTGTTTTCCCAGTGTGAGAAATGTACTTTGTAGCATGAGGGAAAAAGTCAACTTACAACAAAATCATTTAGACCTACATGAGCATTAGATGAGTTTTTCTGATGTAATTGTTCTGTGAGGATTATGCATATTGAGAAATTATTGCATGAGATAAACCAAATACTGCAAAAAATATGTACTAGATACAAACAAATGCGGGAAAGAGATAATACGATATAACAGAATTTATTATTCTGTTTCAGCTTATGCCCAACTGTCTATTTTCCACGACATATCTATTTACGCATGTCAATACTTGAGACATTTCATTCAATAGCATTTAGTAAAATTCATTCTAATTTAATTAAAATATGATGGAGTGCTTGCAGGGCCGGATTAAGGCAGCGTAGAGCCTGTAGCAAATGTGAAGAAGAGGCCCTTGACTTTTGCCGTCCGCGGAAAAATTTTAGAGCTATGTAGAGCTAAAAAAAAAAAAAGTCACCCATCTAACCTAGGTGCAGGGCCCCCCTAGGAGGTGCGAAGGTCGTAGCATTTGCTACCTCCTGCTACGTGGTTAATCCGGTACTGAGTACATGATCTGGTGGCAATTTCCTCACACACCCACATTTTCCCTTTCTTGAATATACAACTTGTTCACTCCCAACATTCTCTTCACCCTACTCCTGTTTTCCAATAAATCAAAATCCAGTTGCTTTATCGAAGATTGTACTCTGAATTAAGTTCCATAGACAAATCTAGCAGCCCTTCATCACACCTCCTACAATTCCTGTCCATTATACCCAAATTATTGGTTCCATACTACACCATTAAGTTCAAGCAAAAAAGCCGTGTGCCTAATTGACTGTTCCTTGCATTTATCTTCATCCCATATTGACCTAACCAGTTAGATGTCCTTTCCAGATTACCCTGCAGTTTTGTCCCATTTTTATTCCATTATATAATGTTATGTCATCTGCAAACAACCTAACTTCTGACAGTAAACCATGATCATAATCATTAATTTGAACCAGAAGTGGCAGAAATACTAAGGTAATTCTGTTATTTAAGACCTAAATATACACCTCGCAGCAAATGAAAGAACTTATAAAAAACAGAAAAGCAGAAGTAGTGAGACCTTCTAGTGTCCAGCTTTAACCTAGTCATCAGAAAAAACTATATAATGGAACATTGTTATATGGAAGTGAGGCTTCAAGAACAACAGAAAGGAGGAAAAATTGTGTTCTTTTGGAATATGATGCCATAGAGAATGAAAATTAAGTGAACAGATAGAATTTGAAATCAACCATATAGAAATTTGTCTGTAAATAAAGGAATTTGCGGAATGATATCACAAAATGGAAGAAACAGAGGAAGGGTCACTATTTTTTTTTTTTTTTTTTTAAATGTGGCATTACTTGTTAGTGCTGTGAACAGCTAAAGGAGAAGAAAAAATAAAAATACAAAGCAGCATAATTGAAGGCATAAGTTGTAATGGGTATGTGGAATTGAAGATATTAGCTCAAAATAGAAAAAAAATGCCTGCCTGTATCAAATCTGAGAAGGATGGTGACCAAAAAATTATAATAATACCCTTCAATAAGACAATATTTAAAGGTGATTGTGAACTGCTGTAGGAGAATCTGGACACTATATTGAGGGGGGAAGCTCAGCATGAATCAAACAAGTCATTCTGTAAACTTCATAGATGGAATGGTATTGTGAGGATACAATGGAAAAGAGGAAAGACTGGAGGGGTAGCATAAAATTGAAGCATCTGTTAATGTCATTTTATAGTAAGTTGGAAATGGCAAGGAGGTACAACAACTGGGCTATAAAATCACGATTATATACATTTAAAAGTGTCTGGTGAGTGGAAAAGAAGGGGGCAGGGTGTAGGCAATATGGTATGCATACTAGGATATCAAATAAATAAGTAAGAGAGGGCGCAACGAAGAGTCAGGAGATTAAAATTGTGGGAGAGATGTGTAGGAAGACCAGTAAGAAGATAGGTTGAAACTGTAACAGGCCACCAGATAGGTGGATAGGAAGAAGAAGAAAATATTAAAATTGAGCAGTGGCCAAAATTAAGGGGTTTAATCCTAGACTGCGATTCCGCCACTGACCGGCGTTGACGTGACGTTGTTTTGACGTATTCGCTGTCGACTACCAACATAATTAGGTTTATTCCTTTTAGTGCTATTGTGACCTCGCTACAATAATAAACTGTACAATATCAACCTAAACTGATATCCTGAAGGTGAATCAGATGCAGGCGGCCGCTGGTAAGCGGCCGCAGATGTCCGATAACACAACCAGATGTTCAGTGTTTGATGTGTTATCGGATTTCTGCAGCCGGTCACAATAATAAATTATCTTTATGTTGGTACATCGACAGCGAATACCTCAAAACAACGTCAATATGACGTCACATCAACGCCAGTCAGTGGCGGAATCGCAGTCTAGGATTAAACCAATTAAGGTTATGATGAAGTTAGGTTAGGAGGCTCTGAATGAGAGGATGTAGGCAAAGACAAGATACTGGTGAGTATGTAAATGTCATATGGTGACAGTGAGACTGGGAAAAAGAACAATAACAGTAACACATGGAAGGAAAGAGAAAATGTTCTATAAATTGGCGCCTAATATCTAACACAAGTTTTGGTCACATTTCCCTTCATAGATGAGCCAAGATATGAAATAAACTGCTGAAGGAGGTTTTAAATGCTCTGTGACAAAAAGTTAAACCCAAAATTTATACAGAACTTACAGACATATGGTCCATGATGTATCGCCAGCTAACCATTACTTGAAAACATTACGAATATCATAATACGGTGATGTGTGGTCTATGAGGGTTCATTCTAAATCACAATACAATAAATTTCTCCCACATGGAAAATAAACCAGCTATCAAAGAATTAAATGTATGACTTTTACAAAAAATTTCTTCTGGTCTAGGCAGCATTTTAACCTATTAAAGCAAGTGATATTATTCCTATATTGAAAAAAGTTGTTACAATAGTACCGTGATCAGGAATAAAACCACCCAGGACATATCAGAACCTGTTCCCTACTTGAAAATAATAAGTCTCACAAAAAATTGACTACTGCAATATTATGACAATATTACATTCCGCAGCAAAAAGTTAATTAAGTAGAGTCGTGATTTCCACTAAACCCAGATGGTTAGAGAAGCTGACATCAGGGATAGAGCTTCACTCTAACCAGTGGCAGAACCAGGATTTTGGTTTGGGGGGGGGGGGGCTTGAGCAGATTTTGTTTTGGGAGGGGGCCTTCAGTAGTGCAGAGGTAGGCTTTTTACTCAAGCCACCTCTTAAAAGAGCTAAAAAAAAAAGTCTCTAAAATTACGATGTCAGGGGTGGACCTAGACACTTTTGTACTTTTTTTTGGGGGGGGGGGGGTGGCGGGGGACCCTTGTAAGCTGGTTCCAGGGACATTATTCTGTATAACATTATACACTTCTGCATGAATTTTAACACTAAAAGATGCTCATCTTTCTAGTGCAACATAATGGAGTTCATGCTCAAGTGAAATTGGTCATAATTAATAGGCCTACTGGAAACAACATTATCAAAAATGTTGCATGTTATATCTTCTTATTAACTATAGGATATAGGGGAGAGTAGGGATACATGAGCCACTTTTGAGATAAACATTTTTGCAGCTTTTATCTAGCAGCTTTTCAATTTTTTGAATATTGTGTTTGGAGGAACAATGTTTCCTTAATTCAAAAATATAAAAATAATGGCTAGTTTGGCATTATATTATAGCATAAAAAATACTTCTTAAAACCTTGCAACATGGTTCAAGTATCCCCATGCTGGGGATACTTGAGACGGACATTGGGGATACTTGAGACAGGTTGAAATTTTATAAAATACGTAAAAAATTGCCATAATACTAAGTGATTACATAAATAAAATAGTAACTTACTGTTAAGTTTAGCTTTAAATAACAAAGCACTAGATATATATACCTACACAATTACATTTAGGTAGAAAAGTAATCCTAGTTGAATAATTACTTTTATCACCAAATACTAAGGAGTTACAAATGTTATTTAAAAGTAGCCTAACCTGTCGTGGAAACTGGTGTATCAACAATTAAAATAATCATAGGGTCAAATATTATTCAATAACCACTCAACAGATCCAATTTTAAAAAATAAAAATTGTAAGATAATAGTTTTTTGACAATACGAAAGGCGTCTTTAGAAAAATTTCTATTCACCCTTTATCAACTAATAATCAGTCATTACTGTTGGACAGCCTAATTTGTAAATCTTTCTCACATATAGCCACAAACAGAACAGAAGAGTTAATATCCCAAATTGTTGGAACATTTTTATTAGTTGCAGCAACAAATTTGTAAGCTAATTTACATATATGTTTGTGGACATCCCATAATGAAGTTTGGAAGCTTTGAAAACAGTCTTTAAAAACTTTTCCTTCCTGACTTATTAAATTATTTCTTTTCAATCAACTCATAATAAATTTTATTCTTCTTCGCCTGATTTATATTTCACTATGTACTGTGAAAGCATTGTTCAGTGTATGTTTACTTCTTTGCTACCGCACTCAGTATTGTACTTCCCTCAACTACTTCGCTGCAGGGTTCCTGCATTATATTTGTGGAAACTGCAACCATCCTTCCTTTTGTTAAACTGTATCATTTTTTAAAATAAAAATCATAATTTTTCAATTTTTTGTACCGTTAAAATTTATAAATATATTATTTTTACAAATAAACCTATCTTTCATAGTTATAAAGTAATTGTGTACATGTCCTGTAGCTTAATGAAATTATATAGAAAATAAACCAAAAGTAAACACTAAAAATGTTGCTATTTTCAATACTTGGATACTTGAGACATGTCTCAACTATCCCTAGGTTGACTGTCTCAAGTATCCCCACACGCACCACTAATGTTGTTTAGGCAATCTCCATGTTATGTGAGACTTTCTTTAAAGTCTGTTAGTACCAAATAAGAACTAATATTGTAGGCTTTCTACGGTTTAATCCTAGACTGCGATTCCGCCACTGACCGGCGTTGACGTGACGTTGTTTTGACGTATTCGCTGTCGACTACCAACATAATTAGGTTTATTCCTTTTAGTGCTATTGTGACCTCGCTACGCTCGGTCACAATAATTTAAAACTGTACAATATCAACCTAAACTGATATCCCGAAGGTGAATTAGATGCAGGCGGCCGCTGGTAAGCGGCCGCAGATGTCCGATAACACAACCAGATGTTCAGTGTTTGATGTGTTATCAGATTTCTGCGGCCGGTCACAATAATAAATTATCTTTATGTTGGTACATCGACAGCGAATACTTCAAAACAACGTCAATATGACGTCACATCAACGCCAGTCAGTGGCGGAATCGCAGTCTAGGATTAAACCCTTTCTACCTATCTTCATACATTAGGTTAGTGACAAATAATTGAAGAAAAATGATTGTTAGTTTGTATACGTAAATATTTACTGCGAGGCCACAAAAAATTAAAACCCTAAATAAAATCTATAACTGACCATTTAGCCAGCTTGTTTCTTCTGACCAGCTGGTTCATAGATCAAGTATTAATAGGATGCCAATGTTGCCATTTCAAATTCCCTTACTAATAAAAAAATGGAAGTGTCCCAAGTATCCCATATGCTCAAGTATCCCTACTTTCCCCTACAACAGAAAAATGCTAATCCATTATTGAGTGCAGGAAATGTCGGCACATCTTTGTCGAGACAGTGGGGTACAAATTAAATGAAACATAAATCACTTAATTATTATTGAAATAATACTTGAAAACTTACTTGACAAGCCTGTTCTAGTCTGTACATAAAACTGAAAGCTGATTCACCAGGCCTCTGAACCAATCGTGGTACGGGCTTATCGGGTCGTGTCATGCCTGGCAAAACAACATCCTTATCGACTAATGCTCCCGTATCAATTAACCAACGCTTTCCTTTATTTTTCTTTTTTCTGGACTTTTTTTGTTTAAATTTTCCATCTTTAACGCTTTGTTTCAATTTCATGAGGTGAATCAAACTCTTTGGAACATCCTGAAAATCAGGATTAACCGGTGGAGCGTCACATTTGGTGGAAAGACTGAAATATAAAACAAATTAGCCAAGAAAAATGTGTATCTTCTACTAGAAATACAACAAATTTAAAACAATACTAACAAAAGTCTCCATGTAAATCAAAGATGCGGCCTCTTATGCTTGCAGAATAGATACGATTAATTAATGTCAATGATAAATAAGAAAATATTGTTGAAATTTCACAATAACATCTTACCTGGCATTGCGTTTTTCTAATTGCTCTAGCGGATCTTTAACACCTCTATGCTTCTTTCCCGGGATTTTCCTACCCATTTCTGATTTAAAGTAATAGTTAAACTGGAAATATCAAATCAAGAACTAGAACATAACCAAACAACGTTAAACAGAGACAATACAACGTTAAACACATTTTTATTGTATGACAACAACACCAAAGTTACCACCATTTGAGATTTCACCAACGACTTTAGCTTCGAACCACAGATTAAATTTTATTGTCTTCCCCTTCATTCCAATTTTCTAAATTGGTCTATCAAGTCTTCTATCCCTGTGTGAATAATATCTATAAAATTATTGCTACTTCTATTTCTTTAAAAAAAATTGCTAAAGAATCCAGTTATTTAAAATCCATTAGGCATCCAAAGAACTCGCTTTCAATAGAGGTATGTTTGTTTTTCTTCTTTTTTTAATATATAAATGAAATAAGAAATAGTTTTTAGTAGAGTTTATCTTTATTGTCATGAAATGTTATGATAATTATTAATAAATGCGACGTAGCATATTCCAGGCGGTAATTATCTTACATGCCTTTTATTGTATCCATTAACTTTGATTTCAGTGTTTGAGGTAACTTGTTTGACATATGCCTCGGTAAATTCACGGGCTTCTTTACAAAAATTAAAATTTTTCCAGTGACTTATCCTTAAACTCAAGTGCTGTTTATGGTCTAGGTAACATATTCAATTCCAACTCCTAGTGATACTTCTAGCGCATCCCATTTCCTCACACAATTAAAGAAACACAGTAGTATGACGCAAAAAAAAAAGTGTAGATTTATTATCCCAGCTTCAATTAAAATGAAAGCCATGTGAAAAATAGTACAGAAACAAGTAGGAGAGAGAATGGTACATAGTCATAAAATTCAGTCACAGGAAAAAAAATAATATCTGATCATTTAAGGGGCTCCGGTAGGGTGTATCTTTGCCATGTATTTCTTGCAAACTTTATTGTACCTTTTCTCAACAAATAATTGTGATATATATCTGAAACAAAATAGGGTGAATCTACGATGGTTTTTCAATACTTTAACACAGGGATTTCCCAAAATTGAGATTGGTTTGGCAAAATTAATTTTTTTAAATATTCCAATTTTTTCCACTGTCCAGTCAATAATTTACAAACTATAAGGTATAATACAATATCCCTGTGTTAACATACTCACAGAAACATACTTTCAACGATGTAAAAGTTTCAGGAAGTTCATGCAGGTAGTTTCCAGGAAAAGGTACACTAAAACTATCAAAAAGTAAACTTATGGGAAATTGCTGTCAAAGTTTCAGTGCATTCCAGAACCATATTTAGGGTGATCTGGATCGTCCTGATAGTTTTCTTCCAGCCTTCTCTTTAGTCTTATCTTCTCTCGTTCCTTTTCTTCCACTTCCCTCAATGATTTCTCTGATGCCCTAACCCTTTCCTGGTCATTCCTGTACATAGTTTATATGGTGTGATACCCAACGCTAACACTCAGTTACTTCAATGCGTCACACCTTGACAAGTTGTCATTGTTAAAACTCATTACAGTATCATAATCACCAAAATAAAGAGCATTAACTGATACAAAAACAGTTTTTGGAATTCTTGACCAAATAGCACTGTTGATGCAATCATTTGGATTTCGGGTACGACCATGCAAACATTTCTTCAACAGCTGTACATCATATAGATCCCTGAATATAGGTTTAGCTTCCTCAATGACAGCATTTGGTAAACCATCCTTGTGCACAAATGTTTGGCCTGCTTCTTGTGCTTTGTTTTACTTGCACCATGTATCAGTTCCTTTGGGGCAGAGTCCGTGGTTGGGAACAGAATCAGTTGAAGCAACATGAAATAAGACAGCCCAAACAGATCGTTTCATTTCTTCGAGTCTGTTGTTGCTATGACCAATGGCCATTCCATAATACTTTTGTTATTTATTAATTATGCCTTTTGTAAATCTATTCTTCCCCTGCAACACTTTACCGTCATACATCTTTTTACCCCTCTATCCTGATACCCATTCTTTTTTGTACATGTGCAATACATTCTAGCTTATTTATTATCACATCTGGTCCATAAGAATTCAGCTCTTCATTTGCCTTGAATGCCTTTGCATCCCCAGGTAATTTATATACTGTACCCCATCAGCTGCTGACCTCTCAAAAATCCTTTTCATCCCTTCAATTTTGCGCTGAGAAGACGGGCACGCCCACACAGCCATTTTTAAAGCATTTCTAGGTTAGAAATATGCATGTATTATACATCAAATTAAAGAGCACATTCCAAAGATCAATAATCAGCAAAAAACGAAAATGACAAAATTCATCATTTTCCATCCTACCGGAGCCCCATAATGGTATCTGTTTCTAATACGTGTTTGTTAAACATTGCCGATTACCAGATTTTTTTTTTTTTTTTTTTTTTTTTTAAAGGTTTGGCAAGGATAGCATCAAAGCTCAAGCTAATGTCAGCCATTATAATAGGAAAACCCTTTTTATTCAGCCTGCAAATGAAGAGGAAGTATCAAAAATTGTAGGTGAGTTATAACTTAAATTCTTATCTGAAACTGATGATATTGCAGAGTTTCTATTAAAAATGTGATAATTTAATAATTTATCCTATCGCTCACATATGCAATAGTTGATCTTCTAGTGAATTATTTCCATATCCACTTAAAACAGCATAAGTAAAACCCGTATTCAAAAAATGAAATGAATCAAACTATCGTTAGGAGTTATTCTTCTCAAGTTTCTCCAAAATCTTAACATAACTATTTCACAGACGATTTGTGAACTTTTTAGAAAATAATACATTACTCTCGGATACTCAGCATTAATTTAGAAATAATAAATCAATTTAAATAGCACTTTTTCCATTTTACGCGAAAATATTACATACACTTGATGTGAGAGGACATATGTCTGGAATATACTTCGATCTTTCATAAGAATACTATGTAACTGACAGTAGCCTAGTAGTCACAAAACTAGAGCCGTTAGGAGTTAGAGCAGTTGGTGAGTATTTATTGAAGTCATATCTGCATGATAGGAAACAAGAGTGTTGAATTTAGTTCTAAGACGAACAACAGTGTAAGCTATGTACACTAGCGAGCGCGGTGGATGAGTGGTAACCCTGCAGCTACGCATGCGGGAGGATGCTGTTTAGACCAGCCGTCCGGCCATCCAGATTTGGGTTTTCCATGGTTTCTGTAAATCACTCCAGGCGAATGCCAAAATGGTTCCTTCAAAAGGCCACCTCCCAATTTCTTTCCGTTCCTTCTCCCCAGTCCATTTCCGCCTCTAATGACTTCGACGTCGACGAGGTACAAAACCATATACAAAAAAAGTTTACTTGTTAAGTTTTGTTTCCTGCGTTATTTATAGAGAGTTTTTGATACACAACAGAATAACTACTTCCTCTACAGTAACGCTATATTCACAGGAAAGTAATTGTTGTAGAATTAAACACGAATGTCACTGGAATAAAGAAATTAACCTTTTCCTTTGGTTGAATATATATATTAAAAATGAGTCAGCTAAGTTAGTACACTTTAGTACCTGAATTCTTTTTAAATTTCAATTTATCCCCAAAAATATTATTGACTGTAATTGTTGGACATTCATACAAGAAGATTTGTTGCTCTAAAATCTGCGAGTATGGAAAGATCGAATCATTAGGTCTACTTGTAAGCTCGTTTCCAAGCCTTTCTACGCGTACTCACCGCACGACTGAAATTTTGCCTATCTAATTTCACTGCATGAGTCTCATTCGTTGATCTGTTATCATAAACAAGCCGTATACAAGTATTGACTGATTACAACTGAGGTAAAAGATAATTTTCTATTCATGAATGGCTTCAAAAGACAATAGGACTTATTGCAACTGCATCATGGTGGTGAAATCTTCTGTTTCCTACAGCATTTACTACATTTCACATTGTAAAACTACTAGCAGATAAAAGTACGAGTTTAATATTCATGTTCTGTAGTTAATTTATATGTTTGGAAACTCCTGTGAAATAGAACGGTGGTTTCCCTCAGAACATAATGCGTGAAAGTTTTATTTCTATTGTCAAGTCCGTGTAGTGGAAAAAGAATGAAAGAACTATTGTGTAATAAGATGTAGGTATTTCTTGTTGAATACAGCACCTTCTCAGCTTTGTGAAAATTTGGATGTGGCTTGTTTCTGTTAAATTTTAGGTTATAAGAACATTAGTATTGACTTTATGAAGGCTTTAAAAGTATCAAGTTTATACTTAAACTGCGAGAAAACTTGTATTCCCCTTACGTACAGCTAAAAGCGGATTTACTTTGCCGAAATAAGAAGTTGGAACCATTGCTATCACGTCAATACAAAATTCTTTGAGTTGTGATTAGTTCTAGTAAAATTTAAAATGCGAAAGTCTGAATGTTTGGATTATGTTATCCAATCACGCCCTAATGGCTCGACGGATTTGAATGAAGTTTGGTATGGAGTCAGTATATAGTCTGGAATATATCATAGGATACCTTCGGTCCCCGGAAATCTATTAATTGCGATGGAAATTAGTTCTTAACCTTAAAATTTTTAACATCATATCTACTTACTTTTGCATATATATATATATATATATATATATATATATATATTTGCTACTATTCAGTCACTGTAATATTAAAAATTATTTTTACAAAATTATAGCCGAATTCTTATATTATTATTATTTTTTTCTAGACGGCTGGGATAATTTTGATGTAACTTATCACAAACGTTTCTCATATTAGACTGAAATTACTGTAGTTGTAAATTAACGGTGATATATTCCCTTCTGGATGTTAATCGACATTTAAATATGTTCAGGAAATATTTTCGTTGATTTAACAGAGTACATGGCGTTGTCGAAGCAAATTTTTCAAGCGATAAATGTTTTAAGTAGACAGTTCGGTGGCAGATACGTGGATTGTTAATTTTCCCATAGACATTCAGTTTTGTAGACAGATTGCGGAACTGAAAATAAAAAAATGTAGAGTTCGATTGCTCAGCATATCTTAACGTTAATATATTTTTTTAAATAAATATCCTTAATGCCATCTTTTACCATTTTATTTCAATAATTATGTATAAGCAAGAGGGAAGTTAATTAATTGTGGATTTGTATACTTTTCGCGTGATTCGTTGTAAATTTGTGTATATTCGTCATTTAAATGAACATTGTTTTATGGAGAGAATCTGTGTAAATGATATGAAATACGCTCAAGATCAGTATTATGTATGAAACATTAATTAAAAGTTAGTAATTGCAAATTTTGATGTGAGCAACGATGTTTGGAGGACAATTT
Organism: Vandiemenella viatica; assembly: GCA_031002005.1. Classification (NCBI taxonomy): domain Eukaryota; kingdom Metazoa; phylum Arthropoda; class Insecta; order Orthoptera; family Morabidae; genus Vandiemenella; species Vandiemenella viatica. The sequence goes on along the minus strand of JARYHS010008075.1, from coordinate 60,509,985 downwards.
TCAACTGTTTGGTCTGGTTTATATTGACTATTTTGTATGTAAATACCTTTGAATATCTCTAATTTTCATTTGCGGGTGTTTAATGGCGATTGCGAAAGATTTTGTACAGGGTGGCGAAAAAAGAACGCATGAATTTTAAACTGTTAAATTGGCTTTATTTTGGTCACACAGAAAATGTACTCTCATCAATACAATTTGTAATTTATCCAGTTTATAAATTGCACTTAACACTTAAAGATAATTTCAGGCAGATGACGGCCTTCTTCGTGTATACACATTAAAAGTCTTTCTTTGAAATTATCCATTGCTTTCTTCAAAGTGTCATGTGGAACAGCAGCGATTTCTTCAACTATTGTAACTTTCAGATCATTGAGTGTAGGAGGTTTGTTGCAGTAAACTTTACTTTTTAAGTAACCCCAAAAAAGAAGTCACAAAGCGACAAATTTGGCGATCTTGCAGGCCAGTGGACATCGCCGAAACGTGTGATCACGTGTTGTGGAAACATTTCTCGGACAACTGCCATGGAATCATCCTGTCTGAATCACATCTCTGCCATGTTGATTCCTAAAGTGTCAAATTGTGGCCGCAAAAAAATTGCATCGCATTGCAACATAACTTTCAGAATTCACTGTTACACTAACACCACCCTCTCTAAAAAAATAAGGCCCAACGATTCCCACTTTTGAAACTCCACACCAAATGGCCACTTTTGAACTGTGCAGTGGTGTTTGATGCAGTTCTTGTAGGTTGTCTGCTGCCCAATACCGACAGTTTTGTTTGTTTGCATAACCGTCTAAATGTAAGTGAGCTTCATCACTCATCATCAGCAAGTACATCAAGCATTCTCTCACAAAACAGTCTCCGTTGTTCATGATCACGTTCGTGAATCTTCTGCACGATCATAATTTTGTAAGGATGAAACTGTAACTCATCCTTCAGGATGCGCTGCAGCGAGCGACGAGACAATTCCAGAGTTGGAGCGAGCCGCCTATTGGAGCGGCGAGGTCTTTAAGAACAGACGCTCTTACTCTGCCGACATTTTCTGGGGTTCGCACCTTACGATGACGACCAGACGACTTCTGCTTCATGAAACTTCCAGTTTTCCGAAAAGAGTTAACCCAACGAATTATTGTGTTGCGATCAGGGACCAAACGATTTCGCGGAACATTGAACTGTGTTCGGAAAAGACGTTGAATTGTGATGACAGATTCATTACTTTTGAAAAAATGTTCAACAGCGAAAACGCGATGCTGCACGGACCACTGTGGCATTGCTACTGAAACTGGACGCTCTAACCTACAAAACAATAGATCTCCCACATCTACATTCCACTCCCACCACTTATACTACTCAAATAAAATCCATGCGATCTTTTTGCGCCACACTCTGCTAAGTAATTCTGTTTGTTTTAATGTGGTTTTGACTGCCGGCCGCATTGTAGACGGTCGAGAAACATCTTTTAGTCCGGTCAATTTAGCCCGAAAAATAGGGGTACCCTTGCATAAATTCCCAACAAGCTGAAAATTTGCATGAACTTTAGGGATGCCATTATAATGAAATTGGGAAAAGTCCCAATCGATCCCGTGTGTGCAAAACATTTTATACAAGGTCAAAGTTCGTAAAAATAGGTTTTTCGCATTTTTTAGCGAAACGGTTAGTTTTATGATAAAAATAGTTCGGACGAAAATTGTAGATCATGTAATTATCTACAAAAATTGTTCTCATACTTTTTTCCTAAGATTTACCATTTTTGACAAAAAGCCATTATAAAATTCACTAAAGTTTTATTCTCCAAAACATGCATGACTACGCTGTCTATGTATATCGTTGGACGCATAATATAAGTATGCTAGGCTAATATATTGATATTGAATGATAATTCTGAGATTATGAGCTGAAAAGTAACCCAGTCCCACATTTTATGTGACCACGTGGCCTTAAGCTACATCTGTCTGCTGTTCAATTGTTAACTTGGGAGTGCCCATTCTGCTAAACTATGGATACAATATTTTCACATGGTATCAGTTGCAAAAGAGTTTATAAGAGCTGAACGTATGGGTGATTGGCAAGCTCACTTGAACACCGTTAAAGAAATGCTTCCTTATTTCCACGCATCAGGACATTTTCCTTACGGTAACTCTGCGCACTTATATCTGCTAGATATGTTAACATTAAATGAGTCTTTGAATCCTAATGTTTGCCAACGATTTACTGGAGGATTTTTCATGGTTAGACGTTCTAATAAGTTATGTTCTGGGACTTCAACGGATATGGTGATAGAGCAGTCAATGATGAAATCTATGAAGATAGATGGAGGTATTGCTTGAGGAAGGAGTACTAAAGAGAGTGTCATTAGCAAATGGGTTTATAGTATGCATGCAAGGAATACCGTTTGTGAAGCATTGGAAGATCTCGCTAGTGTAAGAATGGATACATCAGATCAGCATGTTGATGCAAGTGACTCACGAGCAAAGAAAGTTGCTAAAGATGTACAAAAATTTCTTGAGTGGTTTTCATCACATAATCCTTTTCCAGAGGTTAACAAAATAATTGTTTAAAAAACATAAAAACCGCCTTCAAAACAGCACACTAAAAAATTTAAAATAACTTTATACCTGGCTTAGAAGAAAGTAAATCTAAGTGGACAATATTTTACATTACTGTTATTGAAGTTTTTACATTAATTAGTTATCTTTGGAGTCGGTGCCAGCTGTCACATCGCGAAGATAGAATTACTGAGCTTTATTTGGTGTTCGAGGTGAACCGAGAGTACGAACAAAAATTCCAAATATTTTACAGCATGTAGTGAAGCAGATAGTGTTATGGCGGGAGACAGCTTAGGGAAACAAATTAACGGTATTTTAATCTGTGACTCGGCCTCGTTGGTCATCCAGCATATTTCGGCGCTAGTTTGTCAGTTGGTAGACTGCATCATACAGTAAACGCTTTATAGTTAGTATAATATCGGTGTATCATCTGTATGTTTCAGTTTTGTTCAAACATGTTGCTAAAATTAACTGTAGGAAAGTAGTAAATATGATTTTTTACATATTATTCTTATTTATTATTGTTTTTCTTTCTTTGGCTGGCACCGACTCCAAAAATAACTAATTAATGTAAAAATTTCAATAACAGTAATGTAAAGTATTGTCCATTTAGGTTAACTTTCTTCTAAGCCAGGTATAAAATTATTTTAAAATTTTTAGTGTGCTTTTTTGAAGGCGGTTTTTGTGTTTTTTAAACAATTATTTAATTTTTAAATTTTTAGTGGTATTATAGTTTATTTTGTATTTTAAAAATGCCGCAGCAGTTCTCATTTTTACGAACTTCCTGGAAGCTCAGTGGTTAAAACGAATGCTTTCAACAAAAAAAGTCTTTATTTACCCTTAAAACTTCCAGAATGGGGTGAATTGGATGCTGTGTTAAGGAATGTCAGTTTACATTTTGGGCCAGGCTGTGTTTCGATTTAATCATAACATCTGTTAAATCTACTGCTCGACAATTGAAACATGTAACATCTGGACATTAATACAAACCACATACACAAATCTGTCTCTGGGTTATATCAGTTTGTTCCGGCATCACACATAAAATATAGATTTTTAATTGGTTTTCACAACTTAAAAGCTTGGGGTAAATTGAAATCTGAAGTACATGTTGAGACATTAGGAAACATTTATTTTATAGATATTCTGCCATGACTTAAAAATAGCTTAATTGGTTTTGACGGGACTTTCGCAAAGAACATTGGAAATTATAAACGATAGGGGTAAAGGGGAAGAGGGATTGGGCTTTTCTATACCAATTGTAGACTGTCTTTTCTGCTTGATTTAAAGTATATGTTTGAAAATTTCTATTGATATCAAATAAAAATTGTGGGCCTGTATAAAAAAAAATTATGGGGTGTGGAGGTGAAGAGTAGTTTGGTTTTTGTAAAGCTAGAGTGGACAGTATTTTTCTCTTTGTATTAAAGTATACATGTGCAAAGTTCCATCTAAACCAGATAAAAACTGTAGCTTTGTGTAAAGAACATTTGCAAAAATTAAATGTGGTAAGGGAGTGAGATGTTGAGTTTGTAAACACAATGTTTCTCTTTTTTTTTAAGTGTACATGTACTGTGTTCCATCGAAATCTGATAAAAACGGTGGGTATCTAAAAAGAACATTGGAAATCAGGAGGGGTGGGGTAGAAGGGAAGAGGGGTTGGGCTTCTGCAACCTAAATTAAACAGTTGTTTTGTATTTTTTAAAGTATATGTGTGCAAATTTCCTCCAGAATCGGATAGAAACTGTGCTTTGTGTAGATTAAGGGGTGGAAGGGAGGAGAGCGGTTTGGCTTCTCTAAACCAAATGCAGACAGTATTTTTCTGTTTGTTTCTGAGTACACCTGTGCGTACTTCTTTCAAAATAAGATAGAAGCGGTAGCTTTATATAATGAACATTGACAGTAATTACAGGGTAGAAAGGGTGATAGGGTTTGTGTTTTTGTGAAAATAATGTAAGTAGTATTTTTCTTTTACTATTTGTTTTAAAGTATACGCAGGCGAAGTTCCATCGAAATCGGATTAAATTGTAGGTTTGCACAAAAATTAAGGGATGTAAAAGGGGAGCTAGGGTATTTTTTAATTTTTTTGTAAGAAATTTTCTCCATTAAAAAATACGTATATCTGCCACCTTTCATAAGGATCGGTCAACTGGTGTCGACGGTAGATTAAAAAAAAAAAAAAAAAAAAAAAAAAAGTCAAGAGTCAAGGAGCGGAAACGGAGAAAGGGTTTCAGTTTTTGCAAGCAAAAAGTTGACATTATTTTACTCTTTGTTTTTTAGTCAAAGGTTGCTAAGTTCTGTCTAAACTGGATAAACACTGTGGGTTTGTACAAAATCGGGAGAGGGGTTGATTTTTTGATTTTTTGGTCAGAAACCTTCTTGCTGAAAAAATACATATAAGCGCCAACTTTCATGGTAATCGGTCAGACGGTGGCGACTATAGCTTTTTATAAAGAACATTGACAAAAATTAAGGGGTAGGAAGGAGGATGAGGAGTTGAGCTTTGGCAGACTAAATGTTGACAATATTTTTTCTGTTTGTTTTAAAGTATACATGTGCAAAGTTCAACCAAAATCAGATAAGAAATGTAGGTTTCTATAACATTAAGGAGTGTAAAGGGGGGATGGGCTGGCTTTTTCTATATTTTTTTGGTCAGAAACGTTCTTCATGAAAAATTACATGTATACGCCAACTTTAAAGGTGATCAGTTAAATGGTGTCGACTGCAGTTTTGTATAAAGGACGTTGGGAAAAATTAAGGGGGTGGATAGGGTGAGAGGGGTTCAGTTTTTCAAACCAAAACTTAATAGTATTTTTCTCTTTATTTCTGACAATACATGTCCAAAGATCCATCGAAGTCGGATAAAAAATATGAGTTTGTATAAAAATTAATGGGTGTAAAGGGAGAGAGGGGTGTTTTTCTTTTTGGTCAGAAACCTTCTCTATGAAAAATTACATTATATGCCAACTTTAATGGAGTTCAGTTAAATGGTGTCGACTGTAGCTTTGTATAAAGAACATTGGCAAAAATTAAGGGGTTGATAGGGGGAGAGTGGTTCAGTTTTTTAAAACCAAAAGTTGACGGTATTTTTTACTATACGTGTCCAAAGTTCCATCGAAATCGGATAAAAAATGTGGGTTTGAATAAAAATCAAGGGGTTTAAAGGGGTAGAAGGGGTGGTTTCTCAATGAATTTCTTATGGGACCACTTTGGAGGTATACGTTCCTCGGATGATTTAATGACTTCTCGTCCTGTCAACGTTCGCCGATATTAGGATCTTCGGTGGTTTAATTTATATACATTGATTGATTAAAAATTCCACCAGGTTATGTTGAAGGTTTGTTTATTTACTCAAAACGAAGTCAGCGATATTCACATGCATAGATACAATACAGCGATGCACTTCTGAGCAGTCGTACATAAAATCTCTGTGAATCTCTCTGTAAAACTGAATACTGAATGAAGTCAACTAACTAACTAACTAACTAACTCTGTCTTCCTGCCGATCTGTTTATATAGTCTCTATCGAAATTATGAGAATTCTTCAAAGGCATCCGCCCGATATTTCTCGTGCATTAACAATCACTCAAACAATCAAACATATTGAAAACAATCGGAATTAATACAAAATTAATTAACAACATTACAAAATGATCAGAAATGGTAATTAGAGATACTTAAATACAAAATTATTTGCAGAAATCATCTCAAACTGTAGAAAATTGCCCTGTAGACATCGTAAGTTACATTAATACATGGAATTACAAACATTTCAGAAATTCTCTTGCACCATTCGGTTCCTAAACATATTAAATGGACTTTAAATAATTTTCTTACATAAAACAAAGTCTATATATACTGATTTACAAGAAATTACAAAACAAACATACCAGATCATATGCAATGCAAACTTTAGCTCACTTCAAATACTTCACACAGTACAATACTATTCAAAATTCAGGTATGAGGGCTGTTAAACTATCCACTATAAAAATTTCGTTTAAATCGATTCAAAATTGAGGAAGATATCGCTGAACATACATAAAAAATAAAAAAAAATCAGACGAATTGAGAACCTCCTCCTTTTTTGAAGTCGGTTAAAAATATTGTCTATTGCTAGTGGAGTCGTTGGTGATGATAAAATTAACTGCCATAAAGCTCGCGAAGTTGGGATTTCCACCATGTCTAAAATGAAAGGACTGACATTTGATAATATTAAACTCAAACGTGCTGATAAAGTAATTCCTCTTTTAGCTATGAGTAGTACCATAAAAATTCATGATGAGAAAGTACCTGTTGACATTGTGTTAATATTTCAACGCATGAGTATTACTACGGCATTTGACGGTGAAATTGAACAATATTTTGAATGTGAATTGGCTCCCTACCCGTTGTCCTTATTCGATGAGCTTGGAATGCAGAAATCACAAAAATCAGACATTTACGAGGTTTTCAAAATGTAAACATTGATATTGACAACATAAATGTTACATATACTATCGATGCAGGTTATTTATTGCACGGTGTGGTCTGGGATCGAGAAGATACATTCAACAACATCTCAGATAAATATGTTCAGTGGATACGCAGACATGTTGGTCAAATAATAACCGTAGTATTTGATAGCTATACCGATTCTACAAAAAATTTTAAAGCCGCAGAACAACGTCGCCGTGTGACAAAAATATCGGCATCTTCTGGTATTCTCTTTGACCAATTTATGACAGTCCCAACTAGCCAACAACAATTTCTGTCAAACACTCACAAAAGTCTCGGCTCATTGCAATACTCAAAGAAAAATTTATTAATGAGCATATTTCAGTCAAGCAAGCTGACAATGACGCTGATATACTTATCGTAGAAACTGCAGTAAATCAATTTAATCCAGTTGATTTAAATGTTGTTGTTGTTGGTGAAGATATTGATCTGTTAGTATTATTTACCGCTCGCACTCCAATTGAAAAAATCATTTACTTTTTAAAACCAGGCAAGGCTCAACAACAGTCGGAGACTTTTTCAAGTACAAGTTGTTTATCGGCTTAGCCTAAATGTAAAGATCACATTTTATTTTTACATGCTATGACTCTCTGTGATACAAAATCAGCATTGTTCCGGATGGGTAAAACGACAGGTCTTAAATTATTTGAAAAGCAAGATCTAATTGGATGTGCACAAGTTTTATAGGATATGAACTCTACTCCAGAAACTCAAATCACCAACGGAATTCGCTTTCTTCTTTCTGTGTATAAAAATTACTTGCATAGATAAGTTACATTACTTATCTTTTGCAAAACATACTCATAATAAAAAACGTGGTGAATTAGCTTGTCTTCCTCCAACCTCGGCTTCCGCACACCAATATTTTTATCGTGTGTGTTACCAGGTTCAAGTATGGCTTGGTAATCAACTGGATCCAGAATAATGGGGTTGGAAGCTAACTGATAATGTATTGGAACCAATCCACACTCTACTTCCACCTGCACCAGAAAAGCTCCTTAACACTATTTTTTTGTAACTGCAAAAAGGGGTGTAATTTAAAATGCGGCAGCAAAAAAGTGAGCTTATTTTGTTCAACAGCATGCACCAGTTGTCAAGGCCAGTAGTGTTCAAATGTTGAATCTACAACAGAAGATGATACTTACATCAACGACGAAAGAACTGATGTATCACTGTTACAACAATTTACGTCGACTCAAGAGGAAGAAGAAGACTGACATTCCATTAAACCAGTAAAATAGACCGTGGAATAGGCCTACTGGGGAAACCACGTTTAAAAAACGCACCATGTACACTATCTCATACGTGGCGTGGAAAAGTGTGCATTTTTTTGGAGAATACAACTTCAGTGAATTTTAGAATGGCTTTTACTCAGGAACGGTAAATCTTAGGGAAAAAGGTATGAGAACAATTTTTGTAGATAATTACATGATCTACAATTTTTCTGTGCTATTTCTATCATAGAACCAACCGTTTCGCTAATAAATGCAAAAAAACCATTTTTGCGAACTTTGACCATGTGAAAATTTTTTTGCACACACGGGATCGATGGGGACTTTTCACAATTTCATTATAATGGTATCCCCAACGTTCATGCAAATTTTCAGCTTGTTGGGAATTTATGCAAGGCGAATGTCTATTTTGACCGGGCTATTTGTGTTATTCTAGATGTTTCAATAGCGTCTATTTAAGCGAACGACAGAGACGAGCTGTTAGCTGGAGCTGCTGATAAGTTAGAGTTTCGAGTGTTCGGTCACAGTATTTGTGCTTTATTATCTTTGGACTGGTCCTTTATACCTTTCTGCGCGTAATGCAATATGAACATTGCTACCAAATAAGAGTGGAAGGTGATTCGTCGGTGTTGTCATTTGATATAACCATTAATCCATTGAAAACAGTAGTTATTTACCCTCTGAGGGAGGGGGTAAAACCCTCTGGCGACCAAGTGACAGCAACCTGTGGACTGGAGGACGAACTAATTAAAGGTAATATTAATTAATTAGTGTCAGTATTTCTTCGTTAATTACCGAAGAGCGTGTCATGTCGACCGTGGATGGACGTGTTATTTTAGAACATGTGTAAGTTAATAGATGTCATAACACCAAAAGAACCAGTGATTAAAGTACAATACGTAAAAATGTTCGGAGTTTTAAACCTGGTGGCAGCTATGAAATTCCGAAGCAGAACGAGTTGAGAGACGAGGTGCAGTTTGGAAATTTGGAGGAGAGATCCAGCCAGCGATTTCACGGAACACGGTTACTTGGGAGTGATGACGAGAACTGGAATTGACCGTGGCGATCCGACGACAAGTGGAAAAATTTTCAGGTCCAGAATATCAGTGACCATTGGAGTTCAATACAGTATATTTTCACTACCATAGCAGGAAGTGGAGTGTGTTTTCTTCTGCAGAGTTGTGAAAAGTGTTGAGAGAAAGTGTTTGAGTGCATTAGGATTCAGTGAGCGGTAAACAGTAAATACTAAGAAATTGAATATTTGTTTTTGCATATTGTTTGGTGGTCCTATCAAATTAATTTAATTATTGGAGGAATTTGGCCAATGGACACTTCTGGAATCCTTTGTATCTAATTTTAATGAAAAAATTTCTGAGTTCAATACCAAATTTTCCGAATTTAGAAATGAGTTGAAGCAACACAACAATAGTAAAGTTTCTGACATCAATGGTAAATTTTCTGAACTAAATCTTGATGCCAGATTTTAAAGTATTAGTGAGAAATTTCTAGTATTCGTAATAAATTATCCTGATGATAAAATCATAAAGCAGTTTCAAGGTTTTGGTTCTCAAATTAAAGAAGACATTAACAACTTAAGCACTAGATTGGGGGAAGTGGTTGATCAATGTTGTGAAAAATCTCAGGAAGCATTGCAGAAAGCAGATCAGTGCAAAAAGCAATGTTCAAAAGATAACCCAAATTTTTTAGGAGAATAAATGTGCATGTGTTTATTTAATGAACAAGGTGGACTGTAAACATATTAAGAAGGTTAAAGAGGAAAAAAGTAGATTGTAATAAAACGAGGGATGACTTTGTGGGTTTATTAGAAGTGAGTGATATTAAAGGTGCTGATACGGTCGATGAGCTGAGGCAGGAGGTGTCCGAAATGGTGCAGCAACAGGAACCGCTTGCACATGGATTGGAATGTAGTGTAGATCAGTTGTAGAATAGGGTGCTGGAATCCAAGTTCAAGTAAGTCAAAGTGTTGCTCCCTTAACTGGTAATTAAGTGGTCACTGTTGATGTACAGGAAAAATTTGAATATCATGATGATACTGCACCCTGTAGAATTTATTGATGACTTTGAGAGGTCAGAGTATTCTAATGTGTTACCACACAGTAGAAAGAATGCACTTGTAAGTAACCGCTTGTGGGGAAACAGACAGATTATGGAAGTAAATGATTATAAGTTGTTCCAAGAAAATTTTCTTGAAATTTTTGGTCAACGAGCAGGCAAATTCTGGAAAAGAGAGAATTGATGACTGTAGGCCCTATAGCCCTGGTAGTGAGACACAAAACGATTTTTTTTTCATAAATGTTGGATCCGGTGCAAGTAATAATAATAATTGATAAAATTGCGATGGAGCGCCCGCTCCGGTTGCAATCTCCCTACATCCCTTCCCTTTCCCCTTCCAATCTACTTTTGCCCTCTAATAATTTTTACTTTAAATTCTTTCAGTGTTTGCGAAAAGTTATTCATCACTTCTCTTGGCAATTTATTCCAGTCCCTCCCTCCAATACCATCCTTATGGGGAAGAGGAATTCATATATTTAATAGGCTGCCTCCCAAAAATAGATATCTTATAGCTGTTATAGAGGTGATTAATGTGAGGGTTTCAGAATTGTTACGATGCTTAGATACACAAGTATCTTATACTATTCGATATTACACTCATCATAGTAGGAGTGAGAACAGAAGTCCTCCGTGGATAGGTCATAGATCAAGAGCTGGTATGTCCAGGAGAAAAAGTCGCGATGGTTATGGAAGGAGAGACGATACTAGTGAAGTGAGAGAACAAAATAAATAGCCTGGAAAGGAAACAGTGCGGGCGGAGAGCCAAATTAAAGATCGTCACAGTATCGGAAATAATGTGGGTCCGGGTGCTAATTATCATTTTTACGAACAATTATGGGACGATAATGTTGGTTCAAATGTTAATACCGATTCAGGTAGTGCTAAGTCAAATGTAAATGTTCCTGAAGTAGCATATTCCGACAGTAGTAGTGAGGTTGCTAAAGAGATAGAAATTATTCCTAATGAGGACCAGAGTGGCGCCTCATCCCTTTCAGTAAATGAGGATAATAAGTTTTGTATAGAGAATTTATGGCATGGTCATGGTTTGATTACCAAAAACAATGGAGAGTTTGTAGTTCTGGCTACGGTATGGCTATCAGAAATTGGTACGTTGTAGACTTGAGCATTATAGTTCGCGGAGAAGAGCGCTCAGTTTAGTTCGCAGTTCCCTCGCGAACTAGTTCGCTCTTTTAGTTCGTTAGTTCGCATCTCGAATTCAGAGAAACAGATGGTTCGCTCGTCTTGCTACCACTACTGCACGCGCTATTTTGTTTGTTATGTCAGGTTTATTCGGACATAATCATTTTTTGTCGTTTCTAAATGGAATTTAATATGACCTTCTTAACAAAAGTTATTGCTTAATAATAGCCCTTTCAAATGACATTAGCATGATCAGTTGCCGCCAATAAACCAACGTGCTCATTGTCCTTTGCACAAATGGGTAAACTGAATAACTGTGCTGTTTTTACTATTTACTTTACATGCATTAGTAGAATACTAATTTTTTAAATGGATTTATTTATTAGTTCATGGAAGAAATATTACTTATAAAAGGCGCTAATGACCCCGCCGTCGACACGCCCTTAAACCCAACAACAACACAACATTATTTATGTAATATTATAAATGATGAATTAAATTACCCGTTTATAAGAAATCGGCTTTTTTTATTTAAATATAGTTTTGAAAATGATGAACAAAATATAATTCTACTATTGGCTACAAGTTAAGTACTATATGACAGAAACAATATTACCTATATTATTAAGAAAAGTAACAGTAATACTTCCAATTTGATACCTAACAATTAGACATAAAAATGACAGTGACCCTTAAATGAGAAAGTGGTAACAATAACTAAAGTGCGTAAATTTCCAGTAAATTGGAAGTCATTGAGCTATTTTTTTATTAGTGTAGGGGAGGATAATCCAACACACATTCACAATATTTTGGCGACGAATGAAACTGGTGAAGACACAAAAGTTAAAATCTTTTTGAATTTCGCAAGTCATTTCTTTACATAACTTTCACAAATCTGTTAACCAACAGACTGAGATAAGTATTATGTTATGTCAGCTTTAAAATCAGCAATTGAAAAATGTAAAGATACTGTTTCTTTGGTTAAGAAAACAAGAAAAAGCCTTTAGAAACCAAATTCTCCACAGAAAGTGATAATATTAAAAATAATGCTCCAGTATTCGTTGATAAAAGTCTGGAGTATCTTAGTAAATAGTTAGATTTTAATGAAAGTAATTGGCTATAGAAAATCCAAAAATTAAATTTAAAACACGCGGTTTCATTTGATGGCTGTGGGACAATATTAGAGGTTCTAAATTTATGAGAAAAAATGAGTATCAAAGTGAACGAACTTTACTCTGAAATAACAATATTACACGAAATCTAGGTAAAAGTAAGAGCAGTATTTCATTAGTAAAAATGAGCTTTTGATCGACATTAATTTAACAACTGAAAGCGATAAAGCATATTACAATTTTACTGTAGACAGAAAATTGTTAAAGATGCAAGAAGTGCAAAAAATATAGCTTAAAAAATAAAATAGTACTTTTTCGTAAAATATTGTATTTTTGAAATGTACTATATTTTTATAGGTTATTCTAAAAAACACATTCTACCATTAACCGAAAAAATGTTGGTAATCCTAGCGGCGAATGGTGATAGTTCGCGACCGGGAATGCTCAGTTTAGTTCGCGAACGGAACCGCTCAGTTTAGTTCGCGAGCGGTAGCGCTGTGTTTAGTTCGTGAGCGGTAGCGCTGTGTTTAGTTCGCGAACTAGGTCGCTCCGCTCTGGAATTCCAGAAAGACAGCTCGTTCACTCGCTTTGCTAGCGCTACTTCACGCGCTCTCTTCTTTGTTATAATAGTTGTCTTTTAAGTGTTAATTGGATCAAAGTGTGTTTTGTTTTCACATTCCATGTTATAACTTCTGCAATAATTATTAATGTTTAACAGTTACATTTTTATTTTATTTTATTTTTTATATCTGACTCTTCAGTGAAATGTGTCCACAGCGAACTGTGTTACCTTTTAGATAATAAACTAAAACAAAAGTTGGTCTTCGGGAAAGGATCGAACGAACTAACGAACTAAGGAGCGAGAGATCTGGGAACGAGTTCGCGTAGTTCGCTCGTGGGAGCGCTCTTCCGAACTAGTTCGTTCGCGAACTATACAAGCCTAGTACGCTGCCACATGGTGTAGTTGAGACTATGTTTGCTTGTATTGGTAGGAAGAGCAGAAGATGACGAGTTTCCTAAATATCTTGAAAATAAGGATGATACTGTAGTGATAATAGAAGATTTAGATGAGGAGGAGTGTCGTGAAGTAAGGGAGCGTCCATTAATTACGTGAAGTGTCCGACGAAATTTCACCGAAGGGGAGAGGGGAAAATTGATAGAAATCTTTTAACAATAGAGCCAAAATAAAAAGCCTACAAAAATTATAAGGCCGTCGGCAGGGGGAGGGGTCCCTCTATATCTCACCTCACCATATGGGGTGGGGGGAGGGTCCAGAAAACATCTCTCGTAATTAATGTACACCTTTTTAGATGTTTGTCCACTGAAGCAGTTCTCTGTTTGATATAGGTAATATCATATCAGATATGTATTGATGAAACAGGTGGGAGTAAGAAGATCCCTGTACCGGTTTCACAGTTGAGAAAATGTGCATAAATTGAACTAGCTGACACAATCTTCAGTTCCCTATTTGACGTAGGTGATAATAACGAAGGGATAACTGAAGAAAAATATAATTGTGCTGCGGAGGAAGTCTGTGAGTCAAACATTAGGGAAATTGTAGATACTGATTCAGATAATTTTTCAGGTATGAATAGTAATTATCAAATAATGGATCGTAAATTTGGAAGCAATGAGAGGTGAATTGCAGTAGTTACGATCGTAAATCTGTGTTGTTGGTTGATTCGGCCAACTTGCAGTGTAGCGACAAACGATTTGTGAAAACTAAACCATGTACTCTGCAAGCTGTTCCACTGATACTTCAAAGTCAGCTGTTCTTTGTTATTACTTGTTTATGAATCTTTCATAGGATTCAAAAGCTCTATTGATATGGAAGTATTGCGATAAATGTGTACGAGTGGGTATCCAAAAATAACCAGAACAGCTTTGCCGTGGGCGGAACTTGTGTAGTACGAGTTTCTACCGCTAGGCGTTTTTAATGATTTAGTAGAAAAAGTATATGAACAAAATTTTGAAGCAAAACTATCAAAGGAGGAGTTCGTAAGCGGTTTATACCCTAAATTTAAGACAGAACCCCGTGAAAAGCCAACCATACATGCAGAATAGGTGTGATTAGAAGGCTGTGATTTCTCAGGGTATAGTTCCTACCAGCCACCTTAAGAAGGCGCCACCAGCGCACACACGAAAAGAAAGTTGTAGGAGCCCACGCATTTGAAATACAGATTCAAGACGAATATCATACACGGTCAATAAAATCACCACCTTTTAAATTTCCAAGTCAAACCATGTTTTATTCGTATCCCAAGTGTACTTTAATGATATATTATGTATTTCAGTAAATTTAAAAAGCCATATATACCCAATCTAATTTTCACACTTATTCTGCATTAGCGTCGTGCAGACGCAACTTATACAGGGTCAGTAAAAACACGACGTTGTAATTTCCAAGTGGAACCATGTTTTATTCGTGTCAAAAGTGTACTTTAATGATATACGATGTATTTCCGTGTTAAAAGTGTACTTTAATGATATACGATGTATTTCAAATTTACTGAAATACATCGTATATCATTAAAGTACACTTTTGACACGAATAAAACATGGTTCCACTCAGTGCCGGATCTAGGAGGCCAAACCGGGGCGCTTGCCCCAGGCGACAATTTCAAGGGGGCGGCAAAATCATGTTTGAAGGAGCGGTAAATGGAAAATTCGTGTGGTGGTGACTTTTTTTTTTATCTCTACTGCCCCAAGCGGCAACCATCAGGGTGGGCAAAATCAAAGAATAGCTCTGTACCGCCCTGGGCGGCAAATTCATGTTTGTAAGGGCGGCAGTCTCAAGTTTTTTCCCCGACTCGGAAAATTTGTAGATCCACCACTGGTTCCACTTGGAAATTACAACGTCGTGTTTTTACTGACCATGTCTAAGTTGCGAATGCACGGCGCTAGTGCAGAATACGTGCGAAAATTAGATTGGGTATATATGGCTTTTTAAATTTACTGAAATAATTACATCGTATATCATTAAAGTACACTTGTGATACGAATAAAACATGGTTCCACTTGGAAATTTAAAAGGTGGTGATTTTATTGACCGTGTATGATATTCGTCTTGAAACTGTATTTCAAATGCGGGGGCTCCTACAACTTTTTTTTCCTGTGTGCGCTGGTGGCGCTGCCTTAAGGCGACAGGTAGGAACTATACCCTGTGAAATCACAGCCTTCTAATCACACCTATTCTGCATGTATACCGACAATTTGATCAACCGTTTAAGAGATTAGTGGGTTATTTTGGAGCTCGGTTCAGCGAATTTTAACTGAAGATTTGGGAATGAAAAGGGTTGCTGCTGAGTTTGTTCCTCTGACTGACAATCAAAAAGAATGTAGCCTCTAACCATGTGCGTTGAAACAACAACTTGAAATTGATTCAGATTTTCTGTCAAAGGTCATTACTGGTTATGAGTCATCCAGAAACAAAGCAACAGTTAAGCCAATGAAGCCTTCATTGTCACCCCGACCAAATAAAAATACCGTCAAGTCAAATCAAACATCAAAATAATGCTCTTTAGCTTTTATGATGCAAAGGGCAGAGTTCATTCAGAGTTTGTTCCCCCACTTCAGACCTTCAGTCCTATTTTTTATTAGTAGGTTAAGCAATAGTGTTCGCTAAAAAAAAAAGACCCTATTTGTGGCTGACAGGAGACATGTTCTTCCACCACGACAATGCACCTCTACACACAACTGTCTGTGTTAGGCAGTTTTTGGCTAAAAATAGCCCCACGCACCTTACTCGCCTGACGTGCGATTTTTTCTATTTCCACGTATGAAAAGGGGAATGAAAGGACACCGATTTAACAACACTGAAGAGGTCCAGAATAAAATGAGGGAGGAGCTGTCAGCCATTTCTAAAGATGACTACAGAAAATGTTTCGAACAGTGGAAGCACCGGTGGGACAAATGTATTAGTGGTAATGTAGAGTATTTTGAAGGGAATATGGTTGTTTTGTAAAATTAAAAAAAATAAAAAATTGAAAATATATAGCTTTTAAAAAATAATTCCCTTTTTTGGGTACTCCCTCGTATATAAAATTGGAAGGAAACTGGAAATATCGCAAAAAAAGGAATTTACGTAGTTTCGGGTTTCCAGGGAAATTCTGAGACCCGCTTTCACTGTAAGATGTAGGGACCTTTACCGATGTCTCGGGGAGGGGTGCCCTAATGTCTGCTATTTAGTTTTCGGAATGCGTGTTTCGGGAAGAGGTCACTACATTTAAATATATGATTTTGGATTTAAGATTTAAAAGTGTATATAGGTAACTAGTTTTTCTACTCTAAATAAAATATTAAATGTAATGGTATAGAATGGCTAAGGTGAATTCAGATGTCTAAAACAATTGAAACAGTTCTATCTACTGGCTTTTGAGGTTTTCATGATGTTGATTTTGCATGGACTATGGTGGCAGCTGATTCGTTGGTTCTCAACGATTCTGGAATGAAGACAAACTTTGTCATTCACAAACTGACATAATGTGTATAGCTCATAGTGAATGAATAACTTTGTACCTTAGGCTTAAGATTATGTATTTAAAAGATATATACTAAACTAGAAATTAAGAAAGTGAACTTGTAAGAAAATATTTTGATTTGTAAATAGGTAAATATTTCTAGTGACTAGTATTAGGGTTGTGAAAAGGGTGTATAGATACTCTATGGAATAAAAGATTGTGTACTTTGTATAAGTGTAATAAATATTATAATTGATTAAATGTGAATTTTGTATATGCTGGCCTTCTGTGTTCATGCCAACTTTCTAACTTCATGAAGGGTTCAGTCAATTATAACTGTGTAACACGAGATGGATCATGAGGAGGGGTTATAACAGACCTCAGACCCTGCCCTGCTATGAAATTTTATTTTAAGAATTACGTATTGCAAGATGGGAGTGGATTCATTATGTATTTGTATATTTTTCGTGTGAATAATTGTGAATTTATGTATATTCGTCATGCAAATGTACATTGTTTTATGGAGAGAAACTTTGTAAATGATATGTAATACGATCAAGAACATTAATTAAAATTTGTAATTTTAAGTGTCAAAATGAGCCATGATGTTTGGAGAAAAATTCTCAACTGGTTTATGCTGATAATGTTATTTCTATATACCTGTGCATAGCTTTAATTTTCGTTCCCGGGTGTTTAATGATTATTATGAATGATTTAGTACTACTTCTGATTGTTTTAATGTTATTTTAACTGTCGGCCGCATTGTAGACAATCGAGAAACGTCAGTTGACTTTCTTTGTGTCATTCTGGATGTTTCGATTGCGTCTATTTAAGCGAGCGATAGAGATGAACAGTTAGTTGGAGCTGCCACTTAGTTATCCACAGTTTCGAGTGTTCTGTCCTGTATTTGTGTTTTAGTATCTTAGGACGGTTCTTCTGTGCCTTATTCGCGTGTAATGTGACCCGTAGCTTTCGACCAAATAAAAGTGGAGTGAAAAGTGATCCGTCGGTGTTGTCATTTGCTAGAACTCTTAATCTATTCAAAACAGTAGTTATTTAACCTTTGGAGGAAGGTAAAACCTTTTTTTAAAAAAATTTTAATTGCAATGGAGCACAGGCTACGGTGGCAATATACCTACACACCCATCTTCCCCCTATCCTGCACCCACCTACATTTGCCATCTACAAATTTTATCTTTAAATTCCTTCAAAGTTTTCGGTAAATTATTCATCATTTCTCTTGGTAACTCATTCCAATCCCTGACACCCTTACCTAAAAAAGAGAATCTTCCCACACCCTTGTGCCTGAAATCGAGTGCCAGCTTGTGGTCATGGTCATCTTTTCCCTTCCATGCACTACCTATTGCAATATCTTTCCATGCCTCATCACCAGTAATTGGCGACAGGAAGAATTAGTTAACTACCGAAGAGCGTATCAATCTGTTTCAAATTTTAGTATTAAAACTAGCAGAGGTCCCGGCGTTGCCCTGTTTAGTTGTTGTTGATTTACCCAAACACTGTTTCTATTCATGCAATCAGTAACATGTTCCAAGTTTCATACAATTTGGGCCATCAATTTCCGGAATTAAAAGATATCTAGATTCATCCCCAACTTACCAAGAAAGAAGTGGGTTTAATTTGATTTATCCGTACACTATTTTTATTCGTCTGAACGGATTCATGCTAACCAAGTTTTACTGATTTCGTACCGGCCATTTCCGGTACTAAACTAACCGGTGATTTAACAGCACACTTCCAAGAACGGGGTGGCTTGGGTGCTTTGATACGGAATGTCAGTTTCATTTTAGTCCAGGTTACATTTGAACCTAATTACATTTGCTAATTTTGCTGCTCGAAAATCGAAACATTACGCACATTATTACATACCACATACATAAAAATGTATCTGGAATATATCTGTTTATTCCGGCATTACGCAAAAAATATACATTTTGAGTGGATTTTCAGAATTTGAAAGTTTGGGTTCAAAATTAAAATTTTACGTATATCTTAAGCCATTACGGCACCTTTACTTTAACAATAATCAAGCGTTATCTGAAAACTGCTGAATCGATTTTGAACGAGTGTTCGTAGCGTCAAACATTAGATGTGTCTGAATGTGCTGGCTCATCTGCCGCTTGAGTTAAAAAAATTTCTCATTATGTTACTTCATCTTGCACTGTAGCTCAAAATTAAATATTATTTCGTACCTGTATAGTTGAATATCAGGTATTCATAGCTGTATATCAGTTATTCTGAAATAAGCGAGAGATAAAAAAAAATATCTTTACTTCGATTTATTTCAGGGATTTACGGACTATGGCACCATGGTTATCATAGTAATTGCATTACGAAACAACGCAATAAATTATAAAATGAAGAAAAGCTGCTTTGAGTCCTAAACTGTTTTTATTTGCAACACTAAAGTCTTAACACAACGTTCTATTTCTATTAAAAGCCATCAGCCCACGCATTAATTATTATGAACACAATGACTATACTTTTAGCTCCAAATGCCAGATATTTTTGTCTGACATTCGAAATATCGAGAACTTAAATAGATTATAATACGACTGACAGCTAGACTATGTCAGAAAGTAAGGAAAAATTTAATGTTTAGTTACAGGCCCAAGAGGTATGCGTCACATCCTGAGTATTTTGCTTGTGAAACCACGTAAAATCGAAAAATGGATGGCCGGGTGGGGATTTGAATACAGGTGACCTTGAGTTCAAGGCTTGGGCGCTACCGTTGAACCATCAAACTCGATTTATAGTTTAATTTAATTGCGATAGAGCACACACCCTTTTTCGCCTAATAGAGTATTTTTGCCGTTTGAGTTAGGTTTTTGTATCTCAGAAATGTTGCATTTGAACTTTCTAAACAAGGAAACAAAATTCCATGTCGATTTAGTACTAAAACAGTATTCGTTGAATGTGAATACTCTTTTATGAAAAATCTTTCAACTGTCGCGTTGCAATTTGGTGATGTATTCTTATGTAACAGCACAACACAAATCAAAACTGAAGATTTTATATAAATATATGTATATCATTTACACTTCTCGTTAAACCAGATGATGGATTCTTATCTATCTTGACGAGACACATTGAAAGTTAAATGTAAAATATTGTTTTGTCCTTGGGATATTGTATCTCTAAATTGAGGTTGACAGTTTGAAACGAAAACTGGACCAAAAAAATACTAAAGTCACAAGATACTACACGCTGGACATGTACAATGGGAGTTTTGTTTTCTTTCTAGCGCTTCTGGTCTAGTTGAGAAGAAAATCGCTGTCAAACGGAAAAGAA
The DNA here is from genome assembly GCA_031002005.1 of Vandiemenella viatica. Classification (NCBI taxonomy): domain Eukaryota; kingdom Metazoa; phylum Arthropoda; class Insecta; order Orthoptera; family Morabidae; genus Vandiemenella; species Vandiemenella viatica. The sequence goes on along the minus strand of JARYHS010008075.1, from coordinate 60,489,619 downwards.
TCTATACCTATAAATAATTTTTTACTTTCGATTACTCGAGAGCCAAGCGAGACATGTATTTTTTTTTTTTTTTTTTTTTACTTTCTATCTGTCTCATTGAGTTATATAAGAATTCATCATCAAATTGCGGCGCAACAGTTGACGTAAAAACCGCATTAGTAAACAATTGAATAAGTTATGAAATTAATAAAAGCTGTTAAAAGCCATTGCATTACTAAACAACGCTATAAAATATAAAATCAATAAAAGCTAGATTACATTAGATACACGCGCATATAGCGTAGAATTGCACCCTAATACCAAAAAATGTTCAGTTGTCCTAAGTCGTTATTATTTTCAACACTAAAGTTTTAATACAAACTTCGGGTGCTGTGCAAAGTACGGCCAGTAGAAAAAACTGATAATTCTGGTTGAAAATGTGATTAACACATTCCTTAGGCATTTCTATTTAAGAAAAAGTGTACGCGAAGTCGATAAAACAGGTAGGAAAGAAGTAATATAGTGAAAATCGTCGGGTTACGTGCGGTATTGTCGATGTGCACAGCCATCTTTGCCGGGAATGTGCTCTTCCTCAAGCTGTACATATGTTGATTTTCAATGAGCTGTATTAGTGGATGGTGTGGTTAGGTTGTAATGCAGCCTGGACCAGAATTACGACTAATATTCCGTGGTGTATAGTGGATTTTGAACGGATAAGGTGGCCACCATGCCGAATTCTGACTATAATGACGTCACAGGCGGAACGAGACGTCTATGCCGACAATTCGGTAACATACGTAACCGTGTTGTGTTTAGGTTGAATGGCAGCCTGTACCAGACTGACTACAGATTCAGTCTTTTATGCAAATATAGAAAATCCAATACTGAAAAACACAATCAATAGGAAAAAAGAAATATGTTAAACGTTGGTTAATGTGAATAACTGAATCCAAACCAAAACGCCAGAGATATTTTAGTATTAGTTTTATCTGCATAATTCAGGAGTAGTTTATGTCACGATACATGATGTTACAACATGACATACTGCTTATGAAAGTTGCTTAAATAACTGATAACGAAATTCCTCGTACCATTGGTTGTAACAAAAAGGTTCAGTTTTCATTATGGTCCAGGCTGAATTTCAACCTACCACAATCTCTGCTAATATTGGCGCCCCAAATTCAAAGCTTCAATCACAAGCGCATTGATACAATCATTTTGTCCCAAGTTAGCAACGTTGTGTATCGCGACGTAAACTTGAACCTATAATTCAACGTAATTAAGCTGATGGTCAAAAACGTTGACAGACATCAGGGGCAAAGAAAATCTCTACTGATTTTTCGTTCTTAATTCCTCGCATTCAATACGGCCATCGAGCGTTTAAAAACTAAACACCCCGTATTAAAGGAAATAATATTTCAAGTTTTGTTCAGTTTGGAGTATGAAAAAATGGTTATTATTGTAAATTGCTCATTAAAGGCTATGGTCAGAGATATTATATTGTAGTTGTGTGTTTAGTGCGACGTATGCAGCATCTAGTCATTCCTCCTGTGGAATTACTTACTATACGTTCAGAATTTCATTTAATGCTCCTACATTATTTGACGTTGAAACATAAGACATTCCAGACAAGTGAATTAAGCTTCTAAGCTTTTAAAACGGTTAAAACCCCATCGAATTTTGCTGCGTAGATTCCGAGTTTTTATACGACCAATATTTCCGGTTTTCGTTTTATAGATAGATAAAAGATATGGCTATAGGAAAAAATTACATATTAAAATAATTTTTTTAATTGCAATTGGTTGCCCTCGTTGCGAGTAAATAATATCCGATTCAATGAAATCATCGACTTGTTCGTTGAAGAGTCAAAATATTAGATGAATAATTAAACAAATACTTTTATTGCATGAATGATTGTAAATGTATAAAGATATTATGTTGTTTCAGTGTTCGTTAAAACATTGAAGGTTCTGTCCTTACCCAAACCATTTTAGAAATCTGTGTGCGTATTTGCCATCTGCGCTAACGAAGTGACGGACATAATATAAGCCATACGGTGTACAATATATAGGCCACAGTCTCTGTATTGTTTACCCACTCTGTTTACAACCAGACGTAAAGCTAGTTTCCGTCTTTCGTAAGCAGGCACTCCTGTCGTTGTCCTTGACCCTGAACGTCTCACTGCATTTCATTGCAACAGTTTTTTATTTCTCGTTGGCGGTAAATATTACGTGAAGGCACCAGCGTTACAACCGTGATCCACAATGTCAGTTGCCGGCCTGTTGGGTCAGTGGTTAAAGGGTTTGACTTGAGATGGAAAGGTTAGAATACCTTTCTCGGCGGGGATTTTTATAGGTCCTCAATCCGACCATAATCTCTGGCACAGCTTGCTGTATAATGTGAAAAACGTCATAAAGCTTTCATGGCTCGGATTCCATGTTAAAAATTTAGGTTTTCTTTACGCGGAAGGATTACCATGTAAGTTCAGGCGAGGAGGAAAGGAACTAGCCACCCTACCTCCAATAACAGACTAAATGTACCCCATCCGGAGGGTGTAACCAATCTTCGGGTTGAATAACAAACTTTAATGTCAGTTGGTAATTTCCATCATCTCTAGCGAAAATGATTTTCTTGTATTGATAATTTTGTATATGAAATGTTTTTTCATACTTAGATATCGAAAAAAAATTGGTGTGGGCTGTATCGAATTTTGACCGCTAGGAGTGAATTAAAAACATTTGGATATTGTTGAGCAGATTAATTTTTGCTTACCTGAATTAAATCTGTGTAGCATAGGTCCATCGTGTCAGAAATATGAAACTTGTGGTGTGAAGTGTATACAAGCGTTTCTGGTGAACGTTTGAGTTATGTTTATACTAACAATAGTTGTGAAACTGGAAATATTTCAATCTAAATCGAATTAGGATTTCAAAATAGTTTCACTATTATTAATTTTTTACGTCAATGTTGACTTCACCACATTATAGAACTGGAATCTCACTCAATAGCGAGGTTTTTCCTTCTGAATATCAGTATAATGTTTCAGAGGAAGCACGTACCATTCCCCCTCCCATGCTTTGAGGCTCATCGATGTTGAGATTATTAGAGGTGGAAGATAATGGGCGACAAGAAACAAGAAGGAATCCGGCAATAGCTTTTTGAAGGAACAATTTTGGCATTGGCCTACATTGTTTCGAGAAACTGTGGAAAATATAAAGCTTGATAACGGGAGCCCTGACCGATACAGCTCACCCAGCGCGCCCGCCCCACCATACAAATCATGAAATATTAGATTGGTTCACGTAGCACCTAGAAATTTCTGTAAGCGGTTCCCAATATGAATTTGGTTTCTTTACATGAAGTCGTGTTGGCCATATTGAAGTAACCGACCTTTGTCTCACAGGTAGGTGCGTCGGATAAATATGATATCAGGCTACCTACACCTTCCAATTATTGTTTTACTTACTGACGCCGTTCTTTCTCCGTATAATCTGCTATTGATTCTAGGCGTCGTTAACGAATGGAGACCTTTTCTAAATCAGAGTGAATGGTATTCTTTGTCAAGGAGAGGCTGTTCCATTTCGGTCGGACTGATTCCAACGCTTTGAACCACCTTTGGGGTCGCGGTGGCCTTTGTGCCGGGTAAGTAAACCATCCTTATTTCGGTTTTCACGGTTTCTCTAAATCCCTCCAAGCGAATGTAGCGATGGTTCATTTAATAGACCATGGCCGATCTCCTTTTCGTTATTTTCCAAATACTTTTCGTTTAAGGCGAAGAGGTACTCTGATGCCTACACGATCTAGTGATACCATGGACTATTGGCCAGTCTCTTTAAAGTTGTGAACCACCTTATCGAAGAACTTATTTTGTAATCGACCATGGTCTTAATAATAATAAAAAGAATCGCAGACATTTTTAACAGCGCACTCTTAAAAATAGCGACGTTACAAAAATTACAGACATATTTTGAATAGAATTTGCTATCTGTGTTATATACTTGCAGTCATTTAAATCATGTATCAGGTCATATACATGATGTCTAACTATTTCAACAGGTTATAAAGTCGTTATGTATATGGAAACAAACGATATTCAACTTCGAAAGTGATAATTCATTAACCGATAAAAATTAAGTTTAACATAAAAAAATATTGAAGTACATAGCTTATCAAACATGATAAAATATTAAATAAGAACTTACTTCAAATTATTCACAGAAGTACATTGAAGACATTGTAGACAGATGTGCTGGGTCACGTCGTGCAAGCTTTAGTTACTTTTTTCCGCATTTCTTCCTTGTGTGGAACGTAAATAAGCAATTTGCTTTTTATATGATGTGTTTGCACACTGAGACACTGTACACCGCTTGTGAACTGTAGAATCAATTTTTTCAACAAAATAAGCAAACTGCCGATTTGCTTACAGCCGCACGACCAGGAATGTAGCGTCATAAGAGACGACATGAAAGCTGCGGGCTTTTTGGTGTCAAATTGAAATCAGTGTATAAAAATACAAAATTATACATTTTTTCCATTTGTTTTTTCAGACAGTAATATTTTTTTCCTCATAGTAGACGCACAGCTACGATACTGACTGCTTTAGCGAAATTAGTCCAGTACCCCAATGAAGTTTTATGAGTTTAGTTAGATTGCTAGTGTGAAGCGATTTCTGTTTTTCGACTAGGCTTTTGGTGAGTGCTGACCTTTCTTTATTTTGAACTTCAATCCCAAACAGCTTCATTGCGGATATTCAACACTAATATTTTGTACATTAGTTCGATAGATCTTTATAACAGTCGTTGAATGAAACTCATAAGTATGTCATCGCTTTAGTGAGTTATTAGTAATAAAGCTCGTAATTTTTCAGACTAACTTAAACGAACCAAAAATTGGCCACAAACTGACCTATCGTGTACGTGAAACGGCGTCACAAATTCTTCGACAAGTAGGCAATCGAGTAGTATAATTGGAGTTGTGATGTGGGCGAGAGATTTGGGTTACAAGTACAATCTGCAAATATAAAGACACATTCCACTCTGGAAAAAAAAGAAAAAAAAAAGAAATAGAAAATCTCCCTAGGAAAGGTAAAACCACGATTCCTCCTCGAAACATTTAGTTCAATTCTTTTTGACAAATGTGTAGAAAAGTTCAATTGTTTCTAACAGGAAGAGTTCAATTCAAAGTTCCTTGAATGTCTGTTACTCGTAACACGTCGGTTTTATACCACGTCACAATCCAGAAGGAACAATATGTTAGGGTGGCCATAGAAAACATTCTACAATTTAAGTAAAGCGAATAAATATCCCTTTATTATATTTAGTTAGATTTGTAGGTGTCTGAAACAATGGTGCAAGAAAAAAGTTAACATTGTAACTTTTCATATATTCAAGGCGCGCTGAAGATGAACACGCAAATAGTACTTACTTCTGAGTCTCCACGATATGTTAATTTTTCAGTTAATTTTCTGGGAAAGCTATCTGAAAGAAATCAGACTGTTAATTGAAGAAAATCATGTATATTATTTCTATAAGGTGTTTTTTTTTGTTGTCACAAGTCTTTATCTCCCTTCATAATTAACCGAAATCAATGAATAAGGTGTCATTTTAAAGCTTATTGTCTCCACTTTGGTAACATCATGTTTTAGGAAAGGAATTTTTCGGAATTTGACCCTTAAAGGGCTAAAATGTCAATAGTTCTAAAATACTGTTTTTTGTGTGACGAGTCATTTATCTAACTGGATACCTATCAGCGTGGCGGTGTAACGGTTAGCGTTCTCGCCTCGCATTCGGGAGGACGGCGGTTCGAATCCCCGTCCGGGCATCCAGATTTGGGTTTTCCATGGTTTCCCAAATCACTCCAGGCAAATGCCGCGATGCTTCCTTCAAAAGGCCATGGCCGAATTCCTTCCCTTTCCTTGCCCCCATCCTTTCCCGTCTCTAAAGACCTAGTTGTTATAGGAGACGTAAAGCAGTTAAAAAAAAAATATCTGAAATTGTTTAATGAAGTATCATTTTAAAGATTAAGATCTCTGATTTGGTGGAATCATATATTAAGACAAGAATTCGAACCTTAAAGAGCAAAAGTTGTTTTTTTTTATTTTTTTTTATTTTTTTTATTTTTTTTATTTAACGCTTTGATGTGTCACGAGCCATTTATCTTCCTCCATATCTAACCGATATAAATAAATGAGGTGTCATAGTAAAAATTAAGGTCTCTGCCGTATATATTTAAAAAAAGGAATTTTTCGTAACTCGACCCTTAAAAGGAAAAAATGTCAATATTTCTAAAATGCGTTTTTTGTGTCTCGAGCCATTTATCTCCCTGAATATCTAACGGAAATCGATAAATGAAATAGGATTATGAAGAGTAATGTCTCTGCTTTGGTTACATCATACATTACGACAGAGTTTTTTTTTTTTTGTAATTCAAACCTTAAACAGAAAAAGTAACAATGGTTCTACAACGCATTTTTGTGTTATGAGCCATTTATCTCCGTTAATATCTAACCGAAATAGATAAATGAGGTATCATATTAAAGATTACAGTCTCCGCCGTGGTCAAATCATATTTTAAGAAAGAAATTTTTCTGAATTGAACCCTTAAAGGGCAAAAATATCAATATTTCTAAAATGCGTTTTTTGTATCTTGAGCCATTTATCTTCCTGGACACCTAACCGAAATCGATAAATGAATTAGTATTATAAAGAGTAATGTCTCCGCTTTTGTGACTTCATATATTAAGAAAGAAAGTTTTTGGAATTAAACCCTTAAAGGGAGAAAGTACCAATAGTTCTTCAGCGCATTTTTGTGTCTCGAGTCATTTATATCCCTTGATAACTAAACAAAATTGATAAACCAGGTATCATTTTAAAGACTGAGGTTTTCGGTTCCGTTACACCATATTTTAAGAAAGGAATTCTACAAAAGTCGACCCTTAAAGAGCAAAAGTATTAACGTTTCTGCAACGCATTTTTCTGTTACGAGCCAGTTATCTCCCTTGATGCTTAACCGAAACCGATAAATGAGGTAACATTTTAAAGACCAACGTGTCCGCTTTGGTCACACAATATTTTATAAAAGGATTTATTTTTTATTCGACTCTTAAAGGGCAAAAGTGTCAATACTATTTGTGCAAAGTGTTTTTTTTTGGGGTTTTTTTACGAGCCATTTATTTCCTTCGATACCTGACCGAAATCGATAAATAAATGACATATTGTTTTAAAGATTAAGGTTTCCGCTTATGTAAAATTCTGAAAGTGGTTGCACATATGAGACAGTTCAGAGCCAAATCCCTAGATTGAAGCAGCAGATATTACAGAGATGTCAACAAACTGTTTTCTTTTATATACAAGTAGCTTAAGGTCAGTGACAGTTTGCCGTACGTACATTACATTCTGTTTTAAATTTTCCAGTTTCGTTATATGTTGTAAGCATTTTGATTTGCTACAAAACTGCGGTTCTACTTTTCATTATATTACAAGCATTCAACCTCACTATTCATCGTATTTTATTCGCGAAATTTTAGCACGGGTCGTATAGTATAATAAATTAATGACAATAATAAGGTAACATACACGGTAGATACTTTCGAGAATTTCTTTTTGAAAGCAGGAACTAGATGTCAAACAACGTATTTTCAGAAAGTCGGAAAGCAATTAATGTACTATTACATTTTAACGATTCAAACGCTGAAGTGTTAGAATGCCTTTAAAATGGAGTTTTTCATGTTTATGTTTGAAGCAAGTATGATAGAACCTCCTCGATGGCCTCATTGCATTTAAATAGATATTTAATAGCTTTGGTAACAGTATAGAAGCATAACTGATATTCACAGCCACTTCTACGTTAAGTAGTAAGAGATTTCTGAGCAAGAGTTTTGGTTATAATGTACCGCATTGTAAAATCACCTTACGTCCGTAACATTTTTGCAGTATAGATGTCGATAAAGAAGTTAGATCACTTTTTCTAGTATCCCTTTTAACCGCTCATGTACTTTGAAGATGGCCACATTTGTAAATACAACAATGAGGGTTTGAGCAAAATATACTTATTCAGGAAAGACAGGAAATTAAACACTTGATATTGAGCCGTTTCTACTCTGGTTCTGTGATCGAATGACAGTCTCACTATCCTGCTGCGCTTGTCTCCCTGCTATTGACAGAGCTTTGAAAACATTGAATATAAGGTGGGGAATGAATTGTTTGCTGAGGACTTGAAATGTAAATATCTTGGCATTACATTTGATAACAAACTTAACTGGGCAGGACACATTGGTCAGGTGGTAGGAAAAAGTTTCAAAATTCTGCACTTATTGGAGAGAGTGATGAGGGGATGCACAAGAGAAGTAAAGGAACTGGGTTATAAAACTTTGGTCAGACTATTGCTCGAATATGGTAGTGTAGTATGGGACCCACATTTTGCGTGTCAAATACAGGAATTGGAGAGGGTGCAAAAAAAGGGATGCTAGATTTGTTCCTGGAAATTATCGCAGAATGCAATCAGTGACGGATATGATAAAGGAGCTGGAATGGGATTCATTGCAAGACAGGAGGAGGATGAGGAGGGTCATGGGAGTGTACAGGGCGGTGTACTGGCGATGAGGCATGGAGAGATATTGGAGTAGGTATAAAAGTAGTGCATGGAAGGGAAGAAATGACCATGAACAAGAGCTGGCACTCGATTTCAGGCACAGGGGTGTGGGATATTTTCATTACTAGGTAAGGGTGTCAGGGGTTGGAATCAGTAACCAAGGGAAATGATGAATAACTTACCGAAAACGTTAAAAGAATTTAAAGTTAAAACTTGTAGACGTCAAATGTAGGTGTGTGCAGGATAGGGGGAAGATGGGTGTATGGGGAAATTGCCACCGGAGCGTGTGGTCCATTACAATTAAATTAGATTAAACTACTGAAGACCGTACACCATGAGAAACTTATATAATATGGATGTAACTTCTATTGCAGTGCATTACGGTGTCAGTAACTGTGCAAGGCGTACATTGGTAATGAGGCTTGGAAGGACATTGATAGAAGAATTAGGATCACTGCTTGGAAGAGAAAAGAAGGCGATTACCACAAGCTGGAACTCGATTTAACGCAAAAGAAAATGGGAAAATTTTCTATAGTGTGTAAGGGAGTTAGAGGTGGGAATATATTATCAGCGGAAGTTTTGAACAATTTACCAAAAGAGCTTAAATAATTTGAAATTCCTAAATGGAAAAAGTATATGGGAGGGGAAGTTGCAATAAACGAATTTAAGATAAAATATAATAAAATGCAATTAGAAGGTAGGAGTGTAAGGTAATTGTCACCGGAGCATATGTTCAAACGAAATTTCATTTAATTACCCATTACTGCTTTATGTCTGACACAATGTAAGCTGATAAAGTTACATCCCATGTCTTTAGTAGTCATGCCAATGGTTAGGTTTCAAACTTAATAAAACGCATATTACTTAAACATATTTTTTAGACGTGGTTATTTAACCGAATTAAGTGAATATGCAGATTTTTACATATTTTAAATTATTTATAAAGTGACTTCTTGGCGGAATATCACTCACCACTGTAAAAATCATCTACTCTACTACTTGGTTCGATTATCGTTGAAATTTCTTCCGTTAATTCGTGAATCAGCTTAGAATCCAGATGAAAGACAACTTCGGAGTCAGTTAATGGGTTTTTACCATCATCGATTCAAGAAAACCTCACCCCAGCGTATTAAATAAATTCTTGCGAATGTAGATGAAATTTCGCAGTATTCCAAATGTCAGTTTTGATGTTATTGCATCTTTCACACAAACCTAACCCGAAACTGACGCTTCGGAACGATGTAGTTCTGAGAGCTTTTAATACTTGCTTGCTTCCACAGGTCTCTAACTGTTCGACTCTTCAGTGTTGTGTTTAAAAGCCTCTGAGTCATATGGACACACAGAGAGTAGAGAGAGCTAAATAAAAAAAGAAACCAAGTTCCCGATAGTTTTGCTGTCTCAATCCACATTGTCTCTTTCGCCATCAGTGCAGGTTTAATGCTCCCAGCCTGCCGTCTGCGGTCTGCTGATGGAAGGCCGTGTATAATAGTCATACGTCTGTGATTTAAAGCTTGCGAATTAGATGAGTAAAAGGTTTGTCTCCGGATGTCAACCGCAGGGTCGTTACGTGGTGCAATAAACATTACAATATGTGCCTTTATTTTTATTTATTTTTTACTTATAGGTGAAACGTAGTTACTTCTTTAAAGTTTTTTTTTAGTTCAAATGACAACAACAGAAATTTAGCTAGATTGGACGAATTGCTTCCCACATATCCTGGTCGAAGAGTACTCACACTTAAGGATGAATCTTTAAATCGCTTATTTACTTCTGTCCGTTTGTATCAGGTCTCTAACCGAATATCATATTTAAAATTGTATATCGGGGATTTGCATAAAAATAAAGAGGGTCAAAAAACATTGTTTGAAGAATAGATGAATCGAGTTAATTAAATAGAATAAAATAGAATAAAATATTATTGCATTTTTAATTTGAAAATAGAGATTTAAGTAACTATCACAGTCACAGAATCGATTTTAGATCTCCATTGTTACTGCGTCTGTCTTAAAAATTATAATATCTAAGAACTTGACATTCGTACCCGATATCGACTAAGTTCCATATTTAATCGACAGTTTCTAAAATCATTCACATCGAATTAAGTTGTGGGCAAAATAAGCGTAAAAGGCCTTCCTAGATTGATTTAAAATCGTTTCTACAGCAATTACAGGACATTAATAGTTCGAGAGCCTATTTTCACTTTTTTTAATTTATTTCAGTAATTTATTGCATTTTAAGTTTTTTAACAAGCATCTAACAGTTTTACCGATCATACAGAATTACTTCTGCACAGTTTCAGTTAGTAGGCCTATTTGTAATTACTATATTGTTATTTAGCAATATTCTATCGTTTAGTACCCGATAAGCTTCTCAAAACACGTTATAGATAACGTCCATGCTCACCGGCGGACGTAGTATCCGGACAGCATGGAAACTATTTTTCCAGCCGCACATTAGGGAGCGTGCATAAGCCACGTAGCTCCATTTTGGCCTCCTGTGAACCCCCTCTCCCCCCCACGTAGCCCTACGTGGCTTTTGCGTCAACCCCCCCCCCCCCCCCCGTAGCACGTAGCTGCTTTTTTCCCTTTTGATTCCAGAAGACATTTTGTACTGTTTTCTCTTGTCAGACGATTGTAAATTACACACGGAAATAATTAACCGAGGGAAATAAATATTCACATGCTGTTGTGAGTTCTGTTCCTCATTTTAACTGTGAAAAATGTTATGAAAGGAAAGCTACGTGGCCTGGCTCGGAACCCCCCCTCCACCCACGTAGCCAGCCAAGCGTAGCCTTCCAGCCAACCCCCCCCCCCCCCCTGGACCAAGCCACGTAGTTTGTGCACGCTCCCTTATACAATGTTCCATTCTGTTTCGTATGTCGCCCTTGACGTGCAGAGAGGGTATTTTGTAACAGTTAAGAAGCAATCTACGAGCCTATCGTATAACTTAATAATAAGTGTGGTAATTATGATCCATACACTTTGCAGTGTTTATATCTGTGTGATTAAAGTTTACACTAATCTGTGCTTCCGATTAAATCTTCTGCCGTAACACAAGGCCACGACAATGTCAGGATATGAAGAATAATTTCGTTAACAACAGACTGATTATCCGTAAGCTGCAACCTACTGACTACATTTAATTTCAATCATGCAAGAATAATTGTTTGTTTGAACATCTTGAATCATCGTCAGCACAGGGTGAAGCTGATAACCTCGGATCTGGCGCCTGGTGCCAGGACACAATTAATTAAATAACTTACCAGCTTTTTAATCTCACTATATTTACTTTGCCATATATTAATATAATTTTATTTAAAACGCTATAAATTTAGAGATAATACATTGCATTTTAAAGAGCCTGATTAACGATAGCTTTATCATTGATGCGGAGTCTGTTACCTAGCTTGAAAATGCGTCAGGGATTCATTTTTCTACCAAGAGATTTCCATCTGATCTACACCATGAGAGACATGTGTTTAGGTCACTGAAGTACGAAACCCGCAAGGCTTGTCTCGAAATTTCAAGTTTATATATATATTACTGAACAGTATAAACGTCGGGGCCATCAAAGTGATCAGTTCTATCACAAAAGGGCTATTATCTCTGAATGTGGAATTTGTCACCAATATTTACCGTACAATTACGTTAAAGATACTTACATCTAATATAAATCGTGAGAAAAACAAACACTGCGTTTGTTTTGAGGATTCTTTGCTGCATTACTATTTTATTTACCCTTAATTAGGAGTGAATTGCATCCAAAACGATGGGATTAGTATTATTTATTATTATCAATTTTTAATTGCCATGGTGTTAACCCTCCGGTGGCAATTCCCCCAGTCATCCATTTACCCATTTTTTTATATACATATTTTATTTTAAAAAATTCTTTTATAACTGGAATGTTAAATTCATCCCCCATTTACAATTACGATTTACAAATTTTAATTGTAAATTCCTTAAGCGTTTTTGGAAAATTATTCATCACTACACTTGGTAATTTGTTCCAATCCCTGACACCCTACCAACAGAAGAAAATTTTTCCGCTCACTTATTCACGAAATCTAACGCAAGCTTGTGGTCATGGTCTCCTTTCTCCTTTCATTCACTATTCCTAATTCTTTGACCAATATCCTCCAAGCTCCATCACCAACACACTCCCTGTACATTCCCAGCACTCTCTCCACCCTCCTCCTTTCCTCCGATGAGTCCCAATCCAGCTCCCTTATCAACTGGGTCCTGCGATAATTTCCACAAAAAAATCTAGCTGCTTTGCACACCTTCCAACTCCTGTATTTGATAACCAAAATGTGGGTCTCAAACTACACCACCATATTCAACCAACGGTATGACCGAAGTTTTGCAACCCAACTCTTTCACTTCTCTGGTACATCCCCTCGTCATTCTCTTCCACTAAATGAAGAATTTTGTAACCTTTTCCTATCATGTGTCAAATTGGCTTTGCCCAATGGAGTTTGTTATCAAACGTTATGCCAATATATTTACATTTCAAGCTTTCAACAAGCAATTTTGACCCCACCCTGTAATCGTAATTAACATTTTGTTTTTTTTATCTGTGTGCCTAATAAGCTGACTTTTCTTGGCATTTATCTTCATTCTATGCTGACAAACCCATTTAGATATTCCATCCAAGTCACTCTGCAGCTGTTCACAGTCTTCACCAGTTTTGATCTTATTGTATACCATTATATCATCTGCAAAATACCAACGCTCTGACCGTAATCCATCAATACAGTCATTCATTAGAATTATGAACAGCAATGGTCCCAATACAATACCCTGTGGCACTCCCATATTTACTTCCGCCTCTTTTGATAATGTATTTCCTACTATAACACTTTGCTTTCTGGCTTTTAAGTATTCATCTACCCAGCAAGTAACTTTTTCATCCAATCCAATAGATTTCAGTTTGTTTATGGCTCACTCTGTCAACGCCTTAAAAGATCTAGTGCCACACTACCAACTTGGCCCCCCTTGTCCAATTCATCTGAAATATCTTGCATATAGCCCACCATCTGGGATTCACATGAATATCCTTGCCTAAAGCCATGTTGTCGATCTAAAAACTAGTTTCTTTCCTCACAGACATTTCTGATAAAGTTGCATATCAATCTCTCCAACATTTTGCTTATCACTGATGTCAAACGAATTGGCCTGTAATTTTCAAACCTATTTGTAACCCCTCCCTTAAGAACCGGTACTACTATCGTTCTTTTCCAATCCTCTGGCAAGCAGCAAGATTCCAAACTCATTTTAAATAAAATTTCAAGGTAAGGTACAATATCTTATCCCCCAATCTTTACAGATGATATGATTTCGGCGCGGGTTGAAACCCGTGTAGATTTTCGTCAGTTCTGCTGCCGCAAATCTTTCATGCTTACGTCGGCTATTAGTTACGAAACATTGGGTAGTTTCACAGATATTTATCTTATTTCCTGACGCAGTTAGAAAAAGAATCATGGATACCTTATACTTATAAGCAATCTGTAGTTTGAACTCGGAACCACTCGCTCAGCAACCCAGAACGCTAACCATAGGACCACTGCAAGCTCGGTGCTACTTACACCTACGAATAGGCGTATACAACGCAGCGAAGGAAGACTGTTTCATTCAATCCATCTTGGAGAGAGACATTTCCGAAATAATTTCTTGTTTCTGTAGTTTCGTAGTACTAAAAATTCTACCTCATGGAACATGATTATCCCTTGGTTTGTGGACTGACCAGATATATGAGTGAAATATTATCCGAAGGAATTATCAAAATGAGTATAACAATCTTATCGTTATAGTTTTATGCTAATCAACCGTAGTAATATATAGCATTGAGCCTGTTTCCTGCCTCACTTTAATGCAATCCCGTTAATTAGAACTTTTGGGAAACGTCCGGCAGAGTAAAAAGTAACGGCCTCTCGTCTACCTGAACGGTTTCCCATTATATTTACCATTATACAGTATTCACGCTACCCAGCACTCCCGTGCGGATTTCATCCTACCCTTACTCGTCAGCTTTAACGCGAGGAAAAAAGAAAGTCGACTTTTAAATCCTTCAGTAGTTTTGGTAAACTGATCATTATTTCACTTGGTAACCGATTCCAATGCTTACAACTTAAAAAAAAAAATCCCATTTCCTTTCGCCTGAATTTAAGTGCCAGCTTATTTTTATTAAATAAACAAAGTTTTAATTACCAAGGTAGCATCAGACAGGAATCGACTCCGCTGAAATTAGTACATAGTTAACAGCATTAAGACACATTTTAAGAAAACAGATTCTGACAGAAGATATCTCATTTGAGAAATATTTAGTACCGTGTTCTCCAAGAAAGAAGGAGAGAATGGCTGCTGCAAAAATAAAATCACGGTGAAGAACATTTTTCATGGTTGGAAGAAGTAAAAAAATGTTATAATCCACTGATCAGTCTTTCACTAGGAATAACACGAGTTAATATGAAAGATAAGTCTTTCCCGGCGTATTTTTGATACAAATTTTTCGGCAAACCCGCGAAGAATTTGTATAACACGAGTTAGTCTGATAAAGGAGACGTAAGTAGAAGAATCTATCACCGAGCGTGGTGCTGTAACGGCTAGCGTTCTGGTCTCGCATTCGGGAGGACGGCGGTTCGAATCCCCTTCCGGGCATCCAGATTTGGGTTTTCCATGGTTTCCCCAAATCACTCCAGGAGAATGCCGGGATGCTTCCTTCAAAAAGGCCATGGCCGAATTCCTTCCCATTCCTTGCCCCCTATCCTTCCCCGTCTCTAAAGACCTAGTTATAGGAGACGTTAAGCAGTTAAAAAAAAAAAAAATCTATGGCAGAGCCGCCTATGGTATCTCAATAGAAGTGTTGCGAGTAGGTATAAAAGGGGGGAGTGAGCCCACACAAAAGAATGATACATTGTATCATTCTATTGTTCTCCCCCTCCCACCTGTCAATCATTTTCACACCTATTGTTCTCTCCCCTCCCACTTGACTGGAGGGTCACTTGACTAACCACTTGACATGTATTATCTCTGGTTCTATTGGCCACTTGACTTGAGGGCCACTTGACTAACCACTTGACATGAGGGCCACTTGACTAACCACTTGACTAACCTCAGTTATACCCCTATTGTCCTTGACCACGCACCCCTCTAGCCGCACCAGGTGTGACGCAGCCGTTGCCAGACCACTTGAGCGAGCAACTGGACTTTTCGGACAGATGTCGACATGCCGCTCCTTTTTCGAACGAGGAATTCGCGGAGGTATTTACCAGTGCGTGCCGAGGCAAATAACAGGTACATGCCGAGTGCGTCCATTAACTACGTAAGTACATTTTGGCCGAGTACCGACCAAACCACTTGAGCGAGCCCAACCGCACCAGGTGTGTACTCTGCTGCTTTTGTCGTTCTGTGAGGTATGAGAATTCTGCGGTATGAACAGAGAAGTTCACCGGAATAGCATTGCCATGCTCGAAGCTTGTGGACTATGCGTTTCTACCGAGAGTGGTGGTGTAACGGTTAGCGTTCTCGCCTCGCATTCGGGGGACGCCGGTTCGAACCCCCGTCCGGGCATCCAGATTTGGGTTTTCCATGGTTTCCCAAATCACTCCAGGCAAATGCCAAGTGCTTCCTTCAAAAGACCATGGCCGAATTCCTTCCCATTCCTTGCTCCCATCCTTGCCCCGCATCCTTTCCCGTCTCTAAAGACCTCGCTGTTGAGAGACGTAAAGCAGTTAAAAAAAAATACGCGTTTCTGCCGCTAGGCGTTTATGGCGCAACTCATTTGCAGTACAGTGCCGCGTGTGTTGCCGACCTGGCTTCTGTCAATCTGTTTCTGCCAGCGCTGTTTTGTTATTGTTTCGTTTTTTGGTGATGTAAGTTTAAGTGAGTAACGTGCAGCTGAGAAACTTTGTTTTCTAATGAGATAAAATGCTGCTGAAACTCGGTTCACTAGGCTTAAAAATAGTGACATGTTGGTTGATGACAAACCTCGTTCTGCACGTCCATCAAATGTACGAATCGACGAAATGTTGAAAAAAAATTCCAGAGCTTTTGCTCTTTGACCGTCGACAGACAATTTATCAACTGTCAGAAATTAGTGGGTTATCTTGGAGCTCGATTCAGCGAAATTTAACAGAAGATTTGGGAATGAAAACGGTTGCTGCCAAGTTTTTTCCTCGGGCTGTGACTAACAATAAAAAAGAACGTCGACTTGAAACATGTCGTGCTTTGAAATTGATCCAGATTTTCTGTCATTATTGGTGACGAGTCATTGCGCTATGGTTACGACCCAAACACAAAGCAACAGTCAGCCAATGTAAGGCGTCAATGTCACCCCGTCCAAAAAAAAAAAAAATATCCTGGTATGGACTGTGTTTTACGTAGCATGGATTGACCTCTCATCAAACTGAACCGAACATTGACTTGAAATGGTTATATTCTGTTACTTGTAGACCATTTGCAATCATATGCCAGGATGCTTCCTTCAAAAGGCCAGGGGATAGACTACATCCTTGCCTTGGCCAAGACTTACTAACTGCGATAAGTTCGGCGAAAGACGTTTGTGACGGCGAGTGTTTTGGACAAAGTTTTATGCATATTCTTACGGCTCATACCGAGCGTGGTGGGTGAGCGGTTAACAGGGAAATAGTGTGAACTTTGACAAAACATCTTTAGCTGGGACGCTGCATGTTAGAGACTAATACAGTAACTCTAATCAACTACACAATCTTGCTACTTATCCCGTTTCTTTGGCAGAGGTATATTGCATACTGTACGGATATTGAGTGACCAAGACTTACTAACTGCGATAAGTTCGGCGAAAGACGTTTGTGACGGCGAGTGTTTTGGACAAAGTTTTGTGCGTATTCTTACGGCTCATACTGAGCGTGGTGGGTGAGCGGTTAACTCTCTGGCCTCGCATTCGGGAGGACGCGGGTTCGAACCCCCGTCCAGGCATCCAGATTTGGGTTTTTAATGGTTTACCTAAATCATTCCAAGCGAATGCCGGGGTGTTTCCTTCAAAAAGGCGTCGGGAGGACGTGGGTTTGAATCCCTGCCCCGACCATCAAGATTTCGGCTTTCCATGCTTTTTGTGAAATTACTGCATTCGGTGCTTAAGCCCTCTGACGGGAAAGTGAAAAGCCCTCAACCTGACCTTCACATCTTTCACAACTTGCGTCGTAATGTAGTTACGCCTTAACACTTCCGTTGTTCGGTTTCAAGTTTAAACTGTAGGTTCTCTACACCCTGTTAAGTTCAAGTAGGCTATGATAGAGGCGGAATGCGCAGGCAATAAAAAACCCTGGTCATAATGACCAAACGAGCCATTACTCCGTACTTCAGGTGAATCTTGGGTTGGGTCCTTCAAAAGACCATGCCTGAATTCCATTCCGATCCTTGCACCAGTCCTATCACACTTCGTGATCGGTAAAGATCTGGCCCAGCATTTGGGAGGGCGTGGGCTCGAATCCCAGTCCGGGCATCCAGATTTGAGTTTTCCATGGTTTCCCCAAATAACTCGAGGCGAATGACGGGGATGATTTTCTTCATTTGCCATGGCCAAATTCCCCACCGTTCCTCGTCCACTGTCCTTTCCCACCTCTAAAGGCTTCGATGTCGACGAGGCGTAGAACCCTAAAAAAGAAAACCACGACCACCAACTCCAGATGAATGTCGAGTTATTCATTCAAAATACCATGCCCGAATTCCTTCCCAGTCCTTGCCGCCAGTCCATACAATTATGACCATTACATTCTCGCAATCACCATAGAGGGGGAATGCGCAGGCAATAAAAAACCCTGGTCATAATGACCAAACGAGCCATTACTCCGTACTTCAGGTGATTGTTGGGTTGGTTCCTTCAAAAGACCATGCCTGAATTCGATCCCGATCCTTGCACCAGTCCTATCACACCTCGTGATCGGTAAAGATCTGGCCTAGCATTTGGGAGGGCGTGGGCTCGAATCCCAGTCCGGGCATCCAGATTTGAGTTTTCCATGATTTCCCCAAATAACTCGAGGCGAATGACGGGGATGATTTTCTTCATTTGCCATGGCCGAATTCCCCACCGTTCCTCGTCCACTGTCCTTTCCCACCTCTAAAGGCTTCGATGTCGACGAGGCGTAGAACCCTAAAAAAGAAAACCACGACCACCAACTCCAGATGAATGTCGAGTTATTCATTCAAAATACCATGCCCGAATTCCTTCCCAGTCCTTGCCGCCAGTCCATACAATTATGACCATTACATTCTCGCAATCACCATAGAGGGGGAATGCGCAGGCAATAAAAAACCCTGGTCATAATGACCAAACGAGCCATTACTCCGTACTTCAGGTGAATTGTTGGGTTGGTTCCTTCAAAAGACCATGCCTGAATTCGATCCCGATCCTTGCACCAGTCCTATCACACCTCGTGATCGGTAAAGATCTGGCCTAGCATTTGGGAGGGCGTGGGCTCGAATCCCAGTCCGGGCATCCAGATTTGAGTTTTCCATGATTTCCCCAAATAACTCGAGGCGAATGACGGGGATGATTTTCTTCATTTGCCATGGCCGAATTCCCCACCGTTCCTCGTCCACTGTCCTTTCCCACCTCTAAAGGCTTCGATGTCGACGAGGCGTAGAACCCTAAAAAAGAAAACCACGACCACCAACTCCAGATGAATGTCGAGTTATTCATTCAAAATACCATGCCCGAATTCCTTCCCAGTCCTTGCCGCCAGTCCATACAATTATGACCATTACATTCTCGCAATCACCATAGAGGGGGAATGCGCAGGCAATAAAAAACCCTGGTCATAATGACCAAACGAGCCATTACTCCGTACTTCAGGTGATTGTTGGGTTGGTTCCTTCAAAAGACCATGCCTGAATTCGATCCCGATCCTTGCACCAGTCCTATCACACCTCGTGATCGGTAAAGATCTGGCCTAGCATTTGGGAGGGCGTGGGCTCGAATCCCAGTCCGGGCATCCAGATTTGAGTTTTCCATGGATTTCCCCAAATAACTCGAGGCGAATGACGGGGATGATTTTCTTCATTTGCCATGGCCGAATTCCCCACCGTTCCTCGTCCACTGTCCTTTCCCACCTCTAAAGGCTTCGATGTCGACGAGGCGTAGAACCCTAAAAAAGAAAACCACGACCACCAACTCCAGATGAATGTCGAGTTATTCATTCAAAATACCATGCCCGAATTCCTTCCCAGTCCTTGCCGCCAGTCCATACAATTATGACCATTACATTCTCGCAATCACCATAGAGGGGGAATGCGCAGGCAATAAAAAACCCTGGTCATAATGACCAAACGAGCCATTACTCCGTACTTCAGGTGATTGTTGGGTTGGTTCCTTCAAAAGACCATGCCTGAATTCGATCCCGATCCTTGCACCAGTCCTATCACACCTCGTGATCGGTAAAGATCTGGCCTAGCATTTGGGAGGGCGTGGGCTCGAATCCCAGTCCGGGCATCCAGATTTGAGTTTTCCATGATTTCCCCAAATAACTCGAGGCGAATGACGGGGATGATTTTCTTCATTTGCCATGGCCGAATTCCCCACCGTTCCTCGTCCACTGTCCTTTCCCACCTCTAAAGGCTTCGATGTCGACGAGGCGTAGAACCCTAAAAAAGAAAACCACGACCACCAACTCCAGATGAATGTCGAGTTATTCATTCAAAATACCATGCCCGAATTCCTTCCCAGTCCTTGCCGCCAGTCCATACAATTATGACCATTACATTCTCGCAATCACCATAGAGGGGGAATGCGCAGGCAATAAAAAACCCTGGTCATAATGACCAAACGAGCCATTACTCCGTACTTCAGGTGATTGTTGGGTTGGTTCCTTCAAAAGACCATGCCTGAATTCGATCCCGATCCTTGCACCAGTCCTATCACACCTCGTGATCGGTAAAGATCTGGCCTAGCATTTGGGAGGGCGTGGGCTCGAATCCCAGTCCGGGCATCCAGATTTGAGTTTTCCATGGTTTCCCCAAATAACTCGAGGCGAATGACGGGGTGATTTCTTCATTTGCCATGGCCGAATTCTCCACCGTTCCTCGTCCACTGTCCTTTCCCACCTCTAAAGGCTTCGATGTCGACGAGGCGTAGAACCATAAAAAAAGAAAACCACGACCACCAACTCCAGATGAATGTCGAGTTATTCATTCAAAATACCATGCCCGAATTCCTTCCCAGTCCATGCCGCCAGTCCATACAATTATGGCCTTTACATTCTCGCAATCACCAAATTTTAGTGCCAATCGATTTACAGTAGACCTATCAACGGTATTGTCGGTATAAACAGCCTTGAAACGACGATGAATCGCAGTAGGAATCACTTTGTCAGCAGTTAAAAATTCGATAACAGCACGATGTTTAACTCACGTTGACACAACACTAGAACAGTTCTCCATAATTCCGGACAACGAATCCTTACTTCTCAGTACTTTCAAATAAAATGTAATGCCGCTTGGTATGTATGTCTGGCGTCAGAGTTTTTCAGTCGTAACAGCCTTACATAAGGACAGGACTGAACACGTTTACCCCCACCACCACGGACTAGACCTGATTACTACCCAAATGGACTGCTAGTGCCAGTGTACAGAGATGGCCAGCCCGGTACTGTTGTTTTCGTCTATGTATCAGCTCAATGCTGCTGATTCTAAGCGTTTGACGATAGGTTTATCGTCCAAACATGAATTTGAACCAGTAGTAGTGCTCGAAAAAGTTGGATACCGCACCAAGGTTATACTAACGTATGAAGAATGGGTCGTGCTGACTCAAGTATTGGATGTAGTGTCAGATTTGTTCTACACAGGCAGCTCCCAGACAAACATTCCACTTGGTGAGAACGCCGTCTCCTTCCGTACGATTGCCAGGACGAAAACTGTATGTTTTTACCCAAATGTTGACCCCACCAGCGGCATCTTCTTCAGCGATTCAACTTGGAAGAACCTCATCAACGCGCAGCCTGCAGTGTCCAGCGCCTTGACCGTCAAGAAGAGGTGGGGATACCTAGTTGCAAGATACTACACAGAATTTGTGAGCATTTTATCTAGTAAAGTGCTACGAGACTATCATATGGCAACAGTGCAAAAACTGGTTGATATGCATATTCGTGATGTTTATGTGACTCAATTGGCCCCCCAGTTCGTCACTGGACTATAATCTACTAAAATATGAACTTATTGCATATAAAAATTTACTTGTATTACCTGCTATTAACAATGTAGTAATTAAGAATTATAACCCAGGATACTACATTGATGTGAACAGTGTGAATAAAATACACATAGTAAGTTATTCAATTTGTTTTATTTTATCCACTTTCCAATAAAACCCTTTACAGAGTTATTTTTATGAGTTCTTGTAGTGGCGTGACGCTTCATCACTTACATACTGGTCTGAAGAGCGAATTGTAATAGACGCCAACATTCGAAAAGACATAAATTTGTTGAATATAAGTACGTATGCGGCTGTTTCTATGAATATCATAAAAAAAAACAGTGTGAAAATGTACAAAATCAAGAAATTTGGTCATATATAACAAAAATCGGTAAAAAATGTAAATTTCGTCCATGAATGAAGTCAATGGTTGACATAAAAATCACACCTGCGTGTATCACAATATCGTTCATATAATGTGTGTGGATTACAGAAATACGTGTTATATGGGGAAAAAAAGTGTAATGGCAGTCACCGGATAAACTAAAATGTGTTTTTTTTTCAGTAATAAATATTTTCTGATGAATAACGAAACTTGGTAGAGTTCTCCAGAGTCAACACACACGTCACGTAACCATCATGATAGACGTGTCAGTGGAAGTGCATCGGATGCTGCATTCACATGTGTATATGGAGTACTCTTTAAATTTCCTCCACAAAAGACGTAAATTGTATGAATTACATGTTTGCTCACTCTTGATTTTCATAACAATAACATGCAGAGTCTAAACACACATAACATTACCAACATTATAGACACGTCAGAGGAAGTGCACAGGGTGATAACTATATATACTAGCCTAGTGTTTGTACCAAACGAGGTGAAACAACGTATATGTGTGCAGAAACTGACTTAACGCAGTTACACGGAAGGTAGTCTGCGTTTAAAGACAATGGCTCTCACTCTCTCTCACACATACACGCATAACGTTACCATCAATATAGACACGTCAGAGGAAGTGCACAGTCGGAACAAGATCGTGAAAACAGGTAAACATCACCGCAATTATACCACTTCACTATACGAAAGATGTCATCGGTTTACATGGTTAGAAGGTGTCCATCATGCCATACGATGTGTATTGAGTGCATCCACCAAAATAGAAAACAAAACGTGCGACATGATGCGGTGTTCCATCATAAATGAAACTCATTCTGTTCACGGCCCGATATGACATCGGACAACTTGAGTAGTACATCAGATATACCTGTCGAAAGTCACACTAAAGTACTGAAGTTGAACTAACCTGAGCATGCAGAAGATGAGAACATCACAAGTTTCATTAAACAACACGACCCTCCACAAGACCGAAACATAATGGGCTCAATACCAGATGAAACATAAATTATGTTAGATATCAGTTAGTAAGTGCCACTTTCGATGAATTTCATTTAAAAAGTGAAAAAATAGATAAAAAATCGGGAATACTGGTCAAATATAGCAAAATATTGGTTAAAAAACTTATGGCACTTTCTGAGACAGAACTTATGCTAAAGTCTGGTTAGTACAGAATGTTAAAGTGTTTGTTATAGTTGGTTAGAGTAAATTAAGGTTAGGTTATTTCAACTCACCATCTCATGGTGCCACTGATACATGGATATCCAAAAGTATTTGCTGAGGTGGCTTGGGCCCCACAGTAAGCTGCTGCTGTATAGAAAAATACAAACGCGTTGCATCCGGAAAACCGGCGCGCGAAATTTCGGTCTTCTTAGGCCGCGCAAAATACCGGTCTCTTAGGCCGCGGTGGGGCCCAAGCCGCCTCAGCAAACACTTTTGGATATCCATGTATCAGTGGCACCATGAGATGGTGAGTTGAAATAACCTAACCTTAATTTACTCTAACCAACTATAACAAACACTTTAACATTCTGTACTAACCAGACTTTAGCATAAGTTCTGTCTCAGAAAGTGCCATAAGTTTTTAACCAATATTTTGCTATATTTGACCAGTATTCCCGATTTTTTATCTATTTTTTCACTTTTTAAATGAAATTCATCGAAAGTGGCACTTACTAACTGATATCTAACATAATTTATGTTTCATCTGGTATTGAGCCCATTATGTTTCGGTCTTGTGGAGGGTCGTGTTGTTTAATGAAACTTGTGATGTTCTCATCTTCTGCATGCTCAGGTTAGTTCAACTTCAGTACTTTAGTGTGACTTTCGACAGGTATATCTGATGTACTACTCAAGTTGTCCGATGTCATATCGGGCCGTGAACAGAATGAGTTTCATTTATGATGGAACACCGCATCATGTCGCACGTTTTGTTTTCTATTTTGGTGGATGCACTCAATACACATCGTATGGCATGATGGACACCTTCTAACCATGTAAACCGATGACATCTTTCGTATAGTGAAGTGGTATAATTGCGGTGATGTTTTACCTGTTTTCACGATCTTGTTCCGACTGTGCACTTCCTCTGACGTGTCTATATTGATGGTAACGTTATGCGTGTATGTGTGAGAGAGAGTGAGAGCCATTGTCTTTAAACGCAGACTACCTTCCGTGTAACTGCGTTAAGTCAGTTTCTGCACACATATACGTTGTTTCACCTCGTTTGGTACAAACACTAGGCTAGTATATATAGTTATCACCCTGTGCACTTCCTCTGACGTGTCTATAATGTTGGTAATGTTATGTGTGTTTAGACTCTGCATGTTATTGTTATGAAAATCAAGAGTGAGCAAACATGTAATTCATACAATTTACGTCTTTTGTGGAGGAAATTTAAAGAGTACTCCATATACACATGTGAATGCAGCATCCGATGCACTTCCACTGACACGTCTATCATGATGGTTACGTGACGTGTGTGTTGACTCTGGAGAACTCTACCAAGTTTCGTTATTCATCAGAAAATATTTATTACTGAAAAAAAAACACATTTTAGTTTATCCGGTGACTGCCATTACACTTTTTTTCCCCATATAACACGTATTTCTGTAATCCACACACATTATATGAACGATATTGTGATACACGCAGGTGTGATTTTTATGTCAACCATTGACTTCATTCATGGACGAAATTTACATTTTTTACCGATTTTTGTTATATATGACCAAATTTCTTGATTTTGTACATTTTCACACTGTTTTTTTTTATGATATTCATAGAAACAGCCGCATACGTACTTATATTCAACAAATTTATGTCTTTTCGAATGTTGGCGTCTATTACAATTCGCTCTTCAGACCAGTATGTAAGTGATGAAGCGTCACGCCACTACAAGAACTCATAAAAATAACTCTGTAAAGGGTTTTATTAATGGAAAGTGGATAAAATAAAACAAATTGAATAACTTACTATGTGTATTTTATTCACACTGTTCACATCAATGTAGTATCCTGGGTTATAATTCTTAATTACTACATTGTTAATAGCAGGTAATACAAGTAAATTTTTATATGCAATAAGTTCATATTTTAGTAGATTATAGTCCAGTGACGAACTGGGGGGCCAATTGAGTCACATAAACATCACGAATATGCATATCAACCAGTTTTTGCACTGTTGCCATATGATAGTCTCGTAGCACTTTACTAGATAAAATGCTCACAAATTCTGTGTAGTATCTTGCAACTAGGTATCCCCACCTCTTCTTGACGGTCAAGGCGCTGGACACTGCAGGCTGCGCGTTGATGAGGTTCTTCCAAGTTGAATCGCTGAAGAAGATGCCGCTGGTGGGGTCAACATTTGGGTAAAAACATACAGTTTTCGTCCTGGCAATCGTACGGAAGGAGACGGCGTTCTCACCAAGTGGAATGTTTGTCTGGGAGCTGCCTGTGTAGAACAAATCTGACACTACATCCAATACTTGAGTCAGCACGACCCATTCTTCATACGTTAGTATAACCTTGGTGCGGTATCCAACTTTTTCGAGCACTACTACTGGTTCAAATTCATGTTTGGACGATAAACCTATCGTCAAACGCTTAGAATCAGCAGCATTGAGCTGATACATAGACGAAAACAACAGTACCGGGCTGGCCATCTCTGTACACTGGCACTAGCAGTCCATTTGGGTAGTAATCAGGTCTAGTCCGTGGTGGTGGGGGTAAACGTGTTCAGTCCTGTCCTTATGTAAGGCTGTTACGACTGAAAAACTCTGACGCCAGACCATACATACCAAGCGGCATTACATTTTATTTGAAAGTACTGAGAAGTAAGGATTCGTTGTCCGGAATTATGGAGAACTGTTCTAGTGTTGTGTCAACGTGAGTTAAACATCGTGCTGTTATCGAATTTTTAACTGCTGACAAAGTGATTCCTACTGCGATTCATCGTCGTTTCAAGGCTGTTTATACCGACAATACCGTTGATAGGTCTACTGTAAATCGATTGGCACTAAAATTTGGTGATTGCGAGAATGTAAAGGCCATAATTGTATGGACTGGCGGCATGGACTGGGAAGGAATTCGGGCATGGTATTTTGAATGAATAACTCGACATTCATCTGGAGTTGGTGGTCGTGGTTTTCTTTTTTTATGGTTCTACGCCTCGTCGACATCGAAGCCTTTAGAGGTGGGAAAGGACAGTGGACGAGGAACGGTGGAGAATTCGGCCATGGCAAATGAAGAAATCACCCCGTCATTCGCCTCGAGTTATTTGGGGAAACCATGGAAAACTCAAATCTGGATGCCCGGACTGGGATTCGAGCCCACGCCCTCCCAAATGCTAGGCCAGATCTTTACCGATCACGAGGTGTGATAGGACTGGTGCAAGGATCGGGATCGAATTCAGGCATGGTCTTTTGAAGGAACCAACCCAACAATCACCTGAAGTACGGAGTAATGGCTCGTTTGGTCATTATGACCAGGGTTTTTTATTGCCTGCGCATTCCCCCTCTATGGTGATTGCGAGAATGTAATGGTCATAATTGTATGGACTGGCGGCAAGGACTGGGAAGGAATTCGGGCATGGTATTTTGAATGAATAACTCGACATTCATCTGGAGTTGGTGGTCGTGGTTTTCTTTTTTAGGGTTCTACGCCTCGTCGACATCGAAGCCTTTAGAGGTGGGAAAGGACAGTGGACGAGGAACGGTGGGGAATTCGGCCATGGCAAATGAAGAAAATCATCCCCGTCATTCGCCTCGAGTTATTTGGGGAAATCATGGAAAACTCAAATCTGGATGCCCGGACTGGGATTCGAGCCCACGCCCTCCCAAATGCTAGGCCAGATCTTTACCGATCACGAGGTGTGATAGGACTGGTGCAAGGATCGGGATCGAATTCAGGCATGGTCTTTTGAAGGAACCAACCCAACAATCACCTGAAGTACGGAGTAATGGCTCGTTTGGTCATTATGACCAGGGTTTTTTATTGCCTGCGCATTCCCCCTCTATGGTGATTGCGAGAATGTAATGGTCATAATTGTATGGACTGGCGGCAAGGACTGGGAAGGAATTCGGGCATGGTATTTTGAATGAATAACTCGACATTCATCTGGAGTTGGTGGTCGTGGTTTTCTTTTTTAGGGTTCTACGCCTCGTCGACATCGAAGCCTTTAGAGGTGGGAAAGGACAGTGGACGAGGAACGGTGGGGAATTCGGCCATGGCAAATGAAGAAAATCATCCCCGTCATTCGCCTCGAGTTATTTGGGGAAATCATGGAAAACTCAAATCTGGATGCCCGGACTGGGATTCGAGCCCACGCCCTCCCAAATGCTGGGCCAGATCTTTACCGATCACGAAGTGTGATAGGACATGGTGCAAGGATCGGAATGGAATTCAGGCATGGTCTTTTGAAGGACCCAACCCAAGATTCACCTGAAGTACGGAGTAATGGCTCGTTTGGTCATTATGACCAGGGTTTTTTATTGCCTGCGCATTCCGCCTCTATCATAGCCTACTTGAACTTAACAGGGTGTAGAGAACCTACAGTTTAAACTTGAAACCGAACAACGGAAGTGTTAAGGCGTAACTACATTACGACGCAAGTTGTGAAAGATGTGAAGGTCAGGTTGAGGGCTTTTCACTTTCCCGTCAGAGGGCTTAAGCACCGAATGCAGTAATTTCACAAAAAGCATGGAAAGCCGAAATCTTGATGGTCGGGGCAGGGATTCAAACCCACGTCCTCCCGACGCCTTTTTGAAGGAAACACCCCGGCATTCGCTTGGAATGATTTAGGTAAACCATTAAAAACCCAAATCTGGATGCCTGGACGGGGGTTCGAACCCGCGTCCTCCCGAATGCGAGGCCAGAGAGTTAACCGCTCACCCACCACGCTCAGTATGAGCCGTAAGAATACGCACAAAACTTTGTCCAAAATACTCGCCGTCACAAACGTCTTTCGCCGAACTTATCGCAGTTAGTAAGTCTTGGTCACTCAATATCCGTACAGTATGCAATATGCCTCTGCCAAAGAAACGGGTATAAGTAGCAAGAATGTGTAGTTTATTAGAGTTACTGTATTAGTCTCTAACATGCAGCGCCCCAGCTAAAGATGTTTTGTCAAAGTTCACACTATTTCCCTGTTAACCGCTCACCCACCACGCTCGGTATGAGCCGTAAGAATATGCATAAAACTTTGTCCAAAACACTCGCCGTCACAAACGTCTTTCGCCGAACTTATCGCAGTTAGTAAGTCTTGGCCAAGGCAAGGATGTAGTCTATCCCCTGGCCTTTTGAAGGAAGCATCCTGGCATATGATTGCAAATGGTCTACAAGTAACAGAATATAACCATTTCAAGTCAATGTTCGGTTCAGTTTGATGAGAGGTCAATCCATGCTACGTAAAACACAGTCCATACCAGGATATTTTTTTTTTTTTTTTGGACGGGGTGACATTGACGCCTTACATTGGCTGACTGTTGCTTTGTGTTTGGGTCGTAACCATAGCGCAATGACTCGTCACCAATAATGACAGAAAATCTGGATCAATTTCAAAGCACGACATGTTTCAAGTCGACGTTCTTTTTACACGCTTTATATTAGCTTGACTTGTATGTATGTATGTATGTATGTATGAATGTAACGGAATTTTACAACTCCATTTTGACCCACTTCCCGATGTCCGAGCTGTTTGAAATTTGGCACACATATTAAGAACCGGTGACAATACAATAATTTCATAGCTATATCCTTCTATGCTCATTACTTTGACAGTAACAACAGAAAATTGTTGAATGTCGTGGAATTTTGCAATATAATTTTAACCCAATTCCAGATGTCCGAGTTGTTTGAAATTTTGCTCATGTATTGATAATTGATTACAATACAATAATTTCATAGCTTTGTCTTGATATTCTGATTACGTTAACAGTAAAAACATAAAAATTTTGCACACGTTTTAAGAACCGTTGACAATACAGTAGTCTCTTAGCAACGTCCTGCTATTCTCGTTACTCTGACGGTAACAATAGAAAAATGGTTGCCATGTAATGGAATCTTTCATTTCAGTGTTTACCCGCTTCCTGACGTCCGAATCGTTTTAAATTTTGCACACTTATTAAGAACCGATAAAAAATTCAATAATTTCACTCTCACCACGTTGTCAGTGTATTCTATACTTGATGGGATTACTGAGTTAGGCAAATGCAGCCGCGACATTAGTGCACAGGTGCGATTCGAGAAATCTTCGTCATTTGGCGGCCACACCCTTCGGAGATTTCCCACCCAATATAGCCATCATCATCATCATCAATGTTCTCCAGTTTCCCTGGTGTGATTTACGAGCCTTGGTTGCTGTAGACGATCGTCTTCAGCTGTCTCCTATCCAGAAACGTTTCTCTGTCTGAAGTCGCTTAACGTGATGTTGAATAGTAAGTATTCGAAATATTACTTCGTACTATTATAGAAAAGTAGCCTTCCTCGTTTACCGTGCTATTGGATCTCTTGTTGAGTTGACCATTTAATTGTATTTTACTAATGGGAATAATAATTAATAATGAAACTACAACTCAAAGAAAAAGAGAGATTGGCGAAGAAAAGCAAACAGTAAGAAACATACTTTTTAAACTATCTGAACTAAAAAGTTAAAAATAAAATTGTAGTTTAAAAAACTAAAATCACGCTTTCGTAGTAATGTGAACTAAAAGGTTAAAAATAATATTTAAATATAAACATTTTGTTTAACAGTGATAGGACTTCCCACAATTCAGGATAAATTAATTTTTTTGAATAAGCTTAAAGTATAAAGCCACTGATTACAAAATTAACTCTAATGGTAAAAAAGCGTGGGGTGCGCTCTACATAACTTTTGACAATGACTCTGTCTTTACAAACAGCCAACGACAAAAAATATAAGACAACTGAAATAGCACCCCATGCTTTTTTTCATTAAAGTTAATTTTGTAATCAGTGACTTTATTCTTTAAGCTTATTCAAAAAAATTAATTTATCCTGAATTGTGGGAAGTCCTATCACTGTTAAACAAAATGTTTATATTTAAATATTATTTTTAACCTTTTAGTTCACATTACTACGAAAGCGTGATTTTAGTTTTTTAAACTACAATTTTTTATTGTTAGTCACAGCCCGAGGAAAAAACTTGGCAGCAACCGTTTTCATTCCCAAATCTTCTGTTAAATTTCGCTGAATCGAGCTCCAAGATAACCCACTAATTTCTGACAGTTGATAAATTGTCTGTCGACGGTCAAAGAGCAAAAGCTCTGGAATTTTTTTTCAACATTTCGTCGATTCGTACATTTGATGGACGTGCAGAACGAGGTTTGTCATCAACCAACATGTCACTATTTTTAAGCCTAGTGAACCGAGTTTCAGCAGCATTTTATCTCATTAGAAAACAAAGTTTCTCAGCTGCACGTTACTCACTTAAACTTACATCACCAAAAAACGAAACAATAACAAAACAGCGCTGGCAGAAACAGATTGACAGAAGCCAGGTCGGCAACACACGCGGCACTGTACTGCAAATGAGTTGCGCCATAAACGCCTAGCGGCAGAAACGCGTATTTTTTTTTTAACTGCTTTACGTCTCTCAACAGCGAGGTCTTTAGAGACGGGAAAGGATGCGGGGCAAGGATGGGAGCAAGGAATGGGAAGGAATTTGGCCATGGTCTTTTGAAGGAAGCACTTGGCATTTGCCTGGAGTGATTTGGGAAACCATGGAAAACCCAAATCTGGATGCCCGGACGGGGGTTCGAACCGGCGTCCCCCCGAATGCGAGGCGAGAACGCTAACCGTTACACCACCACTCTCGGTAGAAACGCATAGTCCACAAGCTTCGAGCATGGCAATGCTATTCCGGTGAACTTCTCTGTTCATACCGCAGAATTCTCATACCTCACAGAACGACAAAAGCACCAGAGTACACACCTGGTGCGGTTGGGCTCGCTCAAGTGGTTTGGTCGGTACTCGGCCAAAATATACTTACGTAGTTAATGGACGCACTCGGCATGTACCTGTTATTTGCCTCGGCACGCACTGGTAAATACCTCCGCGAATTCCTCGTTCGAAAAAGGAGCGGCATGTCGACATCTGTCCGAAAAGTCCAGTTGCTCGCTCAAGTGGTCTGGCAACGGCTGCGTCACACCTGGTGCGGCTAGAGGGGTGCGTGGTCAAGGACAATAGGGGTGTAACTGAGGTTAGTCAAGTGGTTAGTCAAGTGGCCCTCATGTCAAGTGGTTAGTCAAGTGGCCCTCAAGTCAAGTGGCCAATAGAACCAGAGATAATACATGTCAAGTGGTTAGTCAAGTGACCCTCCAGTCAAGTGGGAGGGGAGAGAACAATAGGTGTGAAAATGATTGACAGGTGGGAGGGGGGAGAACAATAGAGGTGTGAAAATGATTGACAGGTGGGAGGGGGAGAACAATAGAATGATACAATGTATCAAATTCTTTTGTGTGGGCTCACTCCCCCCTTTTATACCTACTGTTGCGATCTGTGATAATCACTAGCGGTGTCCACTTTCAAAATACATCGATGATTTTATTCGATGTAAAACATCGAAACCGTGCATCGACGTTTTTCGATGCATCGCTTAAAAACATCGATGTTTTTACAACCTCGAATACTTTTATGTTTTTCTTAGTTCAACAAATACAAACAAACAATATTCGTTAGCAAATGTCGTTTCATTTCTCTCTTACCTGTCCCTTTTAAATCACCAAAAAAAAAAAATGTGTGCTGTGTCGTTGCAGTGGCAGCTTCGATATGACAGTTCACCTGATGAAGGCAGCGGAGGTTGCTGCCGAAACGTTGTGGAAAGAAGAAATTATCTGGCAGAGTACCCGAGAAGAATTTGTGTTAACCATACGCCGGGAAAAACTTAATTCTCACAACCATTTCCAGTTGAACGCAGATATTTTAATGTCTTTTTATTTTTATTTTTACTGCTTAATGTCTCTTAACAGCGAGGTCTTTAGAGACGGGAAAGGATGGGGGGCTAGGAATGGGAAGGAATTTAGCCATGGCCTTTTGAAGGAAGCATCCCGGCATTTGCCTGGAGTGATTTGGGAAACCATGGAAAACCCAAATCTGGATGCCCGGACGGGGATTCGAACCGCCGTCTTCTGCAAGGCCAGAACGCTAACCGTTACACTATCACGCTCGGTTTTTTCTCGGTTATATTTACTGTCTTTCGTTCGTTCCGTGTGAACACAGAGTAACATTATACCAGCAATGTAGTGCTGTAGCTGTAATGATGTGTTTAGTTTTATCCTTTTTTGTGTATGACTTACTATTACTATTACTCTGCGAATCACTATAAGTGTGTGGCAGAGGGTGCATTGCACCTATCCGAAAGGGTGATAGTTTGGAAGGGATATATGGGATATGGTAGGAGGCGCCCATGGGCTATTGTGAGGAACCATCCCAGCATTCGCTTGGAATGATCTAGGAAAACCATGGAAAACCTAGATCAGGATGGCCGGAGAGCTGTATCGAAAGCTACTCCTGTCAGAAATTAAGTTTACTCACCCGGTAAAACCTTTCTATTCCATTCCCTAATCGCTCGCGAAAAAAAAATGAATACAGAAAAGAATCGGTTCGGGCCCTGATTTCTCTTATCTTATTTTACACGGTCATTCCGAGATACGAATGTTGCTGGTAGCAATATTTCTTTGCTATCATTCTGAAATATGTCAGTCAGGAATTTTTCAATTAGCTTCCGCCGAGAGCAACGCCTTCGGTGTTCCAGGTCTTCCCAACCCAACCCAACCTAACCTCCCTCCAACTGTATATACCTGTCACGAATCGGGCGGCCCTTCTCTGGACCCTCTCTAATGCCTCCATTAATCCCTTTTGATGGGGACCCCATACAGGATAACAATATTCCAAGTGGGGCCGCACTAGTGACTAATGTGCAATAGATTTAACTTCAGGAGTGCATTGTTTTAAATTACGACCTAGAAATCGGAGCATACGATTTGCTTTCCCAATTACATTCTCGATATGTTCATTCCACGACAAATTATTACGAATTGTTACCCCTAGGTATTTAGCGGAATACACAGTTCTAAGAACAGTACCATTAATTGTATATTCAGAGCTAAATGGTATCACCTTTTTACTTATACGCATGACTTGGCACTTTTTAGCGTTTAACTCCAACTGTCAGTCTTCACACCACGCAATTATTTTCATATTATCGTCTTTTAACAAAGCGTAGTCTTCCTGGGTTTTGATTTCACGATAAATAATAGCATCATCGGCAAATAATCTTTTCATCCCCCGTACTATGTCACACAAATCATTAATATGTATGAGAAACAACAGAGGACCTATCACGCTTCCCTGGGGAACACCGGACCTCACCTCGGTAAATGATGAACTCTCACCGTCGAGAACTACACACTGTGTTCTGCCCTTCAGAAAGTCTGCAACCCAGTCGCATATTTGTTTAGATGTGCCGTACGCGCGAAGTTTCCTAAGTAATCTAGTGTGAGGCACAGTGTCGAAAGCTTTTTTTAAAATCTAATAGAACTATATCAACCTGGGATTGCCCATCTATAATACGGCACAAGTCATGAATTAAAAGTGCAAGTTGTGTTTCGCAGCATCGGCCTTTTCTGAATCCAAGTTGATTTTTGTTTAAAAGCTCATCTTCATCCAAAAACCGCATGACATTTGAATAGATGATGTGTTCTAAAATCCTACAAAATACTGATGTTAACGAGATCGGTCTATAATTTTGAGGATCATTAACATTTCCATTTTTAAACACTGGAATTACAAAGGCGGTCTTCCATTCGGCTGGTATGTTTCCTTGATCCAAGCAGGCGGTATATAATTTCATCAAATACGGTGCAATTTCCTTTGCGTACCTAGAGTAGAATCTTGTAGGAATACCGTCCGGTCTGGGAGCTTTATTGGTTTTTACATTCATAAGCAATTTAGTTATTCCCTCGACATCAAGAACGAGATTATTCATAATTTTGTTGGTACGATTGGCAAATGTCGGAATCTCCTCTGAGTTTTCTGTCGTGAAAGCTTTTTTAAATATATTATTCAAGATATCTGCTTTCTCTACGCTAGTTTTGGATAATTCCCCATTTTCCTTAATCAGTGAAGGCATAACCTTACGAGAGCCTCTTAGTAATTTGACATACGACCAGAACTTTTTGGGATCAGTAATCAGATCTTCGGATAAAGTCCTGGCTTGGAATTCTTTAAACGCATCACGCATTGCCTTACGCACTTCCGCACGTAACTGGACTAATTTAGCACGATTAGACGAGTCTCCCGATTTCTTTACCATGTCATATAAACGCCTTTGTTTCCTGATCAACCGATTCACTTCCCTATTGAACCACGGAAGGTTCTTACTTACCTTAATAAGCTTCTTAGGAACAAATTGATTTTAACCGTTCCATATTATTTCTTTTAACTTAAACTAAAGTTCCTCAACATTTGTATTTAGCGTGTACGTTTCAAAATTTTTCAAGTGATCAACCATACCCCATCATTTGCCATATCGACGCAATATACGAGTTTGTCTTTGTCATGCTTCAAATTCATACCAGATTTTAAAGTTACCACAACCACCTTATGATCACTTATACCGTCTTCTACACAAACTGTATCCACAATATCAGGATTACTTATAAGAAAAAGATCCAAAATGGACGAGGAATCTTTATCGCACTGCGTTGGCTCTTGAACCATCTGTTCTAGATATCTTTCTGCAAATACTTCTAGGAACGTTTCGGTTATTAACCTATCTCTTCCGCCCAACCTGAAAGTGCATGTGTCCCAATTATCTTTTTTTTTTATCTGCTTAACGTCTCTCTAACAGCGAGGTCTTTAGAGACGGGAAAGGATGGGGGACAAGGAATGGGAAGGAATTCGGCCATGGCCTTTTGAAGGAAGCATCCCGGCATTTGCTTGGAGTGATTTGGGAAACCATGGAAAACCCAAATCTGGATGCCCGGACGGGGCCGGAGATTCGAACCGCCCATTTAACCGACGGTAGGTTAAAATCACCACCCACGATCAATATATGTCCCTGAAATTTCTTATAAATTTTATTAAGCGACTCTCTGAAGTATTCCGCGTTAGCCAAATCAGAATCTGGAGGTCGATAAAATGACCCTATTATGAACTTCAAATTTTTACCATGACCCATAACAACTCGCAAACATTTTCAGTTTCGGTTACGACAGAACAATTAACGGTTTTGTTAACGGCCACGAACACTCCCCCGCCCATTGAGACAGCTCTGTCTTTCCGAAAAACATTGAAATGAGGGCTAAATACTTCGCTAGATTCTACCTCTGGCGTCAACCAGCTCTCAGTTCCTAATATTATATCGGCATCATTAGTCGCCACTGCGGCATGGAAATCGGCTACTTTCCTTCTAATACTCCGGCAATTTAGGACCATTACCCTTAGCTGCTCTGTATTATTTGTGGAGTCTAAATTCGTATTTTCCCTATTCGCATTCTGACGGGAAATGGGTGCAGTATTTGGGGCTGCGACATTCAACTTATTCGCACCATCACTACCAGAACCAAGATCTAAGTTATCGGCACCTTCTCTTCGATGAACTGAAGGATCCTCGGGCCTCACGGTGTTCCTAAAAAATAATTAACATCAAGACGGTTCCATATTTTAGCAGCCACCATGGTCGCCATTCTCGGTGTGTAGTGGACGCAAGACCTTTCAAATGCGTCCCAGCTGGCAGCTATCATCGAAGGTCAACGAATCCCCAGTTGTTTCTGAGACACATCTCCTGCAAACCACAATTCAAATTAAAAATATTCCACCATACGGCCTCCCCACAGTCGATGCGCGGCACGACACGACAAATGGTGAACTGCAACGATACCGAATTATCCCGTGTTGCTTCATACGCCTTCTTGCCCAATTTTTCCATAGATTTCACTATATCTACAACAGAAACGCGACACGAGTCATTAGTACCGACGTGCGCAGCTACTCTTAACTGACGGCAATTCGATTCTCTGATTGCTTTCGGAATGGCCTCCATGACACGTGGTATGGTTGCTCCTGGAAAACAAACAGAATGCACGTTAGAATGAGGGTCTGCACCGTTCTTCGTGGCTAGTTCTCGAAGCGGATTCTCCAAACGTCGGACTTTGGAGCTGGCAATGACCAGTAAACATTTTCCTGGCATCGCTCGGGGTCTGCGAACAAATCTTCTCTGCTGCTCTTCTGTGCCATCCACACTTGAATCTTCAGCCTCCTGCAACACGGAAAACGCATTCCTTAATGGCAATCTATCATTTTCCCGTCGGCTGACTGGGAATTTCGACGCCTTTCTCCGATCCACACGGTGCCAGACGGTTTCAGCAACAGGTTCTTGAAAATCCCGACTTGCCGGTTCTGCTACGGTTGGCTGCAGAATTTCTTCAACGCACTGCCGCTCCTCGTCTAGGATGCTCCATATCTGTGCTTGAAGAGATGCCATAGTAGTAAGGATCTCCTCGAGAGCCAGACGCCTACTAGAACACATTGCACAAGCCATATCCCTTGAAACAGCAAAAAACGGAATAAATATATCAAAAGATAAAAAACGGATATTGCTGCTAATGGCTGCTGAATCACTACCTACACAGAAAATTCAAAGATAAAGACAAAAGCTAATTAGCACACTTTAAATCAAAGTCGGTGACTGCGGCAAACGGCAGCTGTAGTTCTACTGATGACTCACTGCCTACACAGAAAATTCAAAGATAAAAACAAAGGCTATCTAGCACACTTTGAATTAAACACACAAAAAAAGTCGAGGACTGCTGCTAACGGCGGCGGTTGTTCGACTGCTGACTCACTGCCTACACAGAAAATTCAAAGATAAAAACAAAGGCTATCTAGCACACTTTGAATTAAACACACAAAAAAGTTGAGGACTGCTGCTAACGGCGGCGGTTGCTCGACTGCTGACTCACTGCCTACACAGAAAATTCAAAGATAAAAACAAAGGCTATCTAGCACACTTTGAATTAAACACACAAAAAAGTCGAGGACTGCTGCTAACGGCGGCAATTGTTCGACTGCTGACTAACTGCCTACACAGAAAATTCAAAGATAAAAACAAAGTCTATCTAGCACACTTTGAATTAAACACACAAGAAAGTTGACGACTGCTGCTATCGGACTTGTTGACCTCGAGGTCGTTAGGGTGGGAAAGGATTAGGTGCAAGGAACGGGAAGGAATTTGGCTATTGCCTTTTGAAGCATTCACCTGGAGTGTTTTGGGGAAACGTTGGAAAATCCAAATCTGGATACCGGGACGGGGATTCAAACACGCCTCCTTACGAATGGAAGGCCGGAGCGTTACCTTTCGCCCAACATTAAAAAATTAATTTTATGATCTTGTGTGTTGGTTAAGTAGTGTTGTATGAGTGAGGTATAGCTTTGTGAGTGAAATAAAAACTACAAATTAACAGAAATATTTTATTACGATACCAGACCATTACAATAAAAAAAAAAAACAGACATTAAATACTAAAGCCGAAATCTGCCTAAAAATATTAATTCTAAGTCTTTAACCACCTAACATCAATGATGTTAGTCAAACTTTGCAGAAACAAAGGTTTACTCAGTCGTTTTCACTTCATTCTGTTCCTTTGCTGACTGACTATTCGAGCAGTCTTCAAAAATAAACGTTCGAATGCAACAGAAGTCCCGACAGTAGTCAATCATATGTTGCTCCAACACGGCTTATATCTAAATATTGATTAGTATCACGTAATACTTAGTTGTTTTAGAGTAGTAATATCTTATTTCGGTTCACAGCAAAGACCGGCAAACAGTAGGAGTGAACTTAAGAAAATGATTTTATTCATTCACTTATACGTACAGGACAGCAAACCGCAAGAAAAATTCATCTATGTCCCACTAATTGCTCACAGGTGTCACCACCTGTTAATAACAGTTACTTTAAATTTAAATAATTCAATTTAATCTTGAATAAATTTAGTAACTTAATATTTATTTCTATTATATTTTCATTATTAGCCACAGTTAGGTTTTTTATTGATTCGATGTTTTTATAAAAAAAAACATCAATGCATCGAATAGAAAAATTCTTCGTCAAAACATCGAATTAATCCAATGTATCGTATGGTAAACATCGAATGAATACGATGCATCGATGTTTAGTGAATATCCCTAATAATCACCTATGTCTACCGTCATCGTTGGTTGTCATTCTATACATTTATTTTGGTTACATTAAAGGCGGAAATGTAATGACGCTGACTGGGAGCTTGGAAAACTCTGTAATCACCTACTCTGGAATCAGCGAAATTCTGTGTTCTGTAATAGGCCTAATTAAAAAAAAAAAAACTTATCTTACTCAAAATCCGAAGGATTGTTAGAGCACCGGGAGGACGATTGTTAAGCATCTAGCGTGGAATCCTAATCGCGGTGACTTATCGAAGTCTCTTACTTCCATGCCTACGAAAGGAAATTTTCCTACTACTTTATGTCTGAAATCAAGAGCTAGTTTATGGTCATGGTAGTATCTTTCCTTCCATGTATTACACCTAAATCTTCTATCAGTATTCATACATGACTGATCCTCCTTATGTGGCAGTTAAAGCACTCCTTTCATTCGCATCTTGTCTTGTAATGACTTACTGTAACATAGCAATTCATAATAATAACAAATTAAAAGTTTAAGGGGAAAAGAAAAACAATAGCAGGTTTAATAAAGATTGTTTGCTCCGATTTCTTTAAAAAAAAAAGAGGATCTCTGGGAAAAGAAGAACAGAGGAAAATTGTTGGTAGAGCTGGCGAGTAAGACAGATTAATCTAATAGCGGATTAAGTTTGCAAAGAATAATAGTTGCATGATAAGTTCGAACATGATATTTGCGGATAGAAAATTTAATAGATCTTGAATAGAATATAATCTGCAAACATTTCGGAACAAACTTAATTGATGGTTATTAAAGACACGGTCTTTGTTGGTACGAGAGGATTTTAGACAGAGGAAACAAAAGGAAATAAATTACAAACGATACAATCTTAATTCTGTCTATAAAATCCATTTATTTAAAATCATAGACGACATAATAATGCAACATTACAACAAAGTTCAATTAACATAATAGTTACTGATTGTATTTTGCGATAATTTATGTGTAAAAATAAAAATTTTAGTTACTCTCATTGCACCCTCTCAAACTCATGTATCTGATACCCATAACGTTGTTTCCATTTTACCGCAAAACATTC
The DNA here is from genome assembly GCA_031002005.1 of Vandiemenella viatica. Lineage (NCBI taxonomy): Eukaryota > Metazoa > Arthropoda > Insecta > Orthoptera > Morabidae > Vandiemenella > Vandiemenella viatica. The sequence goes on along the minus strand of JARYHS010008075.1, from coordinate 60,450,209 downwards.
AAGAAAAGGCCTTAACAAGCTTTCGTGTCCCATTTCGTTCACTTCCCTGATGTACCCTGTCATTGACATCTCCAGCAAATGCAATATGATAGTGATGTAAGGAGGTTAAATAAGTTGGTGAGAAGACAACAAGATAGTAGGAATACTTTAAAGAACAATCAATGAATTAATATCAGCAAAGAGGGGAGCTAAAGATGGATTTATGAAGTTTGTCATAGGTGCAGAGGGTTCACTGAGTGATACATCAAGGAAATTCTTTGGTTGTATTAGGAAACTGGGGGAAGGTAGATAAGGTTGAAGAACAAGTTACTGAGGATTTCAAAATGGCAGAGATATTACGTAATTGGTTTAGTAATACCCATCGTCCTGCGATGGGAGGAAGTAAATCAGGGGAGGGGCTTCTCCATATAATGAGAAATGTGCAAATTACAAAATTTGAAATAGGTCCTCAGAAAATTATGAAGGAACTAGCAAAATCTAAACTATTGCAAAGGGACCGGTGAAGATATTACTACATATTGTAATGGTCCAAATTACATTTTAGTATTTTTTATGAATGTATCGATTATTAGCGGGGCTTGGGAGGAAGTGTGCTGAAGATTTTCCAAAGGGTCGAACGGGCAGGTTAGCCAAATGCTGTTGTTTGCGGCTTAGCGGCATTCTTTAGTGGCGGGAGAAGGGTCGCTCTCTACCTGCGCGTAGGAATTTGCCGAGACCTGCTCAGAAAACATTCATTCTGTTCTGGAGCACGAAACGTGCCAGATGCATTTCCTACTGACTGCCCAGTAGGAGTGTTGAAAGTTTTTTCTGTTGCTTGCATGCAGCATGAACAATACTAACGAGCGGCTGATTGGTTAAGCTTGGTTTCTACCTGTGCTTAATAGTGAAACTTACTGTATCAATTAGCCCACCTTTTTTGGCGAGGAGACACGAAGTGAGCTGTGGCCGCTTCCTGTATTCTACAAGAAATGGTAAATCACAACTGAATTATCACGAACAATGACGAATAGGGAAACCGTAACACGCCCTGAAAGATAATTTAATAATGCAAATGCAATCAGTGTTTTGGGGTTGCGTAATAGTTAGCCGGCTTAATCATATTTAATTTCATATGTATATAGAGGGGAGAATCATTTTATACTGCAGTATGAATGATAAATTTGTAATTTTATACTAAGCGAAAATAATTTCTGGAAGTGATCTTGAGATAACTATATGTGTATAATCATTTATTTGTTTGCACGTAGGTCCAGCACTGTTCTTTTCTGTGTTAGCGGACAGTTACGTCACGTGCAGTCGGTGCGGAGCCGTCAAAAGAAGCGCAAATGAGCGAAGTCCCGGTACGCCTCGTCGACGTCAAAGGGAGAAATATCTGCTTATGAGCTAGAGCGAATGTGCAAAATGATTGGTGTTAACCGTCTCATCCCTAAGAACAAATGTCGCCTTGGAGTTAGTGTTTTGATTTTAACCCTTACGATTTGCAACTGCGTTGTTATAAATGATGTTTCTATTCACTGGCTGCTTACACTGGTCTCGTCGGAAGTTTCTACGCGCCTAACTTATTTACTTGCTCACGCATGCGTGTTCAAGGACCTTACACCTCACGCCAGTCACAGATACATGGCCGGCGCAGCGAATTCAGTCTATAAGCCTGAAAAGTAGTTGCAAGTGTTAACAGAGATGAATAGCTGCGTTCAGTATTGCTTGTGAGGGTTCTCCCAGATTACGTCTGTTGCAACCAAATGCGTAGCAGTCTACACCGTGGCCGTCAGCACAGCTGCAAGTTAAAAGCCAGCTTGTGTCCCTGAGCTAACCAGACGGTTCTTAAGTTACTCTATAGTTGTAGAAATTGACACGATCAACCAGTAACGACCAGTAAATTTGTTGTCCACTAAACGAATGAGGAAGCCTGAAATTCACGAAATGAAACTGCATGGAAGCTAGCAACATCGCATGTGAACTTGTTTTTCTGCTTATGGCTTTACGCCTCGTCGACGTCAAGGATATTAGAGGTGATTTAATACTGTGGGAAAGGAACTGGAAGGACATCTGTCATGGTCTCTTGAAGAAATCATTACTGCATTCACCTGGTTGATTTTGGAGAAACCATTTAAAACCCAAATCTGGATGGCCGGACGGGGATTCTAAATCGCGTCCTCCCAAATGCGACCCCAGAGTGTTACCGATCACCCAACACGCTCGATGCATGGGAACATCATTTTAATACTAGAAACCGTATTAACAGTTACAGCACCAATGAGCTAGAACCAAAAAACACTTCTACAATATGACTGGTGTTAAATATGAAGATTTTTGCAAGGAAGTGGACAATTCACTGCCATTAGATAATAGTGACAGCTACCTGACTACAATGAAAACCTGCTCTACCTACGTAAATAAAAAAAAAATCAAGATTGCATAAAAGGTGAATAGCAACAAAAACGTGTTACAGATCACTACTACACTCGTGGATACTCGTCTTCAGCTGACACGTGCTGTAACCACAAAGAGAATAAAACCAAGGATTGCGTAAGTGGTACTACTGCACTCCAGATAAATCTTATAAAATGTACTATGCGGCTGCTGGAATACAATTGACATGTATTCCAGTGTTTACATTAGCTTCAACTTCTACATGGTTTGAGGTATTCAGTTTAAATCCTTCAGTCATCTAAAACATCTTTTCGGCATCTACAGGCGCAACGTGATCTTATCAGTTCCTCCATTTTCCACTAACTTGCCACTCCTAAGTCGCTTCCGCATGTAAAAACGAAATGACTTTTTTCTTATTGCTATTCCGTTGTCATGTCAGTGGAACTATCGAACATTTTCTGAAATATGTTTGATTTTTTTCTCACTTTGCTCGTCATGATTTCTTCTATATTATGAGATTGAGAATTTCTCAGAACTTTTGAGTAGATTTTACGGTCAAAAATATTTGGGGAAGAACACAAAAACCCTACACACACAGGTTTTTTTTTACTTTTTTCTGAACACATTCTTCAAATTTATAAAATGATATTGTAATTTAGTTTACACCAGATCCTGTGTAATATCTGTGAGACTACTCTTTCCATTGGTCTCCTTATATTGTTTTGACTTAATAAATCTTACTTAGCTATGATATCGCCGTTCAGCTATGTCATTCGTAAAACTGTTGCGAATGAGTTAGCGGATAATATCTGCATTACATTTCACTACTTGTATGCCATTTTCACTAAAATGAAATTACGATCATACCAAGCATGGAGTATGATGCTTCAGCTCCGTCCTGCCATCCATATTTCGAATTCCATTGTTTCCCGAAATCACTCCAGGTTAATGGTGGGAAGGATCCTTAGAAAGGCCACGGTCGAATTCCTCACAATTTGTTGTCCCCAATCCTTTCAGCAAGCGTAACGCTCTGCCCTCGCATTCTGGAGGATGTGACTTCGAATCGCCGTGGAGGCATCCAGATTTGGGTTTTCCACGGTTTTCTCAGATCACTCCAGGCGAATGGTGGGATGCTTCTTTCAAAAGGCCATGGCCGAATTCCTTCCAGTTCCTTGCGCCCAGTGCTTTCCTGTCTCTAATGACCTCGGCGTCATCGAGGAGTAGAGCCATAAGCAAAAAAGACCAATCGTTTCCCACCTCTAATGGCAGTATCATCGATGAGTTGTAATGACAATGAATTCTTTGCAAAGGAATGAAAAAACGAACTCAGCAAACTTCTTTTCTGATTGGTCTCACAGTCCATTAACTGACGCGAGTTCAGTGTTGAAGTTCACCCTTATCTACAATTTTCTTTGCAATATTCAGAACTTTTGGTTGGCCCTTATAAAAACACATAGCACCAGTTTCTCGGTATACCGCTTGCTCTAAGATCCTTTGGTGACGGATAGTTCCAATAGTATCATATTATATTAAATGCATTAGAAATTAACGATCCTCATTTGGTGTTGGTCTAAGGCCATGGCTGCGAATTTGCTGTACTTGTACTCCCAGGGGTACGTGAGATTGCTCGATGGGGTACGCGCGGTAATCTCTTGGGAAAGATGATCACTTCAATGATTAAAATAATAAAATACGCAAACATTACTATCATCAAAATACATTTTAAGACAAACTGCACGTGTGTGAATTATATTACTATAACTAGCTTTTGCTCGCTGCTTCACGCGCGTGTGCTTTGATGTGTGTAAACAGTTTTTACCGATTTTACACGATTACCAATTATTTACGTTGAGAGGCATGAATTATAAATGTCTTCTAAAAACTTTTTCTTATTGCCTTACTGTTGCATTTCTTAAGATCAGTTTATCCTTTGAAATGTGCCGTGTTGCCTTTTGCGATGTGATTATATTTATTTGTCGTGATTGTGCTTGTGTGCGGCTAAAGCAAATAATTAATCAGTTAGCCTTTATATGCTGCACAATTTAAATCAATCTTTTATTACTTCAAATACATCGCTTAAATTACATAATCGGACTTCTTTTGCAGGCTCCCCTTAGTGCCGTGTTAGGCCATCTTCTAGTTATCTGTCTGACTTGTTGTTATAGCAACCGTTTAAAAGAGTAATACCAACAGGCCATGGAACTCTAACATTACAAAGATATAAAATGACATTAAAATATGTATTCTGGGATAACCTTTCTGTTATCCTACATTAGGTTCGATTTTCATACTGATGTCCTAGAGTTTTGTTTCATTCATATTTTAATGTCATATAATTTATGAAATAGTAGAAAAGCTATCTGGAAAATTAACTGTTCCAATTTGCAGAGATAATTCTTATGGGAAGTAAAAAAATTGTTTAGAAAGGGTTTTATTACACGCTTTTTTTTGTGATATAATTAGGTGTAACAATGTTTAAGAGAAATAAAGTGTTACCTTTACTTTACTTAGTAGGACACTGTAATGTCTCTGTATGTCATTTTGAAATGCTGATAAGGAGGACTACATGATTTATTATTATTATTAATTTAATTGCAATGGAGCTAATGCTCCGGTCGCAATTCTCCTAGTCATCTGATTACTCCTTTCTATTTTATTTTTTAACATTTTCTTTTATAATTCGAATTGTAATAACTCCCCCATTTATTTTTCTGATTTACAAATTTTAATTTTAAATTCCTTAAGCGTTTTTGGTACATTATTCATCACTTCATTTGGTTATTTGTTGAAATCCGTGACATCCCTCCCAACAAAAGAAAATTTTCCTACTTCCTCATGCATGAAATCGAGCGCCAGCTTGTGGTCATGGTCGTGTTTCCCCTAACATGCACTATTCCTAATTCATTGACCAATATCCCTCCAAGTCCTATCACAAACATATACCCTGTGTATCTCCATCACCCTTCTACCTTCCTCCAGTGATTCCCAATCCCAATTTAATTTTCTGAAATTGATTTTGTTTTCCTTTTGCTGTTAGGATATTGGTTTTATTTTGACGATATGTTAGTACGATCAGCTATTTCTATTATAAAATAGAAATTTACGTGGATTAAAGCTATGCGCGGTATCACACGTTAAGACATATTTTTGATTTCCTTCGCTTTATAATCGCCGTATTACTAATGTCATTATTTCATTCACATATAAGTAATTCCAAAATGTCAAGATTTCATCACGGTACCCAGTGTATGTATTAATGCACTGAAGCTTTGATTTTCGAACGGCAATATTATGGGAGATTGTGGTTCGGTTGAAATACAACCTGGACGATGATGACAGTCGATAAGCTTTGTTGAAACATAAGAGATTATATGGATTTAGCGTTATAATTAATGTGATGTAGCATCAGGTTATGAAATATTTTAATTCTCTTTGGTTTCAAGAAAGCCGTATTATTGATGTCATTATTTCAATCGTATGTAAGTACCTACAGCAGGCCACGTTTCGATAGCGAAACAGTGAATGTATTAATGCGCTTGTGACAGAAGCCAAGTTTGTCATTAAGTTGAAATGCAGCCTAGACCAGAATGACAATTGACACGCTATGTTGCAGCATAATGGATCTAGTTATATAATTTACGCGGTGCAACTTAAGGTTTTAGGATGCCTAGTTATTATTTAATTTCATTGGTTGCATGTTGCTACCGTCATTAACTCAATAGCATATATGGAGATAAACATTAGAAAATGAGGGTTATGAAGCTATTTTATAGAAAGAAAAGTTTATTTTACTGGCTGTAGTTTGAACAGCAGCCAACATTTGTACACGCATTCCCTGGGCGATATTATTTAAGAATACTTGCACATTAGAACCACCAAATATATATTAAGCGAGTTAAGTCCATCGAAATATGGGCAGTTCTGTAGAAGTTATTATCGATAAACTAAGTATTGTTACCTGTTAGCTGTTTCTCAGACATCTTTCTTTGAGAAGGAAAACTTAATCTCGTATCCATAATGATACCTAAGGAAGAAGTATTGGCGTATTGTCATTTATTGTACTGCGGGAAGACATATTGTACCATAGACAAACTGTTTAACTGTCTACCAGAGAAAATATCCTCGGTTAACTGAGACACATTTATGTTCAAGTCATGCGGAAAAGTAGGTTAATAACCAAAAGGTTCCTAGAATAATTGGCGGAAAATTCTCTTGAACAGATGGTCAAAGGGCCAACGCGGAAAGTCAAAGATTCCTCGTCCATCTTTTATCTTTTTACCCGCTTTATATTAACATGACCTGTATGTATGTATGAATGTAACGGAATTTTACAACTTCATTTTGATCCACTTCCAAATGTCCGAGCTATTTAAAATTTCGCACACATGTTACGAACCGGTGACGATATAATAATTTCATAGAAATGACCTGCTATTATCATTACTTTGACAGTAACAACAGAAAAATGGTTGAATGTCTTGCAATTTTGAAATTTAATTTTAACCCAATTCCAAATATCCTAATTGTCTGAAATTTTGCTCATTTATTTACAACTGATTACAATATAATAATTTCACAGCTGTGTCTTGATATTTAATTTAATTTAATTTAATTGCGATCGAGCACAGGCTCCGGTGGTAATTTCCCTACACACCCATCGTTCCCCTATCCTGCACCAAAATACATTTTCCTTTCCAAATTTTATCTTTAAATTCTTTCAAAGTTTTCGGTAAATTATTCATCGTTTCTCTTGGTACTCATTCCAATCCCTGACACCCTTACCTAAAAAAGAGAATCTTCCACACCCTTGTGCCTGAAATCGAGTGCCAGCTTGTGGTCATGGTTATCTTTTCCCTTCCATGCACTACTTTTCATACCTATTGCAATATCTTTCCATGCCTCATCGCCAGTATATGCCCTGTACACTCCCATGACCCTCCTCATCCTCCTCCTATCTTGCAATGAATCCCATTTTAGTTCCTTTATCACATCCGTCACTGATTGCATTCTGCGATAATTTCCAGAAACAAATTTAGCAGCCGTTTTTTTTGCACCCTCTCCAACTCCTGTATTTCATACGTAAAATGAGGGTCACATACTACACTACCATATTCGAGCAATGGTCTCACCAAGTTTTTAACCCAATTCCATTACTTCTCCCGTACATCCCCTCATCACTCTCTCCAACAAGTGCAGAACTTTGAAAACTTTCCTATCACCTGTCCAATGTGTCCAGCCCAGTTAAGCTTGTTATCAAAAGTAATGCCAAGATATTTCAGCAAGCAATTCTTTCTCCACCTTATATTCATAGTTAACCTTTTGTTTTTTATTTGTGTATCTAATAATCTGACTGTTCTTTGCATTTATCTTCATCCCATGTTAACAAACCCAACTAGATATTCTGTCCAGATCACCCTGCAACTGTTTACAATCCTTTATCGTTTTGATTCTTTATACAGCATTATATCATCTGTAAACAATCTAATTTCAGATAGTAAACAATCAAACACAATTATTCATTAGAATAATGAATAGAAATGGTCCCAATACGCTACCCTGTGGCTCACCCATTTTTACTTCTACTTCTTTTGATACTACCTTTCCTAACCTAACTTTCTGTTTCTACCTTTTAAAAATTCTTCTACCCAGCAAATCACTTTCTCATCTACTCCAATGGTTTTTACCTTATTTACTACCATTTTGTGGCTTACTCTGTCTAACGCCTGTGACAGATCTAGTGCTACACTATCAATTTGGCCTCCCTTGTCCATTTCATCTGAAATATCTAGCATATTTCCCACCAACTGAGATTCACATGAATATCCTTGCCTGAACCCATGTTGCCATGCTTGAAAACCACTTACGTTCCTGACGTATATTTCTGATGTGGTTACATATCAATCTTTCCATTAATTTACCTACCACTGATGTCAAACTGATTGGCCTGTAATTCTCAACTCTATTTCTCACCCCTCCCTTATGTACCGGTACTACTATTGCACTTTTCCAGTCCTGTGGTAAGCAGCAAGTGTCTAGACTCAATTTAAATAATATTTCAAGATAAGGTACAATGTCACATCCGGCTATCTTTAAGATATCTGTAGTAATATTATCTTCACCAGCCCCTTTATGTTTTTTCAGCTTTCTTATTTCCTTCATGATTTCCTCAGGATGGATATCAAATTTTTTACTATCGTCATTTCTAATTGTGTTGTTAAGCTCGTTCTCCGAATTAGACCCTCCTGTTTCTGATTCATTGTCCCTAATGCTTTCACTGAACCAGTTACTTAAAATCTCTGCCTTTTTCAAATCGTCAGTAACTTCTTCTCCATCCTTATCTATAAGTGTCTCTACATCCTCCCTCCCCCCTCAGTTTCCTGATATAGCCATAGAAATTTCTAGATGCATCAGTCAATGGTCCCCTGCACTGACAATACTCTTCATAAACCCATCTTTAGCCATTTTCTTTGCTGTTATTAAGTCCTTGTTTAGTTGTTTTAAATATTCCCTACTACCCTGCTGTCTCTTAACTCTGTTATGTTCTTTTCTTACCAACCTCTTTAACCTCCTCACTTCCCTATTATAGTACATAGGTTCTACTTCTCTTTATTTTGCTTTGGAATAAATTTTTCTTCCCCCTTTCTTATTATCTCCTTGAACTCTTCCCACCTTGACTCTACTGTACCTGAGCCTTCCTTCCATTTGCTGAATTGTTCTCTGAAATATCTCCTCAAATTTGAAACCTGTGCCTTTTTATAATTGTACCTATTTCCCCCTTCAATTTTGGCTGCTGGTTTACTGAATCCTCTAATATCCATCAGAACTGCTTCATGATCACTTATTCCTTCAGTTACTTGATACCTCAAAAGGTTTTCATCGGGCTTAATTAGAAATATATCCAAAATATTTTGTCCCCTAGTGTTTTGCTCAACCACTTGTGTAAATCCTCCTTCCCTTATTAAGATATTTGCAAATCTTTGTTCCCTTGTGTTATTTATCTTATTCCCTTCCCAGTTTACACCTGGTAAATTTAAATCCCCGCCGATATAACCCTGCATTCATGTGCCATTATTGAAAAAAGGTGTATTTTTACTATCATGCAGTACAGTTATTTGCTGCCCATTTCAGCACAGTTTCCCTATCTCGTGATCTTCCGTGTATCCACAAACACTGCTGTGGATATCGCTCATTTGCTGCAACAGTGACATAACTAAGAAATGACCTTTATTGAGTTATGACCATAGGATGATCCATTTTCGTATATACTTTTAGTTTGTAGAATGACATATTTGAGCTTCAATTATTCACCGAGAGAGAGCAGATTATGTCACTATTGTTTCTCAACAGACCGCCCTCCAGTTTACTTACAACACTGTCATATATCAGTTGAGTTTGGCTGTTGTCAAGTAACATTGCAACAAGTTTCTTCAAAAGTGGCATAATTTTGTTTATGACTATATTGGTTAAATGGTAAGATTATTCACATTAGATTTACATATATTCAATAATGTGTTATATCAAAAAGTGACATTCTTTCTGAAATAATCTGCTTAAATGCCTTTAGTTTTATTCCGCTCTTGATGCAAGCCACCTTGTTTTCGATGGATTATTTTGAGTTATGACATTATTACAAAATGCCATATTGCAAAAACTTTGTCTACACTTTATGGTTTGAGATGATGTGACGTTCTTGCATGAAATATTCTCCTCAAAAATAATTTTTGTCTTCTATGATTGACACTTGTGTCACTCTTGTTACTAAAATTTTGATATTATCACTAAATGGGACACTTATTTTTTAAAAAATGAAAGAATGCTTACATATAATAATAATATACATTAAAATAGAAATTTGCTGTCAACAATAAATGCAAAGTTTTCTAATTCAATGCGAGGTTTCGACTTTTTTGGGTCTTTTAGTTTAAGTAAAAAGTTAAAATCAAAGCAAACCAAAGAAGAGAAGAAAAGAAGCAATATATTATGAAAGTTACAGATGTTTCTATAAAGATGAAATGACATGACAATTTTTTTTTCATATTATAAATACGTTTTTAAGTTTATTTTATTTTTTTCTTGAAATTAATTTTTGCCGTGAAAAAAAGTAAGACTCAATAAACATCGACATTAAATAAAAAACTTGCTTTTGCTTGCATCTTGATATCCTACATTGACATTGAGAAACAGAGGCAATTTATAGCGAATTCGATGCAAACAGTTAATCCCATATACCGATATATTCTTGTGGGAGGGATGAAAGGCAACGTAAAAACAATGATGCCTTTTATTTGAATCAAAACAACAAAAGGATTTGAGTATGTAAGTTGTTATTCAAACAATCTCAGATGTAAATGACCACCCCATTCGTACCGTGCTGGAAAAACAAAATAAACTTGCAAATGTTCTATTGGAACCTGATAGAAGGGGTAAACATGGTAACCAGAAATCTTTAGATTCAATGATAAGGGAAGGCGTGGGGCAGCACATAGATTCGATACCGAAAACTGAAAGCAATTACCTAAGAGCAAATACAACGAGGCTCTTCATTGATGGAAGCAAATAAATTGCCTACAGATATCCACAAGGACTATGAGGCTATCTGTAAGAAAAGAATATAATATTTCATTTTTCGTTACAAAGAAAGATTTATGTGAAACTTGCGTAGCTTTTGAAAATGCAGACAGTGAAGAAAAACAAGAAAAATTTAATCACATCTTATCGAAAGACAATTGTCAAGAGAGTAGAAAAAAAAAAAGACAAAAAAATTCAAATGCTGTGGTGGTCTACAGGTTGTAATACAACTTCCTAAATGGAATGCTTCTCTGTTCTACTATACATCCGAATTAAATGTTTTCAATTTCACTCTGTATGACTTGAAGAGTAATACATGTTATTTTTTTGTGTGGGATGAAGGAAACAGCCATCATGGTGCAAATAAATTAAATACATGAGTCTTTCATTATTTGAAAAAGTTTCTGTCACAAAACAAGATGCATATGTTATATTTTATTCGGACAACTGTGCAGGGCAGCAGAAAAATAAATTTATTCTTGCTCTTTACTAATACTCCACATGTTATTTAGGCCTGAAATCAATTACACTCAAATTCTTTGTTAAAGGCCACTCTCAGAATGAGGACGATTCTGTTCACTCATTGATAGAGAGAATGGTTAAGCGCATTATCAGAATTTTACTGTTGTATACTCCTAATTCCTTGATCTCCGCAATTCGATCTGCGAAAAAAGCAGAGAACCTTTCCATGTCAAAGAATTATGTTACAAGGAATTTCTATGACAGTAAAGCTCCGACCGGAGACATACACAGACGGAAAAAAAAATCCCAACACAAGAAAAAATATTGTAGAGTAATGAAATTTGGACAATGCATTTGTCAAGTTAACATGTTTAATTGATTAAATTTTCAAGATCACAGGTTAATTTAAGCTCAAGAAAATGCATTTCAAATGTGAAATACTGTTAAATTAATAGCCGGTGTAACCTCCAGAATTTTGAATGCAAGCCTGCAAACGTGAATGCATTGTGTCATACAGGTTTCGAATGTCACTTTGTGGTATGGAGTTCCATGCTTGTTGTACTTGTGCTGTCAATACTGGGACGGTCAGTGCTGGCTGTGGATGATGCTGGAGTTGTCGTCCAATGATATCCCATACGTGTTCAATTGGAGACAGATCTGGTGATCTCGCAGGCCAAGGTAACATGTCGACACTCTGTAGAGCACGTTGCAGTCAGTGTGTTTGGTATAACCACAAGAGTGCTCCTGCTGTCATAGGAAATTGCTCCCCAGACCATGACTCCAGGTGTAGGTCCAGTGTGTCTAGGCCGCAGACAGTTTGGTTGCAGGCGTTCCCCTGGCCTCCTTCTGACCAACACTCGGCCATCACTGGCACCAAGGCAGAACCTGCTTTCATCAGAAAACACAACAGATCTCCACTCCGTCCTCCAATGAGCTCTGGCTTGACACCACTGAGTCGCAAACGGCGATGGCTTGTAGTCAGTGGAATGCACGCTACAGGGCGCCTGGCTCGGAGCTGTCCTGAAGTAACCGATTTCTAAAGTTTCGTTGTGTCACTGTGGTACCAACTGCAGCTCGAATTTCTGCCGCAGACGCAGTACGATGCGCCACAGCTGTACGCCGAATACGGCGGTCTTCCCTCTCAGTAGTGCCACGTGGCCTCCCGGGAACCTGGTCTTCTTGAGGCAGTACCATCCCTTGACCACTGCCCCAACAATCATGCACAGTGGATACATTCCGGCCAAGTCTTTCTGCAATATCGCGAAAAGAAAATCCACCTTCTCGTAGCCCTATTACACGACCTCGTTCAAACTCGGTGAGCTGTTGATAATGGCTTCTTCGTCTTCTTAAAGGCATTCTTGGCTAACATCAACTCACTATGTCAAATCTCAGCGTAAATAACGTTCACAAAACTTTACAGCGCGTATTTAAAGCAAACCTGATTTGCAAGCTCTGAGTAGCGCTACTAGCGCCACACTTATGCGCGAAGCGCGAAATTTGAATCGATGTCATCTTTCAGATGTATAAACACGCCTACCAAATTTCGTTTATCTAACACAAGTCTTTCTTGGTGTTGGGATTTTTTTCCGTCTGTGTAGGTCCTCGGAGCATTCAAATTATCAGAAGTAAAGATGCTGAAAGTCGGAAGTAATCCTCCCAATTCTGTCTTTATATACATATTCCTATGCGGATGACTTTAAAGAGGCAATAATAATCAAAAGGAAGAAGAAAAGTTCGCAATAAATCCAGCATTTAATTCAGACCAGGAATTTCTCAAAAGAAGAAGAAAGATATCCTAAGCTTACATTCCTAAGAATACCAAGCTTTTATAAATCTTTCTATGAAATGTTGTAACGTTGGTGGAGTTAATTACCTAAATGTAACAAGACTGAACCAAGATTACCTGTAGGTATGAGATATAGCTTGAGGCTGAACTAACATTTGCTGAAGTTGATAATTACTATAATAACTAGAGTGCTCATGATGTTTTAAAAATTTTATAATCTGACTGAATTAAAAGATTAAGTCATTACTTTTTTTACACAATGTTGCTAGGTTGGAAAATAATTTTGTTCACTTTTCTCTATAAAATGGATTGTTTTTCTTAAGCAAGCTCTCCTTAAAGATAAAATTTGTAGAGGGCAAATGTAGGTGGGTGCAGGATAGAGGGAAGATGGGTGTGTAGGGAAATTGCCACCGGAGCCTGTGCTCCATTGCAATTAAATTAAATTAAATTATTATTACTCTTAAACAATCTCTTCATTTCTTTAAAAAAATTATTTTCTTCTTGTGTTCTATTGCCAAATTTAGCAAATTCAAAAAAATAAAGCATCTTTTGATGAAATTATTGTTTAACGAAATAAAATCCCCATTGTTTTCAGGTATTGTAAACTTGTGACATAATTATAAATTGAAAAAACATTTACTGTTTTGCACTTATTTCTGTTACAAAAACGACAGATTTTATCTTATGGCATGATATAAAAACAATAATTACAGCATGAACGTCATAATTCAAAATAGGGATGATTGTGAGGATACAAAGGAAATCTCCCTGTGACCTACAACTGATATTGTACATTTTCCTTTCTATTACATCTTGTTCTTTCTCTAAAACATAGTATAAATTTTTTTCCAGTGAAGGCATAAAGTTATTACACATGAAACATTTGATCTGGTCCTCCTGTAAACTTGAAGTTTTTGAGTTATGTCACTGTGTGCAGCAAATGAGCGATATGTAAGGCGGGTACGCTTTCTACGCGTTGTACAGTATATAAAGATAAGTATGTGAAATGTTCCTGCTATACAAATGTACTTACTCGACTAGTTTCCCGAGAACATTTCATCTATACTGCTGCCGCTGTTAAGCGCTAGCAACAATATGGAAAGTCTGATTATAAAGTCGTTACTGGATTAAATTGGAACCTCAATTTGGTGATTTGTAGGTCGACATCGTCATACAACTTTTTAAATTGGTAATCCGTATTTCAATGTCATAAACCGGCAATAGGACGTGGAAAGCACTGCTAACTATGGTTTTGCAAAGATGACATTAATGTACTGTTGTGTAACCTTTTAGCTACGCGATGGATTGTTGAAGCAGTGCTATTCTGTACTCGGGAGCAGTGGCGTAGCTAGGTCAACAAGGGCCCCGGTACAAAAAACTTATTTTGGGCCCTCAGGCTAGATGATGGCGACCTTTTTTCAGCTCTGCCAAATTGCTGGTAGGGCCCGCCTGAACTGTGCTTGGGAGCCCCTGAGCTGTGCTTGAAGGACCCTAAAAAAATAAAATAAAAAAGTCGCCCATTTGCCCTGAAGGCCCTCTGAGCTGCGGGTTGGGGGCCCCCTCAGCTGAGTTCATGGGGGGGGCCCCTAGGCGTGGAGGTCCCGGTGCACTGCACCGCCTAGTCCTATGGTAGCTACGCCCCTGCTCTGGAGGTATTACGGGCACTAGTTAAAACCTCGGGGCTGACCTACCGGCCTTCCTAATTGCAATTTCTCCCAACTTTCAACGCGAACACTGGGACGGAGCCAAATTTTCATCTTTAAATCAAACATTTCAAAACCAAGACTACTACTTTCATGCAGAGCACAGTTAAAACGTTTCACAGATATAAGGCCACACATAAGTTAGATGAAAAAAGAACCACATATATATTTTCCAACTCGACTGATTATTTTTCTTGTGACAAAATAACACACTAAAGTGTTAAAGTTGTATGATAGGAAATACAAATATCAGATGGCGTTTGCGCTGCGCAAGAAATATGTGAACGTACCGTGCAGTGTCAGGTCTTTCATTTATACTCTCGTGAATCGTGTGAAAAGTTTTCTGGCGTGATTGTGATCGCACGACATGTGTTAACAGACTCTGAACGCGTGATGGTAGACTCATGGGGCATTCCTTTCGGAAATTGTGGTCATGTGCGGTAAAGTTCTGGCCTCACATTCGGGAGGACGCGGGTTCGAATCTCCGATTGGCCCATATATAACCAACGCTATCGCCACATTCTAATGTGCATTTTTTTATTATATAAATCATAATGTTAGAGTAATTTACATAAATCTTGGGCGACCACCTAAATAATTTTTCGAAATTTCTTAAAGTACGCAAGATTTCAAGTGAGAACGTAATGCAATGATGAACATTCAGTGTATCTTGTTGCAACGAATATTAAAGAATTATTGAGCTGTGTAGGCTTGAAGCTAATCGTGGCCTACTCGTGCCACGGAGGCAGGATGTCAGGATAAAGGGTTTTTTCCGGCTTTCACCTTGGGGTGGGGAGTCCACAACAGGCCGCTGACCTGATGTAAAAACCCGCCACCCGAATACCTTCTCACCCGGCGAACTTAGACCGAATATGTCCGACCTCTGCGATATACGCGGGGCAAATAAGATATCGGGGATATCACGTGACATTAGATGCCAACCTCAAGATCCAATCCAAATGAGCACATAACTTAAAATCCTGGGAATTTTCTGTTAAATGTGGTCTTCGAGACTGCAAGGGGCGGAGCCAGAAATTTCCCTGCGAGAT